>VSDK01022257.1:1016329-1033547 GCA_009767595.1 Symbiodinium kawagutii | reverse complement strand
GTTCAGGTTCAACATCCCCACCCCAATGGTACCCCCCCATGTCCACCTCCAAACCTCATCTCCTGCCATTTGCAGCATTTCTGAGGTCTAGCTTCTATTTCTACTAATGTACCACCCTTACATCACCAACATATTGCATGTTCATTCCTCATTTCAAAGACCGCACCACAACACCCAACCACCGCTGGGGGGGACGGGGATTACCCAATAGCACCCTTATATTCCCAACATACTGCGTATTTATATATATATATATAATAAATATATATATATATACATATATATATATACACATATATATATATTAAATATATATATATAAATATATATAAATATTTATTCATTTATTTACTTACTTATATTCATATTGGGCATGTCTCAAAATCATGAACCCCCAAAAATGGATGGTTCCCTACTAAAAATGACCATTTTTTGTGGTCCCTTTGGTACGTTTGTTTTGAAACAAACCCATATTGCTTATTTCATAAACACAACCAGCACCACACCACAAGGGGGAAGGGAGGGGCCTAGAAACCTCAAACTTATATGGCTGCATTTACTAATCTTTACTATTCAAGTCCTCCCTTGATGGTGGTACATATGCCAGCTCCAGCTGGAACATATGGCCATGGGTCAATATTGATTATCACAAAAATATCCCAATGAAGACTTTCTGGAACGATTTCTGGGATGTGAGAATCAGAACTAAAGGGCGGCGCAGGACTCATACTATTAACCATCCAAACGGATTTGCAACTGATTATGGCTGGTTGGAAGGCTTAGTTTCATACCATGTAGACCATGAATATATTTATATATTTATATATATATATAGATATAAATACAAAAAATAAATAAATAAATAAATAAGAATCAAATTCCAACCACCCAATGAGACACACCAAGATTCATCGACATCGCAACCCACACTGGGGGCCGGTTGCCAAGGCCACGCCGCGGCCGCGAGGCCGCGCCTGGCACCTTTGAGGTGCCAGGCGCGTAGGTGTACTCTTGGAGTCACCTCTCCGTTCGGAGTTCCCCTGCAGTCACAGGAGACATCGTGGTCAACCCCGAGTTGGATATAATCTTTACTAGGATCAAGGTGTCTCATGGAGAAGGTGCATCATGAACCCATGCATACAAGCGACCGGGGCCTCCGTGCTAAGGTGATGAACAGAACTCCGTTACTGGTTGAAATTGTATCTATTTCACCAGCTAGTCATTTGGGTTTATAAATCATGTGCGTACCTACAATCGTACTTACCAGGAGCACCCAAAACCTAGAAAAATATAGGGTTTTACAATCCAACATATGGGTTATACCCTGCAAAAATGATGGTTTCAGGCGCTCCTGGAAATTACAATGAAATCATCCAGATGTTAACATTTTTGTGCATATACGGAACCTCACCCTTATTTTGCACGCTTTGACCCCAAAAATTGGGGCTTATTCAATCATTTAAAATAAGGGTCATCCGGGTTCCAGGTATACATGGGTATTTCCAGTAAGGTAGGGGTACCCAAAAGTCCGTTATAAATGATCATTTTTAGTGAGGAAACCAAAAGGGTTTTTGGGAACCCCTATTTTGAGACATTCCCATATTAATCTCCCAACTACAAGCTGGTGAAATAGATACTATTTCAAGCCGATAGTTGTAACGGAGTTATATATGTTCACCAAGTTAGCTATCGTTTGGGGGCACCACATTGTATGCACAATACATGAACCCTGTGGATAGTTTCAGCTGTGACCATTGACTGTTACTTCATTGGTGTTCTTCACTGGAAGATGACTGGCCAAGACAAGCCCATCATGGCTACCCGTCGGCTGGTTGTTTAAGCCAAAAATCCCTGGTAGGTGGAGGCCATCAATCTTTAGGGCTTGATGATTTTGAGCTAGAACCATATCTATGTCTATACTTACTGGATGTATATATATATATATATCAATGTATATATGTATATATATATATAAATATATATGAGCATGGGTCAAAACCCTGTAGTCCTCATGAACATCCCAAAAATGGTTACAGAAGAGTATTATATGGGATGTGAACTACTACCCAATGATGGTGATAAGGCTGGTATTGACCCATGGCCATAAATACTCTCCTGAAACTTAACATGGAACCTTCAACAATGGGATTGGAAAATGACTTTCCTCTTGGATATAGCCAATTAATTAACCAACCAATGGATTCTGGCACAGCCTATTAATCAACCAACCAATGGTCAAGCTGGACATGGCTGACTTGTCCAGTGCCCTACAGTCTGCGCTAACTTACACCTGGGGCAGAGCCAAGCTCCCTCAGATTGAAACGCACATTCTGAAGCCCATAGGATCCATGTACATCATATAGATATAGTCGCTTGCATTTGCCACTATATGTTTAACTTGAATATCATTCCAATGTTGGTTATCATACGTATAACTCATGGATCCTATGGGCTAGGTTTTTTGAAGTTCTGTTTATCATGTTCGTACCACCAATCCAAATTGCAGTCATTCGATCCATAGCACGGTGAATTAGCTCTTCGACCCTGCCGCTTGCGCCAAAAGTCTATACCGCCGTAAATGGGAATATCTCAAAATGAGGGTTCCAAATGACCCCTGTACTTAATCATGTTCAGTAGTACTCCATCTATGTTGGGTATGAATAATGAATTGAACCAAAGCCAAAGATCATTCATATGAACATATCTAGAAATACAAAAGCTATAGCGGTCAGTGAACTGTTGATAAGGGTTAATTCATGGCTAGTGATGCTTAAGTAATAGCAAATTAATAGTCAATACTTACGGGTAATTGGGTATTTCCATAAATAGTACACGTTTATGTATACATATATATATATATACATGTATACATATACTGGATGGCTTCCACCAACCTTGCAAAAAGTTCAATTTTTAGTGGTTTTATACGAATTATCATCATTCCCAAAAATGCAACAAAAATCTATGTTGGTTGGTAGAATCTCCCATGTATATAATTATATAAATAAATAAATACATAAATACTATATATATATATATATTGGAAGATGGATTTCGAAGATCTGATGGTTTCCTACTAGCCACATGACTAGCCCGTACTTGATGGTGGCTCGCAACTTCATGGCGAGTTGGCGAGCCACGAATGGGTACCAGGCAATCATCCCAGAATGGCTAGCCATATTTCATAGGAAACTAGTGAGTCTTATCCCATAGGATCCATGTATGGTATATATGCCAACATTTGCCAATAGTTACCATCGAATTTACCCCAATGTTGGCATATACATACCATACATGGATCCTATGGGTATGGCTATTTCCATTGAGGTTGGGGCACTCCGAGCCACCCTTGGTTTTCCGAGCAAACATGATCATTTTGATGAATTTTTTGGTTCGCCCCTTAATGGACATACCCACACGACCATCCCCAAGTGGGTATTTCCATTAAAGTTGGGGTACCCATGGAATACACCAGTTCGCTATGATCATGGCTTTAGGCTTGGAACATCCATGGTGACTGACTCGACTGGTCGACCAACGTAGCGTCTCCCTTCGTACCTTCAGGGCATCTACGACTCGACTCGACTCGACACAGACGTCAAAGCTGAATATGGCGATGAGTTTGATTGATATGTCTCAAGCACACTTTTGATGTTTGTTCCTTTTATGGCACGTCTCCCAACTTTGGTCGTTTTTGTCACCCAAAAGTATTGAAAAAACCTGTTCACACACATTCAAGTCCTCCAACCATTTGGGTATAGGTCAAAAGCCCGTACCCAAAAAATGATAGTTTGCAGATAGTGACCATCCCAAAAAATCATTGCAGCATAGTTTTCGTGGGAGTTTTCATGGGACCTTCACCTATCATGTCTTGGTGATAATTAGTATTGACCCATGTCCATTGGACAGAATTCGTGCCGTGCAGATGAGACCACAGGTCCTGCCCTCACTAAGACGGTGCGCTGCGCGATTTCCCCCAGATTTACCCCAGTCTGGGCTATCATGGCGTTGGGACCACAAGAAAATATCAGATTTAGTAGGTAACCATCCACTTTTCGGGGGTTAATGATCTTAAGACATGGCAATATCTAGGTCGGTTGATTTCAAGCATCCCAAAACTATGCTCGTCAAACTGGATGATTGTCCGAGGTAGGACGGAACATAAACATGCTTAAAATTTGAAACCACCAGCCAGTTATTTGTTTAGAATAAACCCAACCTATCAATTAACCAACCATTAGCAAAGATGGACTTTTATGGCTCCGGCATGTTTTGATTCTATAATAGCAACTCGTCATAGGTGGGAGACTCACCCAGTAAGCATAATAGTAATACTGATATAGCAAGCCCCATCCATAGATAAGAACGATTCATTGTTCACCATATCAGTGGGAATTGATTTTTCTGCATCTTTTTCGGGATTACTAGATATGTATGGTAAATATGTGCATGGTGAATCTGCTCCTTTTCTGAATCTTTTTGAGGATGGCCATAGATCATCTGTCGATCGTGGTCATGAAAATCAGCCATTCTCTTTTTTGCACATCCATCGGTTCTTCTTGCTTTGATTCCTCTTACGGCAGGGCCTTTGGCGTCTGTCTTGGCGAGAAGCAAGGCAAAACAAAAACAGTGCTCAGGGGTATGTTCCGACCCGCAGAACGGTCTGATTTCACAATTCAGCGCCAATCACTGTACATCTATGGCTGTGGAACTGAACATGTGGGTCCCCTGGTTGTTTACAACCTCAGATGCTTACGTCCCCAATTTTCCTTAATTGTAGCGGCAATTGACACGCACCGAATGGTTTCCCGTCTATGGATATTTCAAGAATCAACAAGATGACCACATTTGTAGCATCACGGTCCCAAAATGGATGGCTGAAGAAACAAATATTGGATTTCCAGTTGCTATGTTTGATTGGCGGGATGTACTAACCATGAAGCATCAGATTTGTTTCCCATCCTGTCATCATTAGTAGCTATTCATAATAATCAAGAGCCATTTGGCTATGAGTCCTGCGCCACCTTGGTACCCTTTTGTTCACGTCCCAAATCCATTGGTTTTTTCTTGAGATATCATGAAATGATATGTGATTGATTGATGTGATATACCCTCCGCCAGCAGCTTGCCCAAAACCTGGAAACAAAAGAGGTTTTACCATGCAAAATATGAGTTATATATCCTATCAAAATAAAGGTTTTGCTGGCTCAGTTACGTGTCCACATGCGAGCGGTTGTCAGGTGTAACTGGCGATCAAAGTGGATCCACTAACAAAATGGGTACCCCCAAAACCTGGCTTTACCGCTTAAAATGATCACGTTTGGTATATCATTAGTAGGTACCCAACTCTTGCTGAAAGTATCCATCATCATGATTGATGATTTACAATCATGATTAGTTCATCATCAGCAATAGCTATGCCATTAACCAACCATGAAGCTGGACATATCCATACGGCAAGTTGGCTCAAAATCATTGCTACCCCAAAAATGATGTTCCACTATTAAATATGACCAGCCTTGTGTGGGTTGGAACTGGTACCCAGTCATGGCTTGAGCCAACTCACCATATTTCATACATATATAATAGTAATCCTGAAACAGATAGAAAGGTAAATGTTCATCATTTTTGTGAGATTTGATTTGTCTATCTTTTTCCGGATGGTTAAAAAATAACAGTCCATATGATATACCTCATTGGCAGTGAGATATCCACAATCGCCATAGCCCTGCGGTTGTACCCCGAAGTGAAGCCGCACTCCAGCTGTAAAGCCTGTTGGCTCAGGCTGAAACCGCTTCATAGGTCAAGCCACCTGATGAAAAATGGCAAAGAATGGTGCGAAATTGGGAGTTTATCACCTACAAACAATTATACCTTAGATCATGTTCATAAATACCTGGAATCACATGACCCTGATGCTCTGTTTTGCATGGTTCGACCCAAACAGTTCATGTTATGCATCTAAAATAAGGATCATCTGGGCAAGCATGTGAATATATACATGCGCAAATATGTAGCCAATAATTCTTCAAATTAAATAGTTTTGATTGTGTGTATCAATCTATCATTGACTTCACCACTTCAAGTCAGTGGTTGTTGAACTTCAATCAACTGGTCTGGCAGTGGGTCAAAACTGCCGTACCCCTACTGAACATCCCAAAAATGGTTGCAGAATAGTATTATATGGAACGTTCACCTACCATATTTTGTTGATGATTACTGGTTGGTGGTTTCAACCCCAATGAAAAATAATAGTCAACCAACCAATTGTTAATAACTACTCGGGAAAATACAAAAAGGGTTGAAACCACCTTTTCGCCACCTTTTCGCCAGTGCAACACACAAGCGGCTCAGCGGAGTTTGAAACCACCAACCAAATTATATTGAACCACTACCATTTGATCATTCCAACCACAGGTCCAGCGTCCAGCAGTGGTCCTGGCCATTGCTCATCATCCGGGTATCATTTTTGTTCGGCTTCGGTCAACGATCACTGAGATGTGACGAGCTCTGATCAAGCTGCATGGGACCGGTCGGTTTCGGGGTGTAAATCTGACCAGCCTTGGTTGTGGGTTGATTGCCATAGTCATGAAATATGAGCAATTAGTTACTGTAATTTACTAGGAATTTCTGGGTAGATAACAAAATAGATTGTCATATCTCATATCATACTTTCCTAATCTGTCCCACAAGGAACACGGTTTAAACCATCTTTTTTGTAGGGTTAACGGTACAATCCATATGTTGGATGGTTAAAACTCGATCTTTTTCAAGGTGAACTGGGTGCTCCTGCCTGGCTCCTGGTAGTATGACCCCCTTTTTGTGGCTCATCGCACCAGCACGACTCTCCCAAACTCGCGCCGAATTGATCTTGTGGACTACCCGACCAGCCGGGACCCACAGAACCGTAGATCATGTAACAATGGAATCAATCCCTGAGAATCAATGTAAGTAATCATAGTTACATGGTATACCAAAGATAGCAAACTATGGGAACCATAGTTACAATGCAAGTAACCATAGTAAATTATGGATTCTATTTACTGTTACAATTACCATGAATATGCACCTCAGTTATGTAGTATTAAATATACCAGCTCCTGCTTGATTCTGTGGGAAACAAAGAATTTATGATCGGCATGATGAGCTGGGTGGTTGGAAGGCTTGATTTTATACCACATTTACATATTTACCATATATTTGCTCAAATTCCGGCCACCCACAATCAAGCCAGCAAATCCTTTAGAATGGAATCAATAGCATTGCCAAACGAGCCGCATAAAACTGACACGATTCTGACAATATTGACTAAACTAACCATTGGATGCTGAACGAAATCACTAGCAATGATCAAGAATTGCTTATAAATGTTGATCAATATTTGGATGATGATCTCCAATCAAGCCATGCGTTCCAATCGGAATCACGTTTCTTTGTCGTGGGTAAACAACCGCGAAGACCAGTGATTGCTGATACCCTGGAGAGAAGCAATGATTAATGAAAGTTAAACAAATAAGGTGATAGACAGTTCATAACAATGAGCTACCCTTCACAAACATGAATGTCAACGCTAGTATATTTGAATAGTCACCAACAATGGGTTCTCGATCATAAATCAGTATCATCCATCAATCAACCAATATCAACCATCAAAATGATCCCTTTGAAACGATCTGAATGTGGCCAGTGTAGCCGGTAATGACCACAAATAAAACATAATGAATCGCTAATCAACAAGAAAACGCATCTTTCATCGGCACTCATTGAACATTCATAAGTCAACAATCTTGGATTTGGTTGAATAATTGATAGTCATAAATCCCTAACCAATATGCTCCATGTATGCCATATGTGCTAACATTTACCACCAGTATACCCCAAATGATAGCATATATACCATACATGGAGCCCGTGGGTAATTAACCACAGAATAACAAGTAGTCAGCAACACCATCAACCTAACCACCAATCAATCATGAATGCTCTACCTTTCACAATTCAGAAATAAGTGTTGAAACGTAAACAGACTTACCAGCAACCATCAGCACATTGGCCTGAACATCAATTCTGATCAAAACAAACATCAGCGTATTCATTGCCAACCTTGGATGCATTCCAAAAAAAGTATTTCTTTGGCTGGTTGGGTTGTTATCATTTAATGGCAAAAAAAACAAAGGATTAAAGTATCCAACCAGCCGGTTGGCCTACGTAATTATTGTGTACAAACACTCGCTCAACTATTGTTGATATACAAAATCCTACACCAGTTGGTTCATGGTGAGTGGTAGATTTTGTGTGTCATGAGATTGTTGATAAACTATTGTTGGTTCATGGTTACCAGAGAACCCTCTGGTGAAGTGGAACATCGGCCGCATGATTTCCCGTTCTTGGGATCTTCCACGGCTCCAGGTCAGTTTGAGGGGAAACCAAACATACTCAGGTACAAGATGGGGCCCCCATGTTATAAGTTTGTTTATAAAGTCCAACTACTATGGTTATAAATACTATAAACCATAGTTATTGCAGTTATAAACCAAGTTAGCTATCGTTTGGGGGCACCACATGTATCACCAAATCATCATCAACAATCCGTATACCCTTGTTCACCAGAATGCAGCATTTCCATGAACTATTTACCAACTGTAACCGTCAGGTGCAGCACACCGCACATCAGCGACCATCACCATGAGGACGGCCCGGGCCCATCAGCCCGACCTGCAGCTCAAGCTTCGCCCGCTTCGCGGCGTTTGAGCTCCTCCTGCAGTTCCTTGACCTCTGCTTTTAATTCAAGATTTTCGCCTTGGAGCACGGCGAGGGCCAAAGTATATAAATGGTGAAATATCAATGGGATATCAATAGTATAGCAAGGGTATCCATTGATGGTATGCATGTTGTACATGGTCAATATAATGGTATACATAGTGTATAAATAGTGGTATATAATGGTAAACACGGTCCATACATACATATATATATATATATATATATTGATGATATGTGGCGAATTGGGTCAGCCGCCATGAAGATACCAGGCGATCAAGCCACAGTTGATACGGGAACCCGGGCTCATTACTAGGGACGGATCCTGGCACGGACGGACCCATAGGATCCAACTCGCCAATTGGAGCAAAATAAAGCTGCTCCGGGACCCGGTTGCAATGCAGATTGATCAGCATGTAAGGATTTGCTGGCGCAGGATGAACTCGGTGGTTGGAAGCCGACTGAGCAAATATTCCTGGTATATCTAGTGATATATGTAATTATATTCCTGGTATATATAGTACAGTACGTATTCTGATAGCTCATAGTTTCTATTCCAATTCTTACTGGGCCAAGTTACTCAATGACAAAAACAATGAATGTTCATTTTTCTAGCAGTTTAATCATAATTGTTGCTTTCAGACGGAATGACCTGGTAGTGGCAAACATGCTTGATAAACATGTGTGATTGGGAAGCCAAAAAAAAAACGCACACAAATGTAGTCACCAGGCTGGTTCGTTGTTGATGGAAAGTTTTTTGCAGTACTTGATATAGCTTTACGCCAAAATCCTGTACCCCTGGTGTACATGCCCAAAATGAAGAGACTGGTCTTTACTGGGATGGTGACCTGTTCAATTTGGTGATAAATGGTATTTATCCATACCCATCATACCATTATACAGTCATCCGCAGTCACAGTAGAAAACACAATACCTGCAGTTTTCTATCTATCACTGCGGATGTCTACACCATACTACAATGACAAAACATCATGACTAACCATCGATTATAATCAGTCATTCATCAAACCATGAGAGCCTTATACTACTGTGGATGGACAAATCCCGCACCAGTTGATATAGGGTTTGTACCAGAATTTATAGGGTTTCATGCATCCCAAGTGGTGCAGGATTTCGTCCATCAACAGTATGACTTGGATTTGCTGCAGAAAAAAAAACTCAGCTAGCATCACGAATCGCCAAATCGCCCCTGCAGCCAGCAATTCCAGCGTATGGCTGAAACGTGGATATGGCTCAACATGAATCATCATTGTCATAAAAAAGTAGCCCCCAGTCATAGCCATCGAAGCCTTTCGCAAATGTTTCATCATTTGAATGTGGGAATTTGATCTTTTTTTGCATCTTAACTTGGGGATGTTTTTTTTTAATCATCATTTGTCATTAATCATCATGAGTCAGCCAGTAGTCATCAGCATGCTGCTGGGAATCATCTGGGATATCTACCACATGGATAGTCACAATCTCAGGAACCACGGAACCGGAGGCACGCCTAAAATCGTCACTCTGAATGAACAGATCCAGCGCCATCAATCCATCATGGCGGCCCGGGGTGGTTTAGTCTTATTCGTCTGCCATGAGTCCTGCATAGTTTCTTGACATACCTACATGGCTGTGGGTCAAAACCCTGTACCCCTGGTTCCCCCACTATTAGCCATTGTTTCCCTATTATTCCCCATTAGTTGGTTCATTAATATTGACCCATAGCCACATACCCAACTTGATTCACACCCCCAAAAGCCAAGAGAAACTGCCAAGGCCAGGTCTCTGATCAAAGCTGCCACATGCTCCTTGGCTGCATTTTCCATGTGCTCTTCCATGGAAGAAACCTTCAGGCCACAGATTTCGCACACAGGTCGGGCGTCACATTCTTCTTGATGTTGGGACAAGAAATCTGCAGCCATTTGCAGTCCACAGTGTGGACAAGCCTCCTGACCTGGAGCAAAAGCCATGTTTTTCCGCTGAACAATGGCGTTGGGTGTGCAATTTGCTGGTGTAAATATATGAGTTTACTGATTATATAATTATATACTTTATACTTGATGATAGATCCATAGTAATGAACCAACCCCATAATAAAAACAATCAGTTGCATGGTGTTCACTATCACAAAATGGTGGGGGTATCATTATGGATCTATCATGTGTAGTTGGTAAACATTGCAACAACTCTGAACCATTAGCAATGCTATATCACCTATCTGCTTATTACTTCTTACTAACAATTGGGTATGGCTCAAACATGGCTATCTTGGATTTGCTAAAGAAGTCTCCAAAAAAAATCCTACAACTATAGTGGATTAACCGGTTTGGGAAAATACGCTGTATCACCCCTGCTCACAGCAAATATAGGTCAGGTATGGAGTAATCATAATCTGTTAGCCACTATTCATCAGCATCAATGGGAATCCCAATGGATAAACATAGTTGATCGTACCAGGAGCAACGATCAAACCATCATGTTTAAGGTGGCCGCGCCTAATGGAGGCCGTGCGTTCGTACACAGTTTCAGGTGCTACGTCGTGCTCTCTGTGTGGACGATGGGGTGGGGTGGGGTGGGGCGGGGTGGAGCATGTTAACGTTCGTTTGTACTTGCGTGGGATGTTCATGTTACGTTCAGGCTGTGGAGGCTTCGTGGAGGATGTTGACGTCTTGGGGACGATGGGGTGGGGTGAAACTTTGTTCCCAGAAACTTTGACCAGGCGAAAGAAAGAGGACAAAACAGTGTGAAAGTGCTGTAAAGGTTGTCAACAACGCATCACATGGAGCGACAGTCCTACGTGTTTGCATGATTGTTTCTACACAGAATCCATGCAATAATGTAACAAAAACACGTTTTTGACAATCTCATGATTTGCACTTTCCTGAAAACGTCTACGAACACACGGCCTCTATCGGGCGCCGTCACCATGTTTAAGTAGGGTATTTCACCAATATGTTGGATGGTAACACCCTAAATTCAACCCTAAATTCTTCCAGGTTTGGGATGTTCCTGGCCTTCTTGTCTCTTGCTTGTGCTTATCTCCCTGCTCAGGGACTCTTCAGAAACGATTAGTTATTGTCTGACGCTTGCCTCCTCAATTGCTGCTTTGCTTACCATTCATTTTTTCCTCACTGGAGTTGTCTCTTGCGTGTAGTTTGTCTCCGTGGTCAGCTTGTCTGCGGATGCCCCTCTTCACATGGCCTTTTTTGTCTCTCATAGAGGCTTGGGTGGTGTGTCTGTCTTTTTGTATGGTCTTGGTTTCCTCTGCGCTTCTAAGTGTTTTGACACGCGTCCGTTTGGAGTGCAGTTTTGGCCTCTGCCGGCAAAACATGCTAAAAGTGCATTTTGACACGAGCACTGAAGGATTTGCAATTGATTTTGGGCGCTTGGAATTTGAGCAGTTATATTGTACATATGGTAGAAAACCAAGCCTTCAAACCACCAAGTTCATCAATTCCAAATCCTTACTGCTGACACGTCACGCCATTTTCTGATGCGACAGTGTTGGCGTATAGATTTGTTCAATCGTTTTGCCCCTGTATGAAATCGCAAACTGGGTGCAGCCGTTGGCCATACCGGACCAATACTATATGCATCATGGCTGCTGGAACTGCCATCCCCAACTAGACTCAACTAACATTTTTGGAAATGATGATTTTTGCCAGTGAAATCGTAAAGATTGCATATATTTAGATTATAGTTAATGAAAAAACATCATTTGTGGAGGTTGATCATGGCTTGAGACACTCTCAAATTTCATTTCCAAGTTCCGTGAATGTTTGCTTACAGGTATAGATAGAATTTCCAAACATTTCAACTTATAGATCATTTTCCCGTTGGGGATGGTCCAATCTTAAATTCTATCTACTGCAGGATGAGCATATATGCGCCCAATGCCTAACGTTCGCCCAAACACCCAAGTACCAACATGTTACATTTTACAAACACGTGACAAATATGAGGTTGTGCACTTGCCAAGTTACTACATGTTACGGAAAAGAATCACATATCATGTTGTACATGTGCCAAAATGTTCCATGTCACATGTTGCTGGCGCACCAAGATGGCTGAATGTCACAAACAAATGCCATATGTCATGTTGCACATGCTCTGCCTTCCATGTTCAATGTAACTCTGACAATGTTGGGCACAACATGAAATCCACCACCCCCTCTGGCTTTCATGTTCAATATAACTATGAGGATATTCGACATGACATCCAATCCACCACTTCGTCTGGCTTCCACGTTCAATGAACTATGATGTTTGACATGACATCAAATTCGCAACCCCTTCTGGTTTCCATGTTCAATGATGAAGATTATGATGTTGCTCGTGAGTCCCTTGCAGTGCCGGGCGAACATTAAACATTTGCCGTATATGTGTGATATATGCATTAAACAAAATATACATTTGTCGATTTACCCTTCATTCGGGACTCCATTCATTTTGCTCATGATTAAAAGAACTATGGATATACTGTGAATCTGGGGAGCTATACTGCTTCTACCAATAAGTAGCAAGCACCATTTCAACCCAGTCACGGTCAAAGCACTCTTCCAAATGCTTCGGTAACCGCTGCTGCTTTTCCTTCAATGCAAAGGCCTCACCACACTTCCTGCAGGCCACGATTGGTCAATAGGGATCCTTGCTATAGATTTCTAAAACCCACCAAAAATTACGATAATTCAATGTAGCAATAAATGAACCAACTATTTTGGTGGCTCATGTGGATTGTGTGCCTGAGAAAAAATAGGATTAAAAACATCACTGTACCAACACCGGTATGTTGGCAATAACTAATCCGTACCTCCGTATATTAAAAAAGTTGCATACCCGTATACATTTGCGAATGTATATATGTATACAATATTTTAAAAACAAATAGATAAGTTATTATGTATATATATGTAAAAGTATGTATATGTAAATACACATGTTGTAAACCATGCATTAGTATGTTCATGTGCATCACTCATTTGTAGACTGATGAAAACATTTTGGAACATGCGCAAACGGCGGTACACCTTTATCACCGCACAGTTTCATCGCACATATCAATGACAATAGCACAAACCAGCTCTATTCGGGAATGGATTCCATCAAACCTATTTCATCGAATCTAGTGATGGAAATAGAGAGAAGCAACTGACACTTGCCCCCACATTCTCTAATGTCAACCTAGTATTAAGAACCCTCCTCGCAATAAAGTACGCCCAACCGCGGTTTGCAATAATTAACCCCCCTAAATAAAGTACGCCCCAAATTTTGGGGTTACCAAATTTGGTAAGAACAAATTTGAAATTTGTCCTACTTTTTTCAAATTATATTTAACAATTAGGCAATTCATTTACCAATATCAAACTCATGATCCAAATGCTGGATGACTGAAAAAGTTCCCAAACCTCAAACCTGAGACCCTCTAAATAAAATGTTTGTTTTAACTTCCTAAATAAAATATCTGTACCTGATGGTCTGTAATTTTTCAAATTATCTTGAACAATTAGGTCGTTCATTTAGCAATGCTAAACTCATGATCCAGATGTTGGATGATTTCCGGTTTTAATTATCTTGAAAATTTCGGCAATTCATTGAGCAATACTAAGCTGATGATCCAAATGTTGGATGATTTCTGGTTTTAATTATTTTGAACAATTGGGCACAAGGCGTTTAGCAATGCTAAACTCATGATCCAGATGTTGGATGATGTCTGGATTGAATTATCGTGAACAATTAGGCAATTCATTTAGCAATACTAAATTCTTGATCCACATGTTGAAGAGTTCTGGTTTTATTTTTCTTTAACAATCAGCCAATTCATTAAGCAATACCAACATCTTTTCTGGATTTCCTGCCACTTGGATTTCTGATTCGTCAATTTAAAACAATCGGATCCCCCTAAATAATCGTATGTAAGTTTATTTAGGTGGATTTGAAGAGGGGGGAAAGGGGTTTACTATTACCAGGTTAACATTAAGGCTCAAAGGTAAGAATTGTCAATAGTCAATGACCACGTGAAGCTCATGATTTGTAAAATGATCTATCTTGAATCAATGATTTTCAGTACAGAAAGATGGCCAAAAAACATCGCAAAGGTTCTGTTTTTAGTGGTTATGTGCGAATCCCCATGGTTCGATGCCAAGAGCCTAACGGGACCGGCGGGAAATTGGTCATGATTGCGCACAGTCAAAAAACAATTTTACCATGTAGTTCAAATGGATTGGTGTAACAATGATCTACCAAATGACTATGACTGGAAAACTAGGTACCAAACAACCAACGCAATCGGTTGCCTTTATCTGATTTAGGACACCATCGATTTGTGGCGACCAATAATTTGGAACCACGGCCACATACCATTCTTGATGAATGAATGATGATGGGACCCTGTTTAGTGTTCATGCGTGACAGTATTCAATATTCATCTTGCAAACATTCCATCCAAAAATCCATAACAACTTGTTTATTGGCCTGATCATTAAGGACATAATCTTACCAATATACACATTTGTAAACGATTATCATGTTAAAGGCAAAACTTTATATGTATGGTAAAAACGGGTGTAGCAAACAAACCACATCATCGGTCATTTCATGGGGAACCGACTGTTATTTGGGGATGACACTTGTGAGCCATGACCCCACCCGGGCCAGGCCACCCTGGTTCCCTAACATCCCCAACGTGAACGAATAGTCGGCGTATTGGGATGCTCACCTATCCAATTTTCATGATACCTGGTAACCCGCAGCAATGTATCATCAAACCTGACGCCTGTAAAACCCAAAACAATATGAACAACTAGAAATCAGTTTAGCATTCTGCTATTGAACCACATATGCATCTTCGATATTATGTTATGCGTTAAGTGAGACCAAATATCCACCTGATATTTGTCGGAACCAACATGTATTGAAACAACAAATACAGAGATACAAAATGCCTTGCGAATAGTTTTGGGGGATTAAGGTACTGGTCATGAGTCAACCATTGGCTGCAGATCATAAACCACTTTGAAAAGATATGGCAGAACTGATATGGCAAAATAGTTGGTGGACTCAATGATCCCCCAAGTCAACCTGCTCGTCAAACTGCAGGACTATCCCACGGAACGGATGGAACGTGCAAAAAACATGTGGCATTCTCACCACGAACCAGTTGCGTAACACTACCCGATGATTGCAGACAAAGCGAGTTGCCTCGGGCCAACTCAGGATCCCCAGAACTGGGCCCCTAGGCCCCTCGTCGACGCGCTGCCGCGCGGCGCCGTGTCCTTGGACAGCAGATCAACAGTTTACCAATGTCCCATTGCTGCTGGTATGCTTGCGCTGCGGGCCCTTCCGCTTCGCGACACGCTGGACACCTGTCCTCGGTCAGAAGTGCGACTGACAGTAGACTTGGATTTCAAGTCCATTGCCGATGAAGAATGAATATCCTCAAGGTGGATTTGTTTAAAAATCAACTGGGTTTGGATCTACCATCCGGTAATCAAACACAGCAATCAAAAGGTATAACTTCCAACAATCAAATCATCTTCCAAGAAAGGTTTTTGAATTGTCAGGCAACTGATTACCAGAGGGTAAGCAGCAGAAAGCCACCTGGTAAATGTTTTTTCAACATCCAAAAACATGTTTTAACCTCATTTTTATTCAAGGCTCAAAAAGCTTCTTTTTAGCCCCAAAACCGGTTTTTCACCCTAAAACATTTCATTCTAACCTTGCCCTACTCTATTCTCACCTTAGTTAATGCATTTCATCGTGCCCTACTCTTCCCCCTGGCGTTGGGACAGGATAGGGGAGAAAAGAGACAGAGGCTATCGTCCGATAAAATTGTTAACGACTGAAAACATGGATCGTGAGGAACAAAGAATTCTTAGATGGATAAAAAGATGCAAAAAATAGATCGATGGATATATACGTAGAGATTCTTGGAGATCAATAAGTTTCAATCTTTCAAGATTTTCAGTCCCGAGCCCAGAAACCACCATTCGTGGATTTGGCTTGATTCGCAAGTGATGGCACATGTTGTGATGTGAAACTATGATTATCATCATATAACCTAGATTAACCTTCCACAGCCAGATCCAACCCCCTCCACGCCAAGACAAAGCCTTTAGCAGCCGCTGCGGCAGCGACTTCGAGGAGGTGGGGGAACTCAGGTCTGGGAGGAATTCCCCCAAGTATCGCTGCAGGACCCGGGATTCGGTGGTCATAGAACTCACCCTTCTAGCTAAGAGTGATGTGCGCCCTTGAAAATTTTTCTGCCATAGCACAGCTAAATGCTAAGGGGTTGAGGTGCTTGTGCCCTTCGCTGATGCATTCTTTGATGTCATGAATGACATGATGAAAGTAATGACATGATGAAAATAATGATGACTACTACTACTACTACTACTACTACTACTACTACTACTACTACTACTACTACTACTACTACTACTACTACTACTACTACTACTAC
>VSDK01022257.1:970537-1015038 GCA_009767595.1 Symbiodinium kawagutii | reverse complement strand
CTACTACTACTACTACTACTACTACTACTACTACTACTACTACTACTACTACTACTACTACTACTACTACTACTACTACTACTACTACCTACGACTACGACTACGACTACGACTACGACTACGACTACGACTGCGAGTATCTACCATTGCGTACCTTTGAGCTTTAATATGGCTCCCTCTGAGATCCTGAGCTTACTTAAACCAACCAATCCATGATTAAACTCGGAAAACAAAATTAGCAACCAACAAATTCTGAAGGCTCCAGCCAACATTGGCCCAGGATCCAGTTTCTCCCCTACTGTAGAAACAATTAACCAAAACATTCAAACATAACATCAAAGACAACATTGCGAATGCAGCAGTTATCATGGAAACTATGCACCAAACCCTCTACAGGTTTTCAATCACACAGCATTGGCAATGCAACAGTTACCATGGAAACTATGCACCCAACCCTTCAAATATAGTATAATACAGCATGGTGAATGCGACAGTTTTCTACGGAAGCCATGCACTGAACCCTCCAAAGATATTGTGACATACAGCATGGGAAATTCAAACTAATACCCTGGGAACTATGCACCACACCATTCAAAAATGCATCACATACAGCAACTATGCACCAAACCTGCCAACAAGGACATAACATTTAGCATTCACAGCAACTATGCATCGAACCTTCCAAACATGAGATCAGGTACAGCATGGGACATGTCACAGAAAGCAATGGCAAAGTAAAGCAAGGACAAGAGGAATGTCATTAGATAGCAAGAGAGAGGAAAGCACTGGGGAAGCATAATGGCAGTGATGAGACGATGAGAAGATAGCGAGAAGCAATAGGAAAGTAAATGAGTGAACATGGGAAAGCAGTAAGTACAAGATAGCAATAAAAGGCAATTGGGAAGTACTAGGAAAAGTAGAAGGACAAGAAAAAGGAAATAGGGGAAAAGTAATAGGAAAGCAATAGGAAGCAACACTTTGGAACCCAAAAGTCCCAGGAATGTGTTTTTGTCGATGTTTGACATCAAACAGTACCGCCAATGAGAGTTTTTTTTGGGGGGCCCAAGCTATTAATCAGGATCCAACATTAATCATTAACGTTGATTAGTCATCAATTGACAATCACAAGTATCTAGAAGTTAAATTGAAGAATTTCCCAAATATATTTGTCAGATTGGAGGATGGTCGCAGCTTGGGCGGAAATTACGAAAGCTCTGAAACCAATTACACACCATCAAGAGCACCTAAAACCATCATGTTTGTAGGGTATAATCCATATGTTGGATGGTAAAAAACCTCTATTTTTCTAGGTTTTGGGCGCTCCTGGCAGTACATCAATCGATCCACCAAAAGGTGGCCGGCCCGCCGCCAGACTGCCAGGGCAACCAAGTGTCATCTGATGCATGACAAAAGTTCCAGCAGGATTCACAAAAGATCGTTCGGCAGGAATGCATCACAGCATCACGGCACACCTTCAAGCAAATGGGGCAGTTGAATTGAGCCGCTGCCTCAGCATCTGCCCAATCTTCCTCATGCCCACCTGAGTCATGAGAAGATGCTGGAGAAACTGTCGTGGTCCAACGCTTTATAAAATAGCCAACTGAATATGGTCAATGACTGTTGCATAACAATATCATATAATTTTGATCTCTATATATATGTATATATATATAGTTATCTGTATTTGTACGTAGGTAGTTATTATGGTTTATATGCGCCTAAAAACGCATGATCATATCTGCATACAAGTATGATTAGTTTCTGCACGTGTGTATCTACAACATACCATTCTTCGCAGCTGGTAGATCATCTGCCAAGCAATGTGCCCACTTGGCCCTGGGCCTGGCCCCTTCATCCAGCCATTGGTCTCATTGCCACTGTAGGTATTTCGGTTAAGTTTGGGGTACCCCCCACACCATTGGTTTCCCAACTAAAAATGATCATTTCTGGTGTATAATGGGTACCCCTATTAATGGACATACCCAATTGAACATGACTACTAATCATCACCTGCCATCAACTGACCAACCATTCTGAAGTCTGCACAAGCATTCCTGACATATTCCCGACATGCAATCTATGCTGACTAGCATCAGAGAACCATCACTGACCGTTTGGTAAGATGATAGATGATGCTCCGTGGTGTATAAAAATTTTAAAATGGATCGATTCCTCCTCCGAAATGGGCACTGGATATGTCCCCATCCTACCGCTAAACATTCCCAGCTTATAGATCGTCTCCAACGAAGGGCGTTCAAACGCATTGACAATCATCTGTTGCACAACTCATGGCCAATCTGGAATACCCTGCAAAAAATAACTTGTTTTTAGCTGGTTGATATTGTTGTCATGTAGGAATTTGTTTTCATGGTGAAGACCCTAATAGCAAAGAACCTACGGATTAGTTGCTGGATCCAACCAGCCTGTTGGCCGAGAAATTAGCCATCAAGAAACAGATTTATTCACCACAAAGTGGGGAATTGTCTTCGTGGATCCCATGAAAAATGGATAATTGTCAAAAACCACCAAGTATTTGTTTTTCAGCACTGATGTAACATTCACTAAGACTGATATCATACTTGGTTTTTGATATACATACATGTAAATATCGCCAAACCTTTTTCCTCACTCATAAAGCTCTCATTTTCTCTAAAAATGACTCACATATGACACATAAGTTTTCCCTACTAAAAAATGATGATTTATAGGGGATTATCGGGTACCCCCATGAATGGAAAAAGCACATCATCATTGCCGTTGTTACAATCATTGATCCAAGATATCCCGAGATCATCACTATCATCAGATTGTTGAATGGTCATGAGTGGCGCATGATGGGTTTGCTATTCCATCGATGAACCAGGGCTGAGTAACTCGTGTTGATACGTAGAATGGTTGTAATGATACTGAATGACAATTTACAACAATTAATGCTGATTGATGATCAATCATCATAATTAACAATCATTACTGGTAATTGACTATCATCAATGAGAATGAATCCTCATGAATCATCCCGTCACCCAGATGGGTATTTCCATGAAAAAGGGGTACCCCCCAAAAACCAGTCTTGTTTCCCAAGCCTAAAGCCATAATCATAGTCATAGCGAACTGGTGTATTCCATGGTGCAATTCGCATTGGTCTATCGCATGTGGTCTTGGATGTATCTCACGACCGCAGCTCACCTAGGCCCTTTAGAGTGTTTGTCCCAGTTGTCACCTTTACCTGTGCCTCGCCATAGAGGTGTGAAATAGGTGCGGCGGACCGTTCTTGGAGGTGGGGCTCAGCATGGTAGCGGAGCCCGGTTGGCCGGGCAACTTTGTTTGGTGGGGTGTCGGGCATCCTGGCATCCTCCTTCGAGTTGTGGTTGTGTTTGACTTGGGCATCCCAAGATTCTCTGAGCTATGACTGTTAGTCGTACCAAGGACGGGGTTCCGGGCTGGACTGGGGATCCATCCTCCTGGCTAGAGTACAAGCAGGCGGCTCGTTTGTATGTGGCTTCTACCAAGATAGAGACTCGGTATACTTGTGGACCTAGACTGGCTGCAGAGTTGACAGGGGCGGCGAAGACTGCGATTTCAGGGAAGAAAACCCAGTGGCTTTGCACCGAAGATGGCACCGAGACTCTTTTGAAGCACTTACAGGCTGCTATTGGGGAACCAGCTCTACCAGAGGTTGGAAACTTCATGAGGCAATACTTCCGAATGTTGAAGAGGAAACGGGGGGAAAGTATGTCATCGTTCTGTGTGAGACACCGTGAAGAATATGAACGAATGTGCCGTTCCCTGGCACGAATGATGCGTGAACACCCCCAACCTGCAACAGGAAGGAAGCTGACCAGTCTACAGGGAACCGGGGCAGGTGGTGCTTCTGACGATGCTTCGACGGTGACAGGGACAGGGGACACTCTTGAGGGCCTCCGACCTCCTGAACCAGACCAAGTACCAGAAGCACCAACTACATGGGTTACCAAGTACCAGGATCATGATTGGTGGGGAAACCAATGGTGGGACTGGCGACAGGGATGGCAGTACTATCAACCATGGCAGGATCGCTGGGGTCAAGGACAATCTCAACACAGGACTCGGACAGCTCCCAGTTCCAGTGCGATTGTCGAGGATGACGAAGACATGGTTGAGATCTTGCCGGACCCGGTGCTTGGGTGGTACCTGCTTGAAAAAGCAGGACTGGACGCATTGGAGCGTTCAGTGATCCAGGGTGAGATCAAAGGACAGTTTTCACTCAAGGCAGTGGAGAATGCTTTGAGGAGTCATTGAAATGATGACCAACTTCGCAAACGAGACGGAGATGTTCGCCACGAAGTCCAATTCCAGGACGACGACGTGGATGAGGCACCAGAGGATGAGGACCAGGATATGGTGGCTCAATGGACCGAGGATGAGCGGGCTTGGTTCTTCGACGCCAAGGCCGAGGAGCACCAGGCATGGCTGCAGTTGCAGCAAGCACGTCGCACCCTGAGGGAGGCAAGGGCGAGACAGCACGATATCAAGATGTCCCGCCGTTTTTACCGACCTGGTGATCGTCCCAATCCAGGAAAAGCCTTCCTCAAGAGTGCGAACCCCATCAAGTTGGGAAACAGAGATGGACCATGTTTCAACTGCGGGGAGATGGGACACAAAGCCGCAGTATGCCCAAAGAAGAGAGCATCAGCACAGATGGTGGACGAGACGGAAGAGCACCTCGCAGAGTACACCTACTTCCAGGACCAGGAGAATGAGATGGGGGAGGTCAAAGGTGAGCAGATCCTTGAAGGCTTCTACCAGCAGAAGCAATCCAAAGTGACGACCGAAGAGGCCATTCGACAGGGGAAAGCCGTCATTGATGGAGGGGCTACCAAAACTATGGGGTCTCTTCATGCCATTGAAAACCTGACTCAGCGGAACCTTTCCAAGAACAATCATCATGGAGTTCAACAGGTCAACACAGGTGATAGGCCTACTTTCGGATTCGGAAACTCTCAGAAGTCAAGATGCATGAGCACATGTACCATGAAAGTTCCATGTGAGTCACGGCCAATCCAAATGCGAGTCCACGTTTTAGAAGAAGGACAAGCACCGATTTTGCTCAGCGTCGAGTCCCTTCGACGCATGGGAGCCATGATAGACTTCACCAATGACCTGGCCGTTTTCAGGAACCTGGACGATCGAGTGGTGGTTCCACTTGAACAGAGCCAGGCCGGACACCAGCTGCTTCCACTTGCAGATGACTTTCTGAGGGATGGCTTTAGGTTAGAGCACGCAGTCCCAAGTTTCAAACAACTTTTGACCGAATAGGGACTCGCACCCAGCTTAGGAAGGCCTGTACCTAAGTGTGGGAACCCTCAAGTCACAGGCACAAAGAGTGAGGAGGAGCAGCATGGAACACATCAACGAAACCCCTCCCAACAGGCACCGGACAGAAACAGACCAACCAACAAACAAGGGATGATGGGTGACCATAGGAACCAGCAGGGCACCAGCAGGTCAGGGGCCACTTCATCGCCGCTTCCCGCAGCACCTTTGGTTTCTCAACCGGAAAACCCCAAGCGAGATAGGGCAGTTCGTTTTGCAGATCCTGTGGAACATGGCATCCCCAACTCGAACCATGATGAACGAAGTGATGAAACCACACTACTTGTGCAACAAGCGCGAGTGCATTCGGGAGTTGACCGACATGGGAGCCCCATACCACAAAGATCTGTCTCTGCCAGAACTCAGGGTGTTGGTGCGCGAGAAGCGCAAGCAGCTCGGGCTGATCAAGAGTGGCACCGAGCCAAGTGTCATGCAGGAGCTCAAGAATGCCAAGAAGGACGCACTTCAAGAGATGTGCACTCAACGACAGATCCCGTTCACCAAGAAGGCCACTGTGGGCGAGCTACGATTGGCTCTCCGCCATCACATCGTGAACCATGCCACAGGAGACACCATCCTGGAGGTCGGGAAGCATGCCGGAGCCACATTCCAGGAAGTGCTTCACAACAGTCCCAAGTACTGCGAGTGGGCAACTCAGGAGGTGTCCACTTCGGAGGAAGCATCGTGGCAGCTCATCCAGTTCGCCAAGTGGGTGGAGAAGATGAAGAAAGATCCGGAGATGGTGAGCGAAGACACGGTGTTCTTGGCCAACGAGACTCAGAAGGGCATCGCAAGCAGCATGAATCGCAAGGCTCCATCCGAGACGGAACAAAAGTTGAAGACCAACCAAGACGAGATGGTGGACATGATGAAGAAGATGATGATGGAGATGCACAACATGAAAGCGGACATGCAGGAAATGAAGGAACAGCAGGAGCAGTCCACCAGCTCCAAGAACCGCAAGACCAGCACGACTCCCAGTTTCGATGTCTTGTCCATGAGTGCCACCACGCCTACGAAGAACCAGAGTGCTTAGTTCAACAACTGAGTGAGGACGAAGGTTCTAGACTTCGGGAAGCGGTAGACAGTTTGATCCCAGACCAATGGGCGAAAGTGGTCAGTATGAACCGCTTGTTTCTTTTGGAGGTAGCATGCGCACAAGATTCATCCTTGACAGCGGAAGCTCAAAAACAGGGGTTGTCAGCTGAGAGGGCTTCTCTTTTTAATGGACATGATTTGACCACTCCCGAAGGATTGAGAAAGACTCTGAACATGATCAAACAACGGAAACCTCAACATGTTTGGATTTCTACCGAGTGTGGTGCGTTTTCCCCCATGCAAAACCTCAATCAACGAAGTGAACAACAAAGACAGGACTTGAAGGACAAACAACGTGAGGCTAGAAAACAACACATTGGGGGGTTGGTAGTTGCGTACTATGCTTGGACCCAAGGGAGTGAAGTTCATTGGGAATGGTCTCGAAGGTGTAGGGCTTGGAAGTGGAGGTTGATGGATCGTATGCGAAAGAACATGGGTACCAGCACGGCGGTGGTCGGCGGTTGTCGGGTTGGCTTGCAGGACCCCAAAACTCACAAAGTGGTTGGTAAGGAATGGCGGGTTGAATCCACGAGTGAATCTTTCGCGGAGAAGTTACACATACCTTGTTTGAAGGACAAGTGCCCCAAACCTCATACTCCTTGTGAAGGTCACCTTACCAGAATGTCAGCTTTCTATCCCAAAACCATGGCTTCCCGGGTGATCCACTACCTTAAAGTGTTGGATACCAGCCCTGCGATGCAGGCCAATGCTCCTATGAACCGACGAACGGAGGACATGAAGTGTGCAGGGGAACCCACCTTTTTTGGGAAAGGCTGCAACTGTCATTTCTTTCAAGATGGGGGTCTCAATCAAGTGTGTGCTCATTGCATCCTAGGATTGGGAAACCATAGGATTTTTGTGGGAGAAGATGAACCTGCGGAACCCAGGGTTGACGGCGGTGCGGATGGACAGGCTGAACCCCCAAATCCGGAAGATGAGGCTCATAGGAGGGATTGGGAAAAGAAGTTTCGGTTGATTCATAGTGCTACGGGACATGGGGATACCAAACTTTTGGTTGATGCGCTTCAACAACGAGGGGTTGATGAACAGGTTCTCCAATGGGCTAAGGAATTCACTTGTCCCATCTGTGAAGAAAGAAAGAGACCGGCTCCTAGGAGGGTTGCCAATTTGGAAGTTATCCCCAAAAGATGGAAGGTTGTGTTGGCTGACTGTGCGGTTTGGGTCGACCCTAGGAAGTCCAAACGGTTGGTGATTGGTTTACTGATGGATCAAGGTAGCCGGTTCTTAGTGGGAAAAGTGCTGGTTGAAGGGGGAACTGCCAATGTGAAAGCTGAACAGTACACGGACTTTTACCAGGAACACTGGCAAACCTATTTTGGGAATCCCGAGGCTTTAAGGTTTGATGCTGAAGGAACTTGGCGGTCACGTAAGTTGGATGAGTTTTTCTCTAGGCAAAACGTGATGATAGATCCTATTCCCGGGGATGCTCACTGGCATATCTCACCGTTGGAAAGGAGTGTTGCTTGGCTCAAAGAGTTGCTCACGAAACATGCCATGGAAGAATCCCAAACCAGTTGTAAAGATGTAGTTGCCCATGCTATCTCGGTTTGGAATCAGCGAGAGATGGTCCGCGGTTTCTCTCCATTTCAGCATGCACTGGGACGAGCTCCAGACATCGACGGAAGATTCTTTGACACAGAGGTGAAAGGACTACCCGTTGAACTGATGGAGAACCCAGAGGGAGAACACGTTCGAAACCATGAAGCAAGACTCGGAGCAGAACAACACTTCATTCGATGGCAGGCTGCAGAGCGAGTGAAAAGAGCTTTGAATTCCAAACACAGGAAGCTTCCAGAGTATACACCCGGCGACTTAGTGTTTTTCTGGCGGAGTCTGATCAAACGAGGACAAGATGGACGCCGACACCAGACAGGCAACGTTGGTGGATACGCTGGACCAGCACGAGTGTTGGCACTGGAGACCAGAAGACAACAAGACGGAACTCTAAGGCCAAGCTCAGTGGTGTGGTTGGTACGGGGAAGTAGACTGATCAAAGCTTCAATCGAGCAGCTGCGACCAGCATCGGATCGTGAAACGGTACTACATGAGTTGGAACGACCTCCTGACACACCATGGACCATGACGGAACTGGCGAAACCATTGGGAGGGGAATCCTATGACGACATCACAGACGAGGTGCCTCGAGAAGAAGATCTGAGACAAGCAGATCCCACAGCAAGGTTCTGGCATCGACCATCCAGAAGGAGAACGGTTGGGAAGAAGTCAGAAGCTTCCCAACAGCAACGAGAAAGCGAGCTACACCAAGAACCCAGAGCTGAAGCTATGGAAGAGGACAATGAAGAGCAGATCTTCCCAGACACAGACATGGAAGAGACAGGGGAACCGGTGAACCCAGGAGGACCTGCATCAGGATCTCGAGAACGACCCAGAACGACAACGACCAGAGAACGTAGTAGAACTCCAACAAGGACTACGGAAGAGCAAGCATCTTTTCAAGAGTCAAGTTTTTGGAGTGATCCTAGAGCTTTGGTCTCCATCGAATTACCGATTCCAATGAGCAGGAACGGATGGGCACAGATGATCAAAGAACCACAAGCCTATATAGCCAACATGATGAAGAAGAAAGGCGTAGAAGTGTTTGAAAAACACATGGACGAAGAAACTTACAAGAAGTTTCAAACGGCCAAAGGTGTTGAAATGAACAAGTTTCTAGCGTCACAAGCTTTGGAAACAATCCCAAGCCACCTTCAACCAGACAAGTCACAAGCCATTCAAATGCGATGGCTGCTCACTTGGAAAATAGGAAACGAGGGAGAACAGGTGGCCAAAGCACGTATCGTGATTTTGGGATATCAGGATCCCAATTATGAGTACAGAACCACTTATGCCCCCACGACTACTAGACATACTAGACAGATGATGTTGCAGTTTGCGGCGGGGCGTCGGTGGCGTGCTTGGAAGGGGGATGTGGCTGCTGCTTTTCTCCAGGGGAGGGAAGTGACGGAAGACCTGTTTTGTGTTCCCACCAAAGAGCTGTGTGAGCAGTTGGGGGTTCCCCAGAACAGTGTGGCTAAGCTGCGTAGGACTTGTTACGGTTTGGTTCAAGCCCCCTATGAGTGGTACGAGACGGTTCGGGAGTACTTGTTGAGTCTGGGTTTCCGCCAATTGGGTAGTGATCCGTGTTGTTGGGTGTTGGTGAAAGATGATCAGGTTCATGCCATCATTTCGGGTCATGTTGATGATTTTATTTTTGTGGCGGATGAAAAGGATGAGTACTGGCAACAAACCAAGAAGGCTATCCAGGACCGGTTTCGATGGGGAGAGTTTGAACAAGACCATTTTGTTCAGTGTGGTGTTCAGATTGACCGACATGATGATGGTTCATTTACTCTGTCCCAGAAACACTACATGGAAAAGATTCGGGAAATCCCTTTGAACAAGGAACGGAGGAAGGACAGGAAGAGTGAAACCACGAATTGGGAAAAGACTCAACTTCGGGGTCTTCTTGGGGCTCTGTCATGGCATTGCAACCAGGTTGGATATCGGTTTGCGGCTTATGTGTCATTGGCTTTATCGGAAGTTCCCAGTTCCACGGTTGAAACGGTCATCCAGGTCAACACGTTGTTACACCGTATGAAGGAGGCTGCCAAAACCCCCATGACCATTTTTCCTTTGGATTTGGCTGATGTTGGCTTGTATGCGTGGGTCGATGCTTCTAACCAGAACAGGGTTGGAGGGGCTTCTACCAAAGGTATCTTTGTGGGCATGGCTTCCCAAAAACTTGGTGAAGGAGAGATTGCCAGGGTTTCGCCCATGTTTTGGCAAAGTTCCAAAATTGACAGGGTGTGCAGGGCTCCGGGATCGGCTGAAGCAAGGGCGGCGGTTGATGCGGAAGATATCTTATGGTTTCTTCGGTACCAATGGGGGGAGTTGAATGGTTTGATACCTGATCTTCGGAAACCTGATGAGGTTGTAAGGGAAACCCCAGGGACCTTGATTACGGATAGTAGGAGTGTGTTTGATAAACTTCAAAGACCTTTCATTGCCCCTACCGGTTTATCCAAAAAGATTGATATCGAGCTGTTGGCCCTGAAGGAGTCGGAAGAGAATACCATGTTGGACGTGCGTTGGGTGAGTGCACTGGCCCAACTGGCCAATTCGCTCACGAAGAGGGGTGAGGATGCCCAAATGAATAGGTTCATAGCGTGTGGTCAAACCTGGAGAGTGGTGGATGATCCCAACATGTTTAGTGGACGCAAACTCAAACAACAAGGCATGGACCTCTTGAACTTGGAACAGACCCCCCCTGGACATGTGAACCCTGCGGCTTCCTCGGAACTCTAAATGTGCTGTGGCGCCCCGGAATGGTGTGCAAGGTACAGGCCTAATTCGGACGGTGATGCGGGGGAATTCGCATTGGTCTATCGCATGTGGTCTTGGATGTATCTCACGACCGCAGCTCACCTAGGCCCTTTAGAGTGTTTGTCCCAGTTGTCACCTTTACCTGTGCCTCGCCATAAAGGTGTGAAATAGGTGCGGCGGACCGTTCTTGGAGGTGGGGCTCAGCATGGGTACCCCAGTCACAAAAAATGGAAATCGCCAAATGGCTATGTCTCAAAATCATCAATGCCCAAAAATGGATGATTTCAGACTAAACATGACCATTATGACAAACCCAAATGGTCTTCAGCTGCGGCACCATATTGTGGCTCATCTTCTCCCTGGCCGATGACATTCGAAGCGTCACGAGCCAAGATGGGGAAGGCTCCTGCCACGCCGGCGCCGCCGCTGGGAGCCTGGGGGCCTAAGTGGTGAATGACGGTCAAACATCATCTTAATATTTGGTATAGCCACATGCTTAATAATTAGTGGTTATTGATGGTATAATAATTATCAAGTATACCAATCATTGGTAAAATAATGGGTTAAACAATGGGTATAGCAATGGTATCATATCTGTTGGTATGCAAAAGCGATATTCTGGTATGATAATGATAATGATATTATGGTGTGCCCATTCATGCTTGGTTTTCTAATGGTAAATCACGGATACGGAATTATCATTGATACCCTCTGGGAACTACAGATGACAACTGAAAATCGCCGATTGGAAGATGATTTACTTATTGGATATGGCCATTATTGTTTACAACTGTTAGATTGCCAGAGTGTAGTCAACAATAAAATAACCGTTCAAAAACAATTTGAAATTTTATCTATAATAATATCAACTATCATTTAAACACATGACAATGACACAATTATCAACACACATGTTGTTTTTTCTCTTGGATGCATATTAACCATCAACCGTTAAACACCCATCGACGATAAGCATGATTATACGCATTCACTAGAACAAGAGGGCCACAAACCAACCATCAACTAGGCTTTGCTGTTTCGCCTCCTGGAAAAACAAAGCCAAATCACCCTAGCGATATGATGGCTTAACCATTGAAAAATCCAGGCTTTGGTTGCTCTGCTGTCTTGCTTAACAGCCAAATATGGTGGCGCCACCATGCCCAATAGGTCATTGATTCACAAATGGTGGGTTTTCCATGGTTTTCCATATCCGGCTGTTGGTTGATGGATGGGTACATTTTCCTGAGAGCATACTTACAAGGAAAAAGTACCAAATCACTAACTCGATACATTATCATAGTTCAAACGATTAATGCGCATAATCGTACAGTGTAAAACAGCACTAATGATAATTGATGCTATAGTCCATTACAGATAATAATTAGTCTGCCCTTGTGGTCGATAAATTAATGCTTATCAAGTACAATTATAAATAGTCATGTTTGTCGGTTTGGGTTGATGACAGGTATAAATGTTTCATGGGTTAACAAATGATATCAATAGCTTAGGTTTCCCGATGACGTTTAATTGCTGTAACTCACAATCATCACAAAAAGGCGCGAGTTGGATGGATTTTTGTCAGGTTGGGTGGGCTTTATGCCTTCCATTCAGAAGGGGAGATGATAATATGTTGGGAAAATAACATCAGCAATTACATATGGATTACTTGTTGTGGGTTGTAGGCCCACATGATGCAACACCATGACCCAGTGTAATTAAAAATCAACAAAAAAAATACAAAAGATACGGTTATGTGATAGATAGTCTATGTATTAGCCAACGACAATCACATTTGTGTGTCTCTATGGAAGTATATGTGCGTTTACATTTGCCTAAACAATCAAATTGTTGTCCAAGGGTACAAAGCCCTTGCAAGAGCTCTTCCTGAATAATGCCCATTATTCTTCAGAGAATCATGATCCATCGGATAATTTCTATATACATACCTCGGTATTGAGAGAGAAGAAAAAGAGACAAAGCATCTCTTAATATCATCCAACAGAACCAATCTACGGTCGTACAATCATTGATCATCCATACCATCTCCTCTGTTGTAAGAACCCGCATTGGCCAAAGATTATCCGTATCAAGTAACCACCGCCAAACATACCATGAATACATGGCATTGCACCATCTCAAAAAACACAGGCGGTTCATTAACTACTGGATCTGTCATATCCTTATTATCTGTCATATCCTTATTATCTGTCATATCCTTATTATCTGTCATATCCTTATTGTCTGTCATATCCTTATTATCTGTCATATCCTTACCATTTGTCATATCCTTATTATCTGTCATATCCTTGTTTTGACATACAACCCTCAAAGACCACTAACCTTTATCAACTGACCCAAAAGCAACCATCAATTCGCCTGCTCCCAGCAAGCAACTGCTAAAATTGACAACTTGTTGTGGTTGTGTACAAGGCATTATCATTTCACTACTGGGGATAGCTAAAAAGGAGTTGAGTCTAAGGGGATGGCTAACTACAGTCATACCCCATGAGTGAAAAATGATCAGAACACGAAAAACTATACGAAACTATGGATATTCTATGTACTTCCAATGGTGCAACCATTCATCCGACCATATTGTACCGGCAACTGTGGTCATTTCCTGCACTCCTCGGCTTGTTTCGGTTTGTTCATCGGCTTCCGCGTCACCCGAAGTTCCGTCTCCACACAGTTCCAGCTCTGAGATCAATCCGTGCCTGAAGAAACATGCTGAATCATGAATCTATATCCCATTGGATCCATGTATTGTATATAGCATATAGATTTCATGATTCATGGGAGATATGCCATACATGGAGCATGTAAGTATTATATTGAAAAACCGACATTGGGATAATGTTAATGGTAAGTATTGGCCGATGGTTTGGCATAAACACCATACATAGATCCTATATGGGTATTGCCTTAAGGTATCAACCAACCTATGGAAACTCACAGGTATCACCAAGTTATCCGTATAAGTGGGTTCGTTGATAACTTAAGGGTTGAGTCTCTGGTTGATCAATGGTTGTTCAATAGTCATATGTGCAATATTTCACATATATGGGTATTTTCATTAATGGAGGTACCCCAAAACCATTGGCTTCCCCACTAAAAATGATCATGTTCACTAATTTTTGGGTACCCCCCTCAATGGACATACCCATACGACCATCCCCAAGTGGGTATTTCTATTAAGGTTGGGGTACCCATGAAATTCACCAAAGCTTTGATCATTTTGAGGCTTGGGAAACCAATGGTGACTGGGGGTACCACTATTAACTGAAATATTCAAGTTAAGATTCAGAAACAGATCAAAAAACCCACTACCATGATGAATATTTACTTTCATCTACTTGGGCTTTATAGTCACTCCGAAGTCAAGTGGCTACAGGTCAAACCACCCTGTACCCCCAGTGAACATCCCGACCATCAAGAGCAAACATGTTTGTAAAATGGGGTGTTCATGCATCAAACTTTGATGATAACTGGTTGACCCATGACCATAGATATTCCGTGCCTGCAGTGCCCAGCAATCCACAAAACATGTTCGTTAGGTGAATCACTGGATAGCGCCATCAACGGCAATACCAAGATTCGAAAATGAGAACTAGCTCAATTCTGTGTAATTTCACCGGTGGCTTTCTTTTGTGGCGTGGCCATAGCAACCACCATTAGTACCAACTGAATGGTTGCACGTTTGAAAGGGGTTTTACTTTTCTGTGTTTAAGGGCATCAGTCTAGCAACATCTAGCAACTATGTCATCAGCAATGACTGAATGATTACAGAACTGGCCCGTTCCCAGCAAATTTGCAGAAAATTTGACCTTTTCATGGCTTTATACTAAGCTCATCATTCCCCTCCAAAAAATGGAGATTGCGGTCGGGAACAGCCGCGATAAGTCTGACTCAAAGCTGCTACCGGGAGAATCATAGTTTGTGGTGTTAGCAAAATGGATCAATGTGATTAAAACAGCGTATGACGACAATGTGACAAATATCATCAGGTTGGTGGATAACTCACATCCCCTAAGAGCAAAGCCTGTCAAACTGGATGACTAGGCTGGCAGGTTGGATGGAAAATAAGACATGTGTAAAACCACCGACCGGCTTCTAATAGCCATCCCCAAAACATGGAAACATATAATGCAACTGGTGTGATTAAGAAATACTGGTTTCTGTCTAGCTGGGAAGGACCATGCCATCATGATTTGTCTGCATGTATGGCAGTTATGGTACTAATACCCGCAAATCCCCCAGTTCGCCCACAGGGCGAACTGGGGGGGGCTTGCGCGTAATTGTTTATGGTTTATAGTTTTAGGGTTGTAGGGTTTATGGTTTTGTGGTTTTAGGGTTTTAGGGTTCATGGTTTCAAGGTTTTATCGTTTTTCTCAAAGTTTTTAGGTTTTTGGCTTTAGGTTTAGCTTTTTAGGGTTTATGGTTTAGGGTTTTAGGGTTTACGGCTTTAGGGTCATAGGGTTTTAGGGTTGTATGTCTCCAGAGTGCAAGCAAAACACAGGTCAAGGACCTGCGCGGGCCGTCAAGATACGCTTCATGTCACACATGTGCATTTTGTTCCGTAAAAAACAATGTTTTTTGACGTTCCAAGACGCTGACGAAAGATGCGCGGGCAAACTGGGGGTTTGCCCGTACTAATACTGTAGTATGACCCTCCTGTTTCTTAATGATCCAATGATCCATCAACCCTCCTTCCAATTATCATTCTCAAGCCACGTATTAGCCAATAATAATCATATGATCCATCTGGGTATGTGTTGACATGGATGGAAATACAACATTTGCTCATGCTCACCATTCAATTGATTCCAGCTCCATGGCCTGGGTAATATGAGCGCGGCCATTGAGGACATGGTGCCAAGCTTGTCACAAATAGCTGCACAGTATCCGAACACCTGTACGCAATCCCCTAACAACTGCACAAAAACATGTTCATCATAATAGTGGGACTTTACTACTGTTTTTTTTAATTGTTTAACCTTGTGCTTTTGACCGTCAATACCTTGAATATCTTTGAATCCATCGTCAAATGTCTTAATTCGAAAAAAAAAACAAGTGATCATCATTTAAGTGGGTTCTATCTAAATGTACCAAACCATCTGGGTATGGATTGAAACCGGCCATCCCACCCTGCCACCATGTTTTTTAAATCCCAAAAAAATGAGGCCCGAATAGCCGGCTTCAGGGGATGTTCAAAATAGGGGTACCGCGAAACACTTGCTTGACATAGCACAATGATCATTTTGGGTTCATATTTGGGGTACCCCTATGGCTCAACAGATATCCAGTACCAAAAAAGAAGCGAAGCGTTCCTCGAGACAAGGCACCAGCCGGACTGCGATGGGAAGTCAATCCTGGCTTCACCATCATCTTCAATCAATACCACCCGGCCTCGCTCACCACGTGACACGCATCCCCACTCATACCGAGGTGTTGTGACGTCAGCGCGCACTTGAACCAGAGATCCCACTCGGATGGCACCTGAAATGTTTGGGGGAGCCGCCGGCCCATGCCATCCCAAGGCCATGGATTTTTCAGATGTTGTTTGCATTGAGTATTCGCAGAGAATCCGGATGGAGCTGGAATATTTGCCTACATAACCCAAGTCCGCATGGAGCAAATTTCCAGAGGTTTATTGATGGCAAATGTCGGAAAAAGTGCCAGCTCCATGGACTCTCTAGGATGATGTGCATTGTCAATGTGTTGGCTCAACCCCAAAAGAGTGCCGGTCTCCAAGTAAAACATGACCACATTGGCCTTTTGGGATGCAACTGGTACCCTGTTCTTACCCTGCCAAGGTACCAAATGAGCAAAAAGTTCGAAGGTTGTTTTTGTTCTAACAATTTGGGTGTTTCTCAAAATAGGGGTACCCCCAAAATCATCCATTAATAGTCATTTATAGTAATAAACCAACCATTTTTTGGGCTCCCTATTTTGAGAAACCACCATTTAACTACCCAGTGGTTTTGGGAGTTACCTGGGCTCTAAATCATCATCCCGCTCGGCTCCCAAGAGTTCCTCTAGTGTCAATGGTTAGTTAAAATAATCACTAACCATCAATTAACCATCACTTAATCATCCATTAACCATAAATTACCCATCCATTCACCATCACTTGACCATCCATTAAAATTGGTTCTTGGACAACTAAGTATTTCTGTGAGCCGTGGCTATCCGATGAATTCTCGCGGCGAGCCATGGAGAGACGTTGAGAAGCCTCCTCAACTTTCTGGGTGCTGGGAACCAAACATGTGGTTGTGTGAAATTTCTAGCTAAGATCAACTGGAGTACCACAATTCAAATCTATTATATCAATATAAGCATGACTATTGCTATCATTCTTCCAATTACTTTATCTTTCCAATTATCAAAGCTAAACATGTATATCAATATTGATATCGCACAAAATATATATATATAATGTATAATCATGTAAAGCTTTAAAAAAAACACATGTTCAATACTTGATGGCTGAAAACCTCACCTAGGCACCCTGTGTGGCTGTGGAATGTTCTCTTCGTCTTTCTCCATCGCAAACTTCCAGTTCCGATGCAACTCCACACCACCTGGCTGCCGGGGCCGGGTGTCAACGACTGGGGTAGCGCTTCAGGGTCGAGGGAAGCTGGTTTCCCCAAAAATGATCTTCTGAAACCATGGATGTGTTGCGTGTTTTTTTGGGGGGGGCACCCTACTCGCACCCAAGGCTGCAAAAACTGTGGATGTTTCTGGATTCTTTTTGACGAGTATTTCCCATGGAAATGGGGTACCTAGAAGATCCATGAACATGAGGATTTTCGGTCAGGAAACAAAGGGTTTGGGGCCAAGGAGAACAAATAGGAAACCATCATTTTGAGGGATTATCCTTCATCGATTTTGGCAGACAACTGGAATTTACGCGCGCAACTTCGATCATTAGCAATAACCGTGTTCACTATCTCAAGTATTTATATATATATATATATACATATGTATATATACAAATATATACATTTATATTTAACTAAATATATGTAAATATGAATATATATGTATATATACATATGTAGATAAACATATATGTAAACATAAATATATATATATATAAAAATATGTATCTAGATGAATATATTTATATAATTAATTTAGATATATATATATATGAAAATTGAAAAATACTGTATGTATGTAAATAGATGTAAATATAAATAATTATGTAAATATGAATAACTATATGTATATATATATATGTAATTATTCATATATAAATATAAATATGTAGATAAAAAGATAAAAACACATATATATATATTATATGTATATTATACATTTTTGTTAACTCGAATTAACCATCAAGAATCGAGTTCGTGAATCTGCCGCCAAGCTACGATGGGTGGGATGGAAATCGGACCCTGACATCACCGTCGCCTTCGATTTCAATGACTTCTCCTTGCTCACCTTGCACGCCTCCCCAGCCGTAGCTCGGGGACACGCCATCGCGCACCCGAACGATGGCTCCAAGGCGGATTCCGGGCGCTGGGGTAGTTGGAGGTCGTTGTGAGCCAGGAGCATCGAGAAGACCTGCCAGGAATGAACGGTACAGGAGAATCTATGTTTCTTTCACAGAGATATATTATATATATATATATATATTTTTTTTTTGTAAATATATATATATATATATAAATATATATATATATATATATATAGCCATCCCCAAAAAAGATGCAGCAAACTCCATTCCCACTAAAATGATGAATATTTACTGGCTTCTATCTATTTTGGGATTTTTTAATATACCTAGAACCCAAACGACCTGTATTTTAAGGCGTGTAACTCACAACCTCATGGGTCAAACTATGCAAAATAAGGGTCACTTAGGTTCCAGGTGATATAAAAATATATAAATATAAATATTGTATAATTATATATATATATATGACCAACATGTGTATAAATAAATAAATATATATATATATATACATGTATGTCAATTCAAATTTATGTTGATTCATTCACGTGCCTGTTCATAAGGACTGACACATGCAGAAGCCCAAAAGCAGCCATCCCAAAGTCATGACCCTTGCATTTGCTGTTTCGTCATGCACAGTAGTGGATTAACCCTCGGGGAAAACACATTGCCTTAAGCAAATCCAGGACAAAGTAGGAGATAGTTCGGAGTGTGGATCGATCATTCCATAGTGATCGATGGTTATCCAATGGTGAGTGGTTAATCACTATGTCCTTGGGTCAAAACAATGGGTGAACATTCCAAATATGAACGGAATAGTCTATTGCAGCATGTTCATCCATCAATTGTTGGTGATAATCCACATGGACCAAAACCTACATACAAAATGTTCTGGTTGCACACATGATATGCAAAGACAATTATACATGTATATAAATGAGTATATTTGCAAATGTATGCACATATAGTATGGGTTGTAGTAATGTTATCATAATGGTTGTAAGAAGGAGAAAATACTCAAAGCATTCCTGACGTACACCCACAGTTGTCATGTTGGTACATATGGGTATTTCCATTAATAGGGGTACCCCAAAACCATTAGTTTCCCTCCTACAAATGATCATTTTCATCAATTTTGGGGTACTCTCATACATGGCCATACCCATATTCCATACATGCATGCTATGGGCCATGATAATAACGATTTCGACAATGGTAGTTCCTACTGGTCATCATGATCGATGGATATCCAATGGTTAATGTTATATATTATCGATGACCCATGGCTTCGGAGTGCTAGAGCTATGATGAGCTATGGCTTACCAATTCATGACGGATTGCGATCAACAGTTTACAATCCGGTGAAAAGTCAATTGTTGATATGGCAATGTCCATTAATGGTTGGGTGCCCTCCATAATCCAATAGCCATGATCATTTTTAGGCTTGGAAAACCAGTCTGGTTTTGGGGCACCCCTATTTCGAGACATTGTTGATATTTATCGTTTGACTAATGGATTAGCAAGGAAAATGCATCATTTCAACCAATTTACCATGAGAACCGGCTTGTGATGAACAAGCCAAAGTGTACATACACAGGTGGTATCATCCCCAAACAAAGGGTTCATGAGTATGGATATATCATTGACGAGTATACATAAGGAAATGGGTCTGTGTCAAAATACCTGCAAGACATTGTGGCTTTCCATGGTTTTCAGGTTGGTGGAATGAACCATCCCCAAACATATTAGTCAAACTAAATGATTATCCCAAGGAGAATGGACAATAAAACATGTGTAAACTAATCTTTTCCTATGTTATCCAACGTTTTCCTGCTTTTTTGGTGGGTCAGCCGATTGCGTTGCGTTGCCTACCCCGGTGCAAGGTGCGGCCGGGGCGCCTATCATCCACCAAACGCCATCCAGCTGACATCGCCCACCACACAGGCGCTGGATGTCTTTGGTTTCACCCAGATCGTCTGCCATGGAGCTATCCCAACCTGACGCTGATGCTGACACCTGAGAACCAAACCATGGAATGATACACAAAAAGATGGTTGGGATCTATGTGATGGATTTTGAATAATCGAACGATCAAAGGATCATTGTTTTGGCCATTGTCATTGGCAGCTAGCCAGGGTCTTTGACGTTGCTGCAACAGAACTTGCTGTCTAACACGACGCTGATCCAGCTGAACAAATTGCCATTCAACATAGTGCTGATCCTTGAACATATCATTGCATATGAGAAGCTCCAATGGCCCCTGGCGTTGCCCTTCATTTCTGGAGATGTGTCACTGCCCATGATTATCCATTTTTTCCGGGCAGGTGCGCCTGTCAAAGTCATGGTTGTCCTTTTGGGAAAATGAAGTAAATGTAGATGGTACTGTACCATTTACCGTGATTTACGAGTCTTGGTTGTTTATGGCTGGGATAGACCCCACCTATCAAATAGCCAACCAATGGTAGTTGAGTACATCCATGATCGAAGTTGGAGCTCCCCTCAAACAAAAAAACACAAACATGTTGAGACCTCTCTCCTTTGATTGAGGTCTCAAACCACCACCAGGGACGATGTCATAAATCAAAACACTGGGAACATATATTTTGTCATGGTTTCTGGTGGGATTTTTAACCGTGTTCCTCTGAGATGACAATACCCGTGATAGTTTTCGAAATCAGTAGCTGTATGCTCCATGTATGGGAAATAAACCAACATCAAGGGATGATGCTAGTGGAAAATGATGGCAAATGACTTGGCATACCAGCTCCATGGGGCATATGGGGTAGGAAAGAATTTCAATGTTTCCTACTGAACATCACCAACACGAAAGTTCACCACGTCAAGGGCGGTGATCAAAACCTTGGAAAGCCAGTGGTCACATTTTGAGAAGCACCGGCCTGTTGCCGGCAACGTCGCTAAAATGTTAACTTTGAGTTGTGATATACTGGTACTAATGATGCTCATGCCCAACAAGCAAACTGAGTCTTAGGGGATGGCTGGCAGCAGCCATGAAACCAGGATGCCAAACTGGGTGCAGGGGAATCTGCAGTGTTTTCATGAAGAGAAAAAAAACAACCGTTTTGTAAACCCCAAAAAAGCATGATTTAAGTCCGTAAGTAGTAATGCGTGAATGACAATTAGAATCATGAACCCCACATTCTACCACAACTACAGGTGGTGGTCGTAACATCCCTTCGAATTTTATTTCCCGAGAATCCAGTTTCTCGTAGCCAATGAACATTTGTTTGGTGGTTTCAACCCACCAAAATATGAATGGTTTCAACCAGTCATCCCTAATCTGGCTGGTAAACCATAAAATGTTTAAAACCACAACCCAGTTATAGCCATCCCCAAAAAGATGCAGAAAAGCACCATTTCCCATTAAAATGATGAACATTTATATATTGGCTTCTATCTATTTTGGGGTGGTTGTTTTATTTATTGCATCTATCTATTTTGGGGTGGTTGTTCTATTTCTAAATGAACATCATTCTATTAAAATGATGAACATTTATATTTTGGCTTCTTATCAATGATAAGATTGATTGCACTGTTGGTTGTACCATTGACCACGCAGCGAGTTGACGCCACCGCACCGCTCCGGACCTGGTCCGTCATCCTGTACCCGTTCAGCATCTGCTGCGTCCACACTCTGAATCTTGACCCGCTGTCCTATGCACCATGTGGCCTCGCACAATGGCAGTTGTCACCCACCGTGTGACAACTGCCACCAATACGTGTATAGAGACCCATGGAGAATCTAGTTTTCATCATCTGAGCTTATCTGCGTATTTCCATTAGGAAGGTACCCAATAATCCACACAAATTGTCAATTTTTAGGAGGAAAACCAATGGTTTTGGGGCATCCCTATTTCGAGACACACCCATCCTTAAGCTTCATCAAACATGTTTTTTTTGAGATGGTCCTTGACCGCTTAGGAGACAAACTTCCATGTCATTCACCCGGCTCGGGGAAGGCTCGGGGAAGGCTCGGCAGGATAGATAGAGGGATAGATAAATCGCAGTGGCTCAAACATGGGGTTCATGGGGTATCAGCACTCACAGAAATTGTCTTATGATGCCATATTTAGTAGGAAACCATCCATCTTGGGGGTTGAATGGGGTTGATCATGGCTTGACACATACCAAAATACTCAGGCAGAAACCTGCAACTTCCAAACGTGTTCCAGGGCTGGTGTGCTTTGGGACGTTTGACTTTGACTTCCAGATTTTCTTTGTGCGTTAGCGGTGCGCACTTGTCAAACTTCTAGCATTTGCAATTTTGAGAAGTGCAATGATTCGCTCCCCAGCACGCATACTTGACCCAAGACACTTTCGGGCCGTAAAAGACATTGCAAACACACGGCATGCAAAGCAGTTTTTGTTCACCTTTTAGTTTTTTACTCGTCTGGTTGGTGGTTGACGAAAACCCATTCCCAAAAATATGCTCGTCAAACTTGTTGATTATTCCAAGTGCCGGATGGAAAATAGACCATGTGGCTAAAACCGCCAAGCAGTCATCTTCTCTCGTTGCTCCTTCCATGAGTTGGGACTGCTCTCAATCTCAGGAATCGATGGCCACTTCCGGGTCCTTGTCCTACCCCATATGCTCCAGCTGTATGGTATGTGAATATATGTATATATACCTACATTTACCGATATTTCCCATTAAGATTATCCCAATGTTGGTAAGTATATACATATATATGTATATATACACCATACATGGAGCATATGGGTACTGGGGATGGGGACATCCTTCTCGTAAATTCTGCTTTCGAAAGGAACTGAATAAAGCTGAAATTATCTTGATCCAGTTCATCTGCTAATTCACTTCTATGCTGCAAGTAAAAGGGCTGAGTTAGAATCCAGCAACATCAACTGCAGACCGAATTGGTATCCTTTCTTGCTTATTCTTGTTTCTTACTACCCCAGCTCTTGACTTTCACCTGCCTGCTTCTCAGCACATTGATTGCAAAGGTCAAAGTCGCATCCCTGGCAACGATAAGCGATGGTTCCTCGATTGATGCGACTTCGACAACCATCGCAGCGATGGCTGGAGGAAGTAAAGGTGTGCACTTTCAAGCCATGGTCAGCTCGGCAATGGAGTGGCTCCAGCATCTGATTGGGCCAAGTCCAATGATCGCTTTTGTCCTGGGCTGTGGTGATAAACGACGACAACTCAAAGTCATGGCCCCGACCCCAAAAGTGCGGGCGTTCCAGTACCCACAATGGCTATTTCCTGTGGGGTTTATGGCACTTCCCAAAACTTTTTGAGGCAGATCCGTCAAACCATATGCGTATTTCCATGAACAGGCGTATCCAACTATCCATCAAACATGCACGTTTTAATAGGTAAACCAATGGTGACTGGGCTTCCCAACCCAAGCTGCTGAATCTGCCGGAATCATCAAGCTGATTTGAGCATGACACAAACTTTAAAGTTTCAGCCCCAATGAGCTTGGAAGATGTTCACATGATAACGCGATATAATGAACGTGGCTCTAACTCAAAAATGAAAAACTGTTGGAACAGTACAGCCTTTTCCGAGGTACTCATCCCCCAAAAAATATAGCCAAAGTACTTCCTTAGACTTCTGTAGATGGTACAACTGGACAAGGATATTTACACCATCCTAGACCTTGAATTTGCTGGCCATCGTCTCCTGCCATTCTTTGTGGATGAAAACCTGGGAAAGCCGCAGGTTTTCACCGCGAAATTCAGCTCAGCTCCATCATGACGATGACTTACCTGTTGGGAATCATATGTGTTATGGTCAATATTCATTATATGGCTGACGGTCATCTCATCCATATTAGGGTACATATTACTCAGTTATGACCATTGCTCATGTGGAATCATACGCATTTCCCCGGTTCCAGGCCAGTCTTTCAGAGGGAAAATTGCCATGAAATCACGGCTGCCAGGCAACTGGCGTATAGACGTCACATTTGTCTCCTCGGAGACTTTTCACTTCCCCACCGCTTCCCAAAAACCTCAGTTGGATTGGTTGATTTGTGGTAGCCAGGCTAAAGTGTGGGTCGAAAGTCTGATACTTTTGTGAACATCTAACACAAAATAGCAGAATAGTTGACTGATTCGAATGCTCATCGATGTTGGGTCAGAATTGATCTTGACGCAGCTCGCAATATACGATAAACCATTTACCGGAAAAAAATGCAAAACATTATCCAACCGTTATATACTACTCATAATTGATAGTCAAAAACAAAGCATTGTATTCAGAGTACATGCAGTATCATATAGTCTATGTTTTGTAATGTCATTCATGCATATTCATGCTATCAAAAACCAAGTGTCTATTGTGATGGCGTGGATTCCCTTGGATTGCAGGGGCAATGATAAACCCTTGACTTACCCAGCCAAGTTACCCAATTATCAAACAGTTTGGACCTATTATTTTCCTAGCAGTTTAAACATAACAACCAGTTTGAAGATGTTGGTGATTGGACAACTAAGAAGTTGTGTAGGGTGAAACGCATGGTGTGTACTATATTTACATAACTGTATCATTATGATGGCTTTCAAATTATTCTTATGATACAAATAGTTCCGCAGTATATTAACTATGTCATATAAGCAAAAGCAAAACATATACAGTGCATATAGACTATATAATATGATAACATATTACTAATCATGATACAGTCATATATATATATTTCTTTAGATCATATATCCAAGTCAATTCCATTGATGGTTTACAACCAACAGTTGCCTGGAGGTCGTGGACACAATTGATGACCAACAGTTACCTGGAGCTGCCCCCCCCCCCACCCGCCAAGTCAACCGCCCAGCCAATGCCATTTTGTAGATTAAATTGTCCCAGGAAACGAATGGAAAATGCAAAAAAAACATGTTATTACTTTTTGTACCACATACATATGTATATCACATTTAAAAAAAAAGAAAAAAAAATATATATATATATATATATATATATAAAAAAATAAATAAATATATATATATATATATATTTATATTTAAAATAAATATCAAAGGGGAAATCCGAATCATGGTAGCCAAATCCGTATCTGGTCATCCCAAGAAAAACACACAACAGAAAACGGGCGCCGGCATCTGGGCCCGTGCCTCGCCATGCTCGAATTCCAGTGAATGCCGGCGCCACGGAAGATGGCGCGGGCTTCGTCTTCGCTGCAGCCTTTGATCTTCACCAAGTTGCCCTCAACATGAGCGTCCTCGGCGCGGGAGTCTGACCCCATGTAACCTCTGTCTATATTTAGATATATGTTTACATATATATATATATATAAATATATACATATACTGATGTAAGTTTGTATATGAAAAATATATATATATATATATATATTGATATTGATATATCTCCTTATTAATTAGATATTTATATACTCGAATATATATTTAGATATTTACTTCTGTATTTACAGCCATCCCCAAAAGCATAGAAAAGTAAATGTTCATCATTAAAGTGGAATGCAACTTTTCTATCTGTGTACATATGTATATATTCATATGTTTTCATTTGTTTTGCTCTGTGTATGTATCTCTGTAAACATATATATATATATTCATATCTATTCATATATACGTATACAACATTGATATATGGCTGTGGCTCAAATATGGACCCACAAGAATGCTCGTTTAGTAGGGCCCAAACAAGGATTACCCGTTGGGAATGTTGAGCCTTTACATTTAGTTGTTTTGTGTCGGTTTGTATAATTCATAGTTTTGATTCATTAATGATTGTACCCTCTGACTATGTGGTTATGGGTCCTGTACCGTTTTGTGGTTTTTTTTCATATCCCACAAAGTTTTACTTTTTTCGAGGTTGCTGACAAGAGTCCAGAATCATTCATGCTTTACCGTGGTTCAACAAAATTGTTATGGGTCCTGGGCCACCCTGGTAGCCTGGCTTTCACGCCCCCAAAAATGCAGGATGGTCGACTCATTGGGATGTGAATAACCATCCATTTTGGTGATAATTGGTATTGACCGAAAGCCATAGTTCGAAATACTTGGTTGATTCATTATCAATGGATAATAATTGCAATTACCCTTAATTGATCGTGAATGAGTAATAATGTGCAAATAATAGATACCCGTTGGCAATGTAATTCAGAAACCAGACATGATACATATGTATGCTTGTGCGGTATTCATGTATATGTATGTCCACAGATATGTAATTGTATTCATTGTATTCATATACACTGGGTAAATTCCAACCTTGGGATCACAAGAAATGGTGAATCCGGGTGAACATTGGAACATTTACCATACATGGATCCTCTAGGAAATGCTATTGCATTGGTTTGTCATATGTTCGACCGAGTAATGCTTGTTACATGTTCCTTCATGCATGGCTACTTTTGGATACCCTGCAAAACAAATAGTTCTTAGCCGGTTTGTATGGGGTTGATTTCACGGCAAAAACCCGAAGGTTAAAGGATCCAACCAAAGTTGGCCTGGAACCATAAAGCGGATCACTGATCATAGTTCCAAGGAAAATCATGCCTACAGCATCCTACAGCTTTCTGAAGCTTGACAAACGATGGACATTCCAGGAAGCGGATTTTGAGAAGTGATGATGTGAACAGAAAGGTGGAAGAATCGCGTATCAACTCACGCAGAGATAATTGGATTCACTACACTCACAAAAGAATGTTGTTTACTGGTCCTATTGAATTGAGCCCTTATACCTGTTCATGCAAATTAATTAAGTATGACCAACGCTTTGTTGAGACCAAGCACGGAACACACTGACCCAGCCAAAACCCAACAATAAAGAAAAAAAACGCGAAATTCGATACTTCGAATTGTTCTTTTCCTGGCAATTTTATCATAACAAAAAAACTGAAGCCGTTGGTTCTTGGACAACAAGCACATGTACCACAAAAATGCTTTCTAGGACTGAGATGGCCAATGATCCAACAGCGAATGCCCTACCCCGAAGCATGGTCAGTATAAACCATAAAGAAAATCCCGATTGCTTTTTTTGGGGCTGCATCAGACCGGTAGTGATCACACCATGATTCAACCATCACTGTACCATTTGTTATCCATTGATTTCACCATTGATTTAACCCGCAATAACTTTATATATCCATCAGTGTTATCGTTGTGAATCAACAGGTGATTGGTTGGTGGATGACGAAGCCCATGCCCATGTCAATATGCAACCGTCAAATTGGATGATCATCCGAAATACGATGGACAATCTAAAAAATGCCGTTAAAACCACAAACCACGTTTATTGTCCCGGATTTTCTGCTTCATCTCCTGGGAAAAGAATGCGCCAGTCTTTTCAAAAAAGGAAATGCAAGAATCCTAGCCATGTAATGGATTGACCGTTGGGAAAAGAAGCCAAATCACCGCTGTTCATCGCACATCCAGGTGATCCATTGACCATTCGTCATAACAACCAAGAATGATTTTGGTTCTTTGATTTAAATCCATAGCAAGTGATGGCTGAAAATAACTGATCTTCAAAACAAATGCTCTACAACCTAACCAACGGTTTCTCCTGGAGTTACCTGCGCTCCTTAGGGCCAGTCATCGCTGGGTCCCAGCAGCTCCTTCAATGCATAGTTCATTGTTGAAGCCCGATGAACCATGAATCATCGCCGATCACAAATCAAGCATTCTTAGCAAATCACTTGAAGCATTTTGAACCGATACAAATCGCAGTGTCACTCACCAATCTGACCCCTGGCTTTGAACGCCAAAAGGCTATGGCTCCTAAACCTTGAATATTTCCCTTGTCTTTGTGTAGAACTGTTGCAAAACCACATGTTTTTGCAGATCCTAGAATTTGTGCATGTTTCAATTTGAATAATTGTGCCAAACCACGTGTTTTTGAAGATCGGGCCTCCAAAACCTCAAATGCTGTACGTGTTTGTGTAAAAATTGTCCCAAACAACATGGTTTAAGAGATCGGGCGTCCAAAACCTCACAGTTTGACATCTTTTGTGTGAACAACTACCCAAAACGACGTGTCTTTGTACATTTGCCATCCAAAACCTCGAGTTGTTGCATTTTTTTTGTATGAAAAGCGGTCGCAAAAACACGTGTTTTTGCAGATTGGCCGTCCATGGTCCAAAACCACGCATTTTTGCAGGTTGGTCGTCCAAATTCTCGCAAAATCATTGATCACCAAAATTGGGCTTGGTTTCCCACGAAATATGAACGGCCTTGCGTGAGTTGCAACTAGTACCCCTATTTTGAGCCATTGCTACAATGGATGGAATAAATGTAATTTCCACAACCAACACTAACTGGATGATGATTGATTGCTCAAATACAATACACCGTGGAAATCAAAGATAGATCCTCGCAATGGTTGATTGGTAGAGAACAATCATCTTCCAAAGGGCAAATTTCAAGGTCTATGTTAGTTTTCAAGGCTGCAAATGTTTCTACATATATACATGTAAAGTTTCAAGGTCTAGATATACCTTTTCAAGGTCTATGGCAAATGTTTCCCCATGGTATATCAAAGCAAAGCGATCCACCCGCCGCCACGCAACCGACTCGGGAGCTTCAAGAAGACCCAACAACCACCTGCCGTAGCCGCTGGATCCAGTTCGCCAACGGTGCGCTTGTTTGATCATTTATTGACCCGAAACAAGTGCTTGTTGAACCATGAAGGATTTGCTGGCTTGATGAGCTGGATGGTTGGAATTTGAGCAAATATATATATATACACATATATATATATATATATATATTTATTTATGTACATGGCACATATATGTACATGGTATATATGTTAGAAAAAAACATTCCAACCACCCATAATCAATTCCAAATCCTTCATTGACGGTCTCTCTATTTGTAGTACCACGTTACCACATCCATAAATGGACCACCACTGGTTCCAAGACAGCCATACACATAAGATAGCCAAGTCATCCCAAGAAGATGTAGAAAGGTATCAAAATCCCACATTGAAATGATGAACGTGTGCTGGCTTCTATATATGACTGTGTATGGCTTTACACAATGATTGTACAGTATGAAGATTCAATTTCTTATTACATAATGTAAAAGGATGACATATTTGCTTTGACGATTCAGATTCAATAGTGAAATGATGTATCCATATTGTTTATATACTGATTATATACAGACTGATTGTAAAACTACAGCAACACATTGCAACTGGTGGTTTACAATCATAGCTAAACAATGGTTTAATGATTGCATAGTGATGACTGATGATTGATAGATCTATCTTTTTTTTGCAGGTATCTACCAGCCACTATCATAACCAGTCATAGTGGCCAAACAACCCATCATCATAACAAGCTTACCATTACAAATCTACCTTCCCAGAACCGTATGTGATTTGGGAGGATAATTTCGTCATGATGGCATAATATTGGTATCGTTTGGTGTGCAACGATGACCCACCTTTTTTGACAGTTTACTGGTTGTAAAGACCTACCGGTTGGATCATTCACACCAACCGTCTGTGGGATACTGAATTGGTGGTTGCTAATAGATATGATATAATATATATATATATGTATATCTGGCACACTGATGGTCATCCCATTTAAGGGCGGAAACATACCAAGCAATCATGATATGATGATGATATCTTGGTATCGATTTGCATCACCAAGCAAATATACTAGGCAGTCGAAGTAAGGATGATGTGCATACCAGGCATATCAATTGCAGGTAAAAACAGGATACATTACTAGGCAATCCTCGTACTCTCCAAGCCACTACTTTGGCTGGTGACAAGGATCTTGCTGATCTGTAACCCATGTAACTGCGCAGATTGAAGGGGGCACCACACATTTTGACAAATCAATATGATTGAGCCACGGACATGCATGTAAATGGACATAAGTTGCGTGCAAGAGATTGTTGCTTATCTCAAACAATACCCTCTGGTAATCTAACAGTTTGCAATCAAAGGCATGGCCATATCCAGTTGATCATCAATATAATGGGAATTTGATTTTCTATCTTTGTGGGGATGGCTATAGTAGGAAATCATCATCTTTTAGGGGTAAATAATTCTGACCTGTACACAGCCGTCAGGCTTTCATATGATGTCAGAGGTGTCCTTTTGGAGGGCCATGACTAGCATCACTTACCTCGTGTTCACATCCCAGAAGTGGTTGCAAAATAGATGGCTTGTTTGGATGTTCATCCATCTATGTTTGGTGACATTTCATATTGACCCGCTACCATCTATAATGTGTATCTTTTGTTGATCAATGATTCATGGTGAATGATTATATAATCGTGAATGAATGATGGTGTCCAAATAATAGATACCCGGAGCACCTAAAACCATCATGTTTGTAGGGGGGAACCCATATTTTGGATGGTAAAACCTATAAATTTCCCGGTTTTGCTCGCTCCTGGTACAGTCAGTACCCTCTAATAATGAAATATAGCAATCAAACATGATTCATATGAGCCAACCAGCCTGGCAAGCTGCTGAACATGTCGCCAGGACAAGTTGCCCCAACGATCAACTCCAGGAATGGTTGCAACATCGCAACTTCCCAGGTTGGTGGTATGTGGTTGTGGGTCAAAACCTCGTACCCCTGGTGAACATTGGAAACATGAACAGAATAGTCTGTATTGGAATGTGCGCCTACCATATTTTGGTGATACTGAATATTGACCCATGGCCATATGAATAATAAAAAACATGTCATAAGGATTCAGAAGGTATATGGATGGTAAATGTAGGTACCTACATATACCATAACTGGATTCCATGGGTGATCCGCTTGGTGACCAGCTTGGATGACGATTCAAACATCCCCAGCCGTCAAGATGCAACCGTCAAACTGGATGATGATCCCAGGGGCTCGATGGAACGTCCAAAATCATGCGCCGCTACAACCACCAACCGGTCCTGGTTTTATGCTTTGGTGCTAAGGTGCTAGCCACGTGTTTGATCAGCACTAAACAAAAATCATTCGCATCATTTGCTGGAATTTCCGTGACTTTTCACTTCTCACTGAATTTGGCGTCGAGGGGAGAAGGCCCTTGCTGCCTGCTGCATCTCATTGCCCAAACCCAAAATCTGATCTGGCAAAATTCAAAATCCTTGGGAACCCTTTGATCCGCTCAATCACTGCAGCTCAGCCAACAAATCCAGGAGATCATCTTCAAACCATCCATATACGATTCTTATACGATTCATATACCATGCATATATCATGAATTCACCATGCATATATCATTCAAATATCATCCATAAACCATTCATATACCATTCACATATGATTCCAATACCATTCATATATCATAACCACAAATAATCAGCCATACCATGAATTGATCAACCGTTCTTCGAACGGTAACTGACTGGGGCGACTGGCAGGAAACAAATGGCAATCCCGGTTGACCTAATACTTTTCAGCCACCCTCAGCCACTCTGCGGCTCGAGCCAGTGCAATGGGTATTAAAACACTTGCTATAGATTCATTGAGCATCCGTTGGGAACTCATGGATTTTGATTCTCCAAGCCCTAAAGCATAATACATTGATCATGACCTTAAACATGTGATAGATGCATATCAATTCATCACCAGCAAAAATGCCCCAAATGGGTGGTGCAACCCAACCAAAGGTGGGTTTACACAATTGGATCAATGCTTAAATTATCTTAGAGCGTCTACAGCTGGTTCAATAGGGTTTCACAGGCCTTCAGGGAATCGACCATAACTGACACGATTTCTCATCTTGATTTCTGAAAATTTTATTGGGAATTTTCCCTGTTGCCACCAACCAACTACCAAGTTAGTTGACAATTTTTACTGATTGTATACTAATCACTGCGTCACTGATAAACCATAGATCCACCATAGATTTCCATTGGTTTACTGACCATTTACCATGAACCATCACACCATTCCCAGCTTAACGCGGGTTGAGTCGGCCATGGCAAGCAGTCTGCCCGCCCAGCGCAGCAGCCCCACCAGGTGCCATCGAGTTTGGCTCTGCCGGCGCCCAGCCCTTCGACTTGCTTCACTGTTCCCAAATCTCCCCGCATGGAACTGTTCCAACCTGGCGCCGTGGGATATCAGGTGGAGGATTTCACCATGAAGAAGTCAACCGCCTGGGTTGTGTGTGTGTGTGTTTTAATGTAAACATGTATGTATCTATATATATATATATATATTCCATTATATTCCATATTTGGGTTCTAATAACAAGCATCAATATTTATCAATAAGAATCACCTACATGAGGTTTATGGATGGTAAACGTAAGGTACATTTACCATATACGGATTTCATGGGTTATGGATGGTTCTCAGCTTGGTGGATAATGATCCCAGTTGCCGGATGGTTCACATCCCAAACAGATGCGCCGCTTGAACCACCAGTTGCGCAGCGAACAACTCGCTCTCCCAAAGCTGGCTTTTCTTTTATGGTGTATATTAACCACATTTGGCAAAATCAATGGGTAATCATGATGTTTCCATTGAACTTGGGGTACGCATGAAAGACACCAGTTCGCCATGATCATTTTCAGTAGCCTGGGAAACAACAACGGTGACGAGCGGGGGTACCCCAAACTTGATGGAAATACACATATACCATCAATGTACTAGAAATATGGCATGAACCATCATTATGCCATTGTTGTACCACTAATATTATGGTCAATAACGGAAATACCCATCTGGGTGAAAACTATCCCAAATATTGCTATTTCCATTAGTAGGGGTACCCCTCAACCATTGGTTTCCCTGCTAGAAATGATGAGTTTGATTAATTTTTGGGTGCCTCTATTGATGGAAATACCTATATGTGTGGAAGAACCGACCAAAAAAGATGGTCACATGGCTCCTGTTGGTGGCAACTGTTAACTGGGAAGCGCTTCAGCGGTTATTGTTTGGGAACCCCTTCAGGAATTATGACAGCCGTGGATCCCAGTTGCCACCAACCAAAACCACTAGGGAACCAATAGATGATTCATTTAATGGATAATAAATTATGTGTTTAAAACTATCCAATACTGATGACCAATATTAGAAACTGACAAAGATGGGATAACGGTTGATGGTAATGGACTATCCCAATCCACTCTGCTGGCTGGCTAAGCTGGCCAATAGTTCTTGTGATTCATGGGTGACCATAATCCCTGTAGAACTCATTGGTCTAGCCAGCTACAATGACCAACCAGGATATGCAAATGTATCAAGTTCTCCAAATACCATTGGTTTCCCTGGATCTTTTTGTTGTCGATATATGCAGTACCCCTTGCTCTGACACATTAATCTTCAACTCCACAAATTGGAGCCATGTAAAGTTAACTGACCCCAAAAATGGAACCGGTTCAATGGCTGGTTCATTCTCATTCATGGTCATTGGTGATCTCATCTCTATATTTCCAAAACTGATGAAGGTTCGTTTTTCAACAGGTGATGATTGGGAATGATAAATGTTTACTTATTGAACAAAAACAATGACCAAAAGAGTTGAACTAGTGCTTATTATTTATTCCTGATCATGATTTGATGACCGATGTTGTGCTCACTGTTCAAAATTATTCACGGCTATGAATCATGATCATCTGACTATGTCGAAAACTATTGATGCCTCAAATTTATGGTTCCCACACTAAATATGACCAATTGTGTCATCCTTTCGGTAGCTATTTTGAGACAAAGCCATTTGCTCTGAATGGCAAAGATAATATATGTGTGGATAAGTCCAACAGCAAGGGGGAAGTATACCATGGGGAGTTGTCTCAAGCCAAGGGGTACCGGTTAGGGAGCACAAGCAGAATGGTCATATTTAGTAGGAAACCAAGCTGATGATTTTGAGACATAGCCATACTGAACCGCATTGGTGGTTGTATTGTTGATTTGATTCATGTGACACCTAGAATTTGCCGTTGTATATTTGAGATCACCTTGGTGACACACATTGATGAAACATGCATATTCAAGTGTAAACAACCAACTTAGTCAATGTGTGCATATTCCAAGGCACCGAGAATCATGTCGTTTTGGGGATGTGAACAACAGCATACCAGGTTCGATTGACCCATAATGTTGACTTCTGCTTTGTAAACTAACCCTGATTGTACCAAAAAAAATGATTCAAATAAGAGAAAGGAAATTCCCATGCTTACGCCCTGAAATATTCCACATCAAAAAAACCAATACCACTTGCTTTTGTATGATTATGATGAATAATTCTCCTAAAAATCATTTTTTTTTCTCCTCAAATACTGAAAAGATTTGCAGATCTAATCCCTTGAAGCGGTTGAAGTGAAGGGCTTAGATCTACAAATCTTCACTGCTTCATTGCTTCACTTCCAATCTAATTCACAGATTTGTAGATCTAATACCCAGTGATCCCTTCAACCAATTGTTCACTGAGATGTGGATCCTTGGTCAACAAAACGTGAAACAGAACTCTACCCGCACCGGTGTCAAGCCATGATGTTGGAACTGGGTCCGGTAAGCCACCCTGGTACTCTGCTGTTCACATCCCAAAAAATGGTTACAGAACAGTATCTGTTGGGATGTTCACCTACCATATTTTAGTGATAATAGGTATTGACCCATGGCCATATCCCATTGATGATCCTTGGCAACAAGGTGATTGGAATCATATTGGGTTTTCACCCGCACCCATGCGTGAACTGCCCAATTCTGATTTTGTGTTTAGATCTATCTCCTGATCAATTAAAAAACGGGCAAGTAGGAGTTGAGGTAATGCCGGATGGAAGAATTTTCTGGGAGATCAGGAGAGTCACAAGATGTTTTTTTTTCGGAATTCTCTTTGGTCTCTGGGTGAGTCACAAGAAAAACACTCGGGCAAGGAGAAAACTAAATCAATACTAAACATTAGTGGTTACCTTGACTTTAATGCTTTTTCAGGGAATGTTGATTGCTCAAAGGTAAACATTGGCCAAATCAGAAACTGATATAAGTTTGCTTTGCTTCCCAAAAAACAATGAATTATTACTGATTGGTGGTTTAAGCATCCCAAAAATTATTATGGATTCAACCAATCATCCTATATCTCGCGAATAAGCAATACGTATGTCAAACACCACTTAGAATAAAAAGGTTTATAGCCACTAGCAACCACACATACATTACTAACCGTCAATACCAGTTGACATTCCCCAATCAACCATCAATCAATGAAAACAACAATAATCAAGTCATGAGTAATCCGTAAGATCACCAATCAATATCATGATCCGCCAGCCATCAAATAAGCAAAACAATCACCAATGAACAAACAATCAACAAACCCTTGCCCAGCCAAAACCCAATGACCCAAAGGTTTGAACTGTTATTTTCCTGGCAACTTAATCACCATAGAAAGTTTGAAGCCATTGCTTATTGGACAACTATATCTGTCCGCTGTGAACTACCAAGCAACAAATCAACCAATCAATAGATATTAGTCCTTCATTTGAACAGGTTGGTGGATTGAAGCACAAAAAAATGTGCTCGTCAAATTGGATAATGATCCCAAACAGGAAGGAAAGTAAGAAATGCGGCTACAACTACGAACAAAACAGGCATCATTATAAAAAACATATGAATCCTAGATGTCCATTGGTTTCGTCACCATTCACCAGAGACTATTTGAACCATCAGGTAATTCCACCCATGAACCAACGATGCGCGCGGCCTGGTCCAGCCCTTTGCATGCGTTTAGCCTCTTCAATGCTGACGCTACGAATCTTCACGCTCTTTCCCAAGGTCCATGTGGCCTGTCCAAGGTCACAAGGTCAATGGATAGGGACATGGTGCAAAGTAGCTGGTTTCAAATGTTTATATATCAACCAGTTGTCTGGCCTGTTCAGCAACCAACTATTGAATCCACCAGCTAATCACTTGGCAACCAAGGTTTTTTTGAATATTTAGCAGCTAAAGCTAGCTCTCCCTTCTGCTTTGCTGTAGAAACCAAGGCCCTGGATTTTGAAGCTTTTGAGGTAGTGCTGAAGAGAACTTTGGGCACGGCGGTGGGGCTGACTGAGCTTGGTAGAACCATCATGGATAATTCTGGAACTTCCGGTCCGAATCTTTGAACATCCATTTGGCTATGTGTTGAAAAAGGGCCCAATTGTACAGCGAAAATGATGATTTTAGTAGGCAAAACATAATTTGGAGGTACCCCTATTTCATCAATAGCAATTTTAGAAGTGACCAATAGGCACTAATTATAAAAACGGAACAACCATTGAGTAATCATGTGTCAATAAAAATCATCAATCATTATCAACCAGCAATAATCCATAGTTACCAGTACTACTGCGCAGTGCGGTGGCGGAAGTTTCCAAAGATAGGAAGCGTATAGGAAGGTTGAATTTTGTGTCGGTGATTGCGATGGGGATGGTCCTGGTGGTGATGATGACGATGATGCTGATGATGATGAAGATGATGCTGACGATAAAATAGGTAGTGTTCCTGCTAGGTAGTCTTAGTGTTAGCTGGTGTTAGTGTTAGGTAGTGCTACTGTGAGGCTTTGTGAATGTTGAGTAGTGTTGCTGTGATGTAGTGTTACTGTTAGGTAGTGCTACTGCTAGGTAGTGTTACTGTGAGGCAGTAATACTGGTAGGTAGTGCTACTGTGAGGTAGTGTTGCGGTTAGGTAGTGTTGCTGTTGGGCAGTGTTACTATTAGGTAGTGCTACTGTTAGGTAGTGTTAGTGTGAGGCAGTAATACTGGTAGGTAGTGCTACTGTGAGGTAGTGTTGCGGTTAGGTAGTGTTGCTGTTGGGCAGTGTTACTATTAGGTAGTGCTACTGTTAGGTAGTGTTAGTGTGAGGTAGTGTGGCTGCTAGGTAGTGTGGCTGCTAGGTAGTGTGGCTGTCAGGTAGTGTTAGTGTTAGGTAGTGTGGGTCTTAGGTAGTGCGGCTGTCAGATAGTGTTGGTGTTAGGTAGTGCTACTGTAAGGTAGTGTTACTGTGAGGTAGTGTACCGTTAGGTAGTGCTAGTGTGAGTTAGTGTTAGTGTGAGGTAGTGTTACTGTTAGGTAGTGCTATTGTTAGGTAGTGTTACTGTTAGGTAGTGTGGCTGTTAGATAGTGTTGGTGTTAGGTAGTGCTACTGTAAGGTAGTGTTATTGTGAGGTAGTGTTCCTGTTAGGTAGTGATAGCGTTCGGTAGTGTTACCGTTAGGTAGTGTTACTATTAGGTAGTGCTACTGTCAGGTAATGTGAGTGTGAGGTAGTCTCACTGCTAGGTACTGTTACTGTTAGGAAGTGCTATTGTTAGGTAGTGTTACTGTGAGGTCGTGTGGCTGTTAGATAGTGTTGGTGTTAGGTAGTGCTACTGTAAGGTAGTGTTATTGTGAGGTAGTGTTACTGTTGGGTAGTGATAGCGTTGGGTAGGGTTACTGTTAGGTAGTGTTACTATTAGGTAGTGCTACTGTAAGGTAGTGTTATTGTGAGGTAGTGTTACTGTTGGGTAGTGATAGCGTTGGGTAGTGTTACTGTTAGGTAGTGTTACTGTTAGGTAGTGATAGCGTTGGGTAGTGTTACTGTTAGGTAGTGTTACTATTAGGTAGTGCTACTGTAAGGTAATGTGAGTGTGAGGTAGTCTCACTGCTAGGTCCTGTTACTGTCGGGTAGTCTTACTGTTAGGTAGTGTTAGTAGGTAGTATTGGTGTTAGGTAGTGTGGCTGTTAGATAGTGTTAGTGTGAGGTAGTGTGGCTGTTCGCTAGTGTGGCTGTTAAATAGTGATAGTGTTAGGTAGTGCTACTGTGAGATAGTGTCACTGTTAGGTAGTGTTGATGTGAGGTAGTGTTAGTGTTATGTAGTGTTAGTGTTAGGTAGTGTTAGTGTGAGGTGGTGTTACTGTTCGGTATTGTTGCTGTTAGGCAGTGTTGCTGCTAAGTGAGCTGTTGGTGAGGTAGTGTTGCCTATGGCGGCGTGCACATGTTCACCGCAGCATCTTGCAAAAGTAGCCCGAAACGCTGGTAAAGTTGCACTTTTGATGTCTCAATGTGGTTCTGGCCTAGGCCGTGTGCACATTGTCACCACAGTATCTTCCAAAACTAGCCCGAAACCCTGGTAAAGTTACACTTTTCACTTGCAAATGTGCTTCTCGCCTAGGCTGCGTGCACTTTTTGACCGTGGGATCTGCCAAAAGTAGCTCGAATCGCTAGTAATTTGGCAGTTTGCAGTTGTCCTTGCAAAATGTATCAAAACGTGCTGTGTTTTGACACACTTGCATCAAAATTTGCTTCTCGCCTAGGCAGCGTGCACTTTTTCAAAGTTGCATCTTTCAAAAGTGCTTCAAAATCACGAGTGTTCAACACTTTTGACCTCCAAATGTGCTTGGCGCCTAGCTGCAAATTTTCATGCTAAAATGACATCGACCAAAAGTGGCCCGAAACGCTAGTAAAATGACAGTGTTCATTTTGCAAGATGACTTTATATCAAAAAATGTTTCTCGCGTAGGCTGCGTGCACTTTTTCTGAGTAGGTGTCATCAAAAGTGCTCCGAACATGGTGTGTTTTGACACTTTTGACTTGCAAATGTGCTTCGCGCCTGGGCCGTGTGCATTTTTTGCTGCAGCTTCGGCAGCCTGGGCTCCGCACCCGCCGCTTTAGCGAGCCTACCGTTTGGACCCCAGGCCACAAATGTGTTGTAAAACATAGCATTTCGCAAGATCTCTAACATTTCGCGCAGGTGTATCTTCTCTCTCCTGATTTTCTCTCTTCTGATCTTTTCTCTTCTGCTCTTCTCTCTTCTTCTCTTCTGATCTTCTCCGCGGTGAGCTAACTTGATTTGTCCATACGGCGGAAGTTTCTCTTCTAAACTTCCTTTGATTAAGAGTCATGAAATGCAGCTTGGTGCATGACTCACCATTCCCAAACATATCCTGGTCAACTAGTGGGCTGTTCCCTAGTGAACTAGTGCACTCATCACAACTGGGCTCAAATTACCGAAACATATGGACACAGATGAACAAAAAATGGTTGACAAACAAATTGTAGTAATAAAAAAAACACTAACAAATAGTTTCAAATAGAAGATAACTAATAGAAAATGAACAAAGCATGAAAACAATTAAACATAAAAACCAACTATTGAAAAACATGCTTTTGATTTAGGGATCCAGAGATTTTGACCAATGCTATTTAGTATTGCCAACAAAATTCAAAATTAAAACAAATACACATTGAAAATAACAATTTTGGCCAACACTACTTTCAGTTTTGGCCAACACTATTTTTGTGCATTGGCAATAATACGTTTAGTATTGCCAATCAAGAATGCACAAACACAAATATATCAAAGCAAACAAAAACATGTTTTCCTGATCCCAAGTGCGCACAAGAAAACACATATTCTGATTTGTTTCAATTGTTTTTTAGTTGTTATTATTTCTAATGTGTTGATAAGATACCTTCCCATGAGACCACTATTTCTCTCAAGTGCAGCCCTTGCTGAAATAAAAAGTTCAACTAAATTTCAACTCGACTCTCCGTCATCATGACTCAAGCAACTAATTCTACTTGCGGTTCAAATTTGACCACATCCACTTATAATTTTGCTCATGCGTGTCAGTCTAGTTCCGACTTAATTGCTTTGAATCTGATTCTTTTCTTACTCTACAACTTCCATCCAAATGTTCATGGACTTATCGTTGGCAAATACTCACTTCTAGCCTGCAAAAGAATTTGATTCATCACAATTCTTTTTTCCCGAGAGCGCCTGCGAAGGGTGCTTCTGAAAAAAACAGGCGTCAATCTGTTCTTCTCACTCTCTCCTTCTCCCTCTCTCCATTTTACTCTCTCCTTCTCACGCTCTCCTTCTCACTCTCTTCTTCTCACTCTCTTCTTCTCGCTCTCTTCTTCTGTACTCTCTCCTTCTGACTCTCTCCTTCTCCACTCTTTCCTTCTTTGCTCTCTCCATCTTACTCTCTCCATCTTACTCTCTCCTTCTTTATCTCTCCATCTTACTCTCTCCATCTTACTATCTCCATCTTACTCTCTCCATCTTACTCTCTCCATCTTACTCTCTCCTTCTTACTCTCTCCTTCTCACTCTCTCCTTCTTACTCTCTCCTTCTGACTCGCTCCTTCTTCTAGTCTCTTCATCTTCACGTCTGCAGACCTTCAGATCTCCTCGCCTCAAATCTCGACATTTCTTTCTTAATCTCTTTCTGTCTTAGGCCGGGGGCGGGATCCACGAACCATCACGAATCGCAACCCTTTCGCACCAAATGCGGTCGATCGTCAAAAAAATGATGTAAAACAAAATTGCGATTTCACTTGTCCCCGATGCACCCCTCTCGCACGAAATGCGTGTTGATCGTGGAAAACTGATGTAAAATTGCGATTTGAGTTGTCCTAGATGCATCCCTCTGGCGCAAAATGCGTGTCGATCGTCGAAAACAGAGGTAAATTTGCGATTTGACTTGCTTAAATTGATCAGCCCTAAAAACCGATGATGGCTTCCTACTCAAAATGACCATTGTCAGTCATGGTACCCCAATGGCTAGAGCCTGCTTAATCACAAACTTCAAGGTCGCCGAATAAGGCAGCCTGCTTCTCAGCGCAGGTATCGCAAAGATCGAATTCGCAGGACTGACAGCGATGAATCTTCGCATCCGAAGGGAGGTCCGATCTGCACCTCGCGACCGAAAGAGCCACGCCGGCGCCGGCCTGGTGGCCCATGGACCACCTGGACCACCAGGACGAAGACCCCAAAGGGATAGATCCATAGTCACGGTGGCTTAATGATGGTATAGAATCATAATTAATTAATCGTTAATGATAGATCCAGTAGATGCCATAAACCATAGATCGTAGTGATTGCAAATGGTGAATGATGCTTGATGATGGTTGATGATGGTCCCTAACAGTTATAAATGATAGATCCATTTCATAGGAAACCACCCACAAGCCAAAAATGCATAGCTAGTTGGTGTCTAGTCTATCCAAAACTGCTCCGTTCAGCAGATTATGGATCTATTATTAGGTCAAGCATCTTGGAATCTGTATCCGCCCGATTTGGGTGATGTTTGGTATTGCCTCCCACACATCTGGTCGCCATTTCATCACAGCTGATTTGCAATTACGCCACCGTTCTCCCAAAACTATCAATGTAGCTAGCTGGCCAACACCGTCCAGAAAGGATCTAAAATATGTCGAATATCGGTTGCAATTGAAGACATGTCCGCAATGAAACAGACCTCTTTCTTGGACGCTGCACGACCTGACCAAGGCAGTGAAGGCATGTGCCACTGACCTGAAGTAATCCATCTAATTCTGATTGATTAAAGGGATTTATCAACCAATGGCTTATCATAATCTCTAGCCAAGCCATCAACCATTCGTAGTTCACCAACTACAACAATCAACCAACCAAGCATTTTTTGTGGCTCATGTGACTAAAATCACCACCGGGACACCCATCGCATCCATGGTTCGCAACCTGCTGCAACCGCAGGTCATGATTCCTTCTACACTGCAAAGGCTGCAACATGGTATGTGGCCAATTCCACCAATCGCTCCGGTCCTCAGTGGCCATAGCAATCTTGCATGTTTTCAATGGCCAAAAAGTTGAAGGCTGAAGAATGCAAACAAACATCCGCAAATCAATACATGAGTCTTGTTACAAAATGCAACACCTGCAGAAGGGTTGAACAAGCATGCTGGCCGCCTAGCATCTGGTGTGAAAACTCCACATTTGCTTCCCCGAGACCATCGGACGAGGCCACCTGAACCCAAGAGACCTGCCATCGTTGAATTGATGGTCTCATTTGCTGCGCCGAAAATGCTTCGGGCTTCGCTCACACTGCACCGCTTGAACTTGACATAGAGACCTTCCTCATAGATGTCCTGAGATGAGGCGACCCAAGAGCCTAAGCTTATAGCTGTATACCCTATAGCCACCTATGAACCATAGCCGATATCAACCATATGAATCGATCAAAGCCGCGCAAAGAGTGCTGAATGTGGTTACCCTGCACAGCGCGAGAAGCCACCGAATCCAAAAGCCATGGGTCAGTCGCAACCAATGATCACCAAAGTATACCATGGTATAATAACGGTCTATCAATGGAAAATTAATGGCTATTGATTGTATATTAATATAACCATGGGCCATTATATGAATTATCAACAACATATGGTAGTAGTTGACATCCCAATGCAAGGGTCGACTATTCCGCTACCATGGCTTTGGAATGTTCACCACAGGTCCCAGGATTTTTACCCATAGATATATGTGGTTCATAGTTTTCAGGATGCTAAACAACATGGTGAAAAGATATGAAGACGGAGAGATATTCCCATACATCTAATTGAACTTCACCGCTGTGGATGTTTAGGAATGGCGCCGTGAGGATGTATGGCTATGTCTCAAGATCATCACCCCCGCGAAGTGATGGTCATCCACAAAAAAATATCAATTTTGTGGTTCATTTGGTACTCTATTTTGAGACTAAGTCATATTGTTTTCCACATTTTTTACTATTCCTGATATTTCTTGGCGATTCCTATCATGAATGATCCTCACCAAAGTGCCACTTGATATGATACCTCCAAGACTGGGGATTTCCAGTTGCCACCTCATTGATTACCAAAGTCTTATCCGTTGATACTTGCGGAGAACTAGCATTTCATCGACGGAAAACCATGAGGAAATATAATGAGCAAGCATCCACTGACAATCCAGAAAACCAAACAAACACAAGTGGGTGTGGCTCAAAACCCTGTACCCCTGTTGTTCACATCCCAAAAATGGTTATAGAACAGTAGGCTGAATCTGGGCTGTCAACTACTACCATATTTTGGTGATAATTAATGATATTAATATGACCCATGCCCAAACCAGTGCCAAGCAGTGCTTGGCCGTTACACACTTTCAATCAATGGTGTCCTGGCTTGGTGCAAGCAGACGGTACCATGACTACCGTCATTTACCAGTCTCGGTTGTCCATGTGGGACAAACCAACCATCTATTTATTAACCAACCAATTGGGAAAGCCGGACATCCATCGTGTCAATAGTCCATCAGATTCCAGAAGGATTCACATGGATTCACAGCTCATCCGAGGCCGGTTCTTTGGTCGTGGTGATACCAAAGAAGCTCCCGGGGTATACAGTGGATGAGAACCAGCCTACAGTATCAGGATGATACCGACCTGGAGTCATCTAGGTTATGTTCCGTTGCTCACCATTGTTATTTATCATTATTATCCATCAATAAATATTCTTGTTGATTATTTATTCTTGTTATCCACCAAACAAAAACACTCGCCCTTTTTCCCGACAGGGCGCAGATGCTCCAGACGACCCCGACTCGGCTTCCAGCAGACCCAACATCCAATAGTAGTCCCCAGCCAGCTGGCATCTGCCCGCAACCAAACGTGAAATGGCCTTGACTTCACCGAGATGTTGCTCCATTGAATCGGCCCAACCTATGCAGCCGCCGAATTGGTACTGTGAAACCCTGGGCGCAGCATCCATGCTATCCCAACTTCCTCCAACAAATTATTCCAATCAGTTCATCCATTGAAAAAAAATACCATGCAAAAAATAAATGTCCAACTTCGGCCTAATTCACCATGCAAATTGAGAATTATCATGAATCAAACGCCTCAACATCAGAAGTGACCCTTGATAATCACAGGGGGATAATCATACAGTTGAGAAGCAATTGCCAGTATTCATATATAGTCATAGAGTAATAGCCATTCATCCTTGATCAAAAGTCATGATGGGTCACTGTTAATATTTGTTAATATGCATTGATCATCAATAATCCTAGCATCATATCAATGACAAAAAACAAAACTGGAAATGATCGGTCAATGCTAGTATCTATGATTTCCGTTTTGGGAGCTGTCCCTCCCATATTGTACGCTATTTGCAGCATCTGGGACTCCCATCCGTTCATATTCTACGCTTTTCACAGCATTTGCAACTTCCACTATTTGCAGCATTGGGACTTCCAACCGACTTTGTACGTCTATAAATTGAAGATAGACTGAACGACGTATAAATGAAAAAAACGAGAGCGGGGTTGGGGGTTGGGGGGAGGGCGCAGCGCCTCCCCCATTGCGTTCGGAAAGGATGGAGGAGATAAGAGATAGAGGTTTATAGATGATACTAATGACAAAAACCATGTATTGAGTGCTGATGATGATGATGATGATGATGATGATGATGCTGATGATGATGATGATGACGATGATCATAACATGAACATGTTTTGGGCGGGGGGTTGGGGGGGGGGGGGGCAGCCCCTCATGAACAAAACAA
>VSDK01022257.1:879365-946067 GCA_009767595.1 Symbiodinium kawagutii | reverse complement strand
TTTAATCCTTTTAATCCTTTTAATCCTCCACAACCCCTGGAGGATTAAAAGGATTAAAGGATTAAATGATTTAATCCTTTTAATCCTTTTAATCCCCCACAACCCCTGGAGGATTAAAAGGATTAAAGGATTACATGGTTTAATGCTTTTAACCCCCAAGTACCCCTGGAGGATTAAAAGGATTAAAAGGATTCAAAGGATTAAAAGGATGTTTTTCAAGTTTTTACTTTTTCCGTTCCTTGATTGTTTTCCTTTGTGTCACATCTTCTTGGCCTCTGCGCCTGCTACTTCTTGGCCTTTGCGCCTAGTTCTTGGCCTCTGCGCCTAATTCTTGGCCTCTGCGCCTGCTACTTCTTGGCCTTTGCGCCTGCTAGTTCTTGGCCTTTGCGCCTACTACTTCTTGGCCTTTGCGCCTGCTAGTTCTTGGCCTTTGCGCCTGCTAGTTCTTGGCCTCTGCGCCTAATTCTTGGCCTCTGCGCCTGCTACTTCTTGGCCTTTGCGCCTGCTAGTTCTTGGCCTTTGCGCCTACTACTTCTTGGCCTTTGCGCCTGCTAATTCTTGGCCTTTGCGCCTGCTAGTTCTTGGCCTTTGCGCCTACTACTTCTTGGCCTTTGCGCCTGCTAGTTCTTGGCCTCTGCGCCTAATTCTTTGCCTCTGCGCCTGCTACTTCTTGGCCTTTGCGCCTGCTAGTTCTTGGCCTCTGCGCCTAATTCTTTGCCTCTGCGCCTGCTACTTCTTGGCCTTTGCGCCTGCTAGTTCTTGGCCTCTGCGCCTAATTCTTGGCCTCTGCGCCTGCTACTTCTTGGCCTTTGCGCCTGCTAGTTCTTGGCCTTTGCGCCTGCTAGTTCTTGGCCTTTGCGCCTACTACTTCTTGGCCTTTGCGCCTGCTAGTTCTTGGCCTTTGCGCCTGCTACTTCTTGGCCTTTGCGCCTGCTAGTTCTTGGCCTCTGCGCCTAATTCTTTGCCTCTGCGCCTGCTACTTCTTGGCCTTTGCGCCTTCTTCTTGGCCTTTGCGCCTACTACTTCTTTGCCCTTTGCGCCTGCTAGTTCTTGGCCTTTGCGCCTGCTAGTTCTTGGCCTTTGCGCCTGCTACTTCTTGGCCTTTGCGCCTGCTGCTTCTTGGCCTTTGCGCCTGCTACTTCTTTTCGCCCACGCCTCTGGTTCTTAGTCTCTTCGCCTCCATGCTCTTTGGCTTTGCGCTCCTTTGATTCCTTGCCCCTGCGCGCTTATTTTTTTTTTGGGTGTTTGGGGTTCCATGCTTCTAGGTAGCGGTCTCTCCTTAATATACAATGAACCTAAGCACAACAAGCACACTTATAGTTACGCAACCATACATGATGATATGTCTGGGGGCATGTTTGAATTCAGGTCCAACATCATGTTCTCCAGAATCCTGGCAACCCGCTTGTGGAAGTGCTAGGGAATCATTGAGTAGTACCAGGTGTCCTTGTGCTTTCCTTGTTTGAAGCAGCAGTCATCGCCGGAACGGGCTCAAGACGCCCACGGTGTTTGCTCACTTGTCGACCCGAAGCCATGTTCTCGCTTGGTGAGAAAGTCACGTACCAAAATAGTCTTGGCGTGACGCAGCAGTGTGAGATTTGGAGCATCAGACTGGACCATATGGCGCAGATTGGCAATAGTGCCATGGTTGCACCTTTATGTCTTCCATGTTTTTGTGGCCAAATTTTCTTGCGGTGTATGCTTGACGCATCATCAATGTGATTGGCTTGTATTGAACAATATTTATGTTCCTACAAAGGGTTCATCATCTTGGTTGCAAAGTATTCATTCCCGCACCGATTGGTCGCGGTTTTTGTTTGATGTCAAACGACGTTCCCATGCCTGCTGCTCGCTGGATTCTATCCGAGGCGAGTTTGACAAACCTGAGCCCAACTCATGGGTACCTATGAGCAGACTTACCCGTGTTCCTGTGCATCCTTTGACCTCGGCCAACGTGGCTTGGCGCCAACGCTTGTAAAAGAAATTTGGGTCTGACACGGGCGTTCAGGTTCCTGAAGCTAAGTTTTTAAATACCAGAGCTGTCAGCGACCTTTGCATGAGGTTCAGATGTTTGCTGGGAGCCCTCCAACTGTGGCCCCGACTGTCGCGTCTCGGCCTGCAATAGTTGTGAAGTTTCCTCTGAAAAATGGGATGTGCTTCAACATTTGTTGTTGGTTGCAAAGGAAGTCCAAGTTCCCATAAACTCTGCAGAACCACGGGGGCCAGCCTTTGTTTTGTAGAAATGATTGTTGCTACACGGTCAAGATCTGAGAAAACTTCTTTCTTGGCTGCTTTGTGAACGTGGATTGCGCTGGGGTCTTTGAAAACGAGATTTTTGACTTGTAGACAAGTGCTCTCCCCAAAACCACAGACGCCGCTGGTTAATTTCCAATTTTGATTTTGCGACAATTCTTTTTCGATATCGCTGTAATTTGATGTATAGTGTCATACAATGTATTTTGATGCAATGTGATACTGATATAGTGTGTAGCTGATCCATGAGTTTGCTAGAAGTTGTTCGATTCTATCAGTGGGTAAGCACTGCGCTCAGATGTTTGCTGGCAGCGCTCCAACTGTGGCCCCGACTGTTGCGCCTCGGCGTGCAATAGCTGAGAAGTTTCTTCTGAAGGATGGGATATGCTTCAACATTTTGTTGTTGGTTGCAAATGAGGTCCAGGTTCCCATAAACTCTGCAGAACCAGGGGGGCCAGCCTTCATTTTGTAGAAATGATTGTTGCTACACGATCAAGATCTGAGAAAACTTCTTTCTTGGCTGCTCTGTGAACGTGGATTGCGCTGGGGTCTTTGAAAACGAGAGGTTTGGATGTTAATTCTGTAGTGGCCATTTGCCTGCGAAGCGGAAACATTTGATGTTTTGAGAGTTTAAGATTTTGTAGGCTGTTTTCGCTATAGGGTTCAGATTCTTTAGAAATCAAAGAGGCTCTAGAGGCCAGGGTCTTCGTTTTGCATCTACAAAATCAGGGGGTTAATCGCCCAAGTGTAAGTCCAAAAGGGCGTCAAAAGAGTGCGTCAAGCCTTGTCCCCTTGTCCACCACCTATTACATGTGAAGCAACAACACCGGCTTCGGGGCCATGTGTAAACTGGGGGTGGGCCGAAATCTTTTCACCATTGATGCCGCAGGTTAGCAACGCTCCTTCCTCTGGGCGTGAGCGATCCCCACGCCGCTGGGATCGTCGCGAGAACCGATGCCGGATCAAGGTGAATACGAACGATGTGGAAGCGGCCCTGAGCCGCGCAAGACTGTACGGTATCCTGGCCGCCGTTGTCCGGCTTGGGCGTTGGATTCGGTAAGGGGATTGCGACCATGCAATGCCCAATAGCAAGTTCCAATAATTGTGTAGATTTGGTGAAGTTTAGTGATGCCCTTGTTCATTAATAAAACAAGAAACCCGAATAATCAACATCATCAGAATTTTTGAGGATCATATCGAAGGGTCAGGGTTGATTATTTTTCAGAGATTTCAAAATTCTCTGAGAATGTATCACACGCACATATAAGTCCAGATTGCAAGGCAGTGACGGTTGTGAACTAGGACCCCTAGACAAGCAGATCCCCAAACATAGTTATTCTTTGTTTGTATCGCTTCTTTGGGTATGCTGATTTTTTAATGTTTTTCTAGTGGTATATAGCGTTGATGGGGAAGGGCTGGGTTCTCATTATGTAGACAAAGTTAAATGATAAAAGGGAAGCGCTACATTGAGATCATGGAGTAGGATTTTCCAGCTTAAGCGCACATGTGTTTGTTTTTGTCAAAATTCCAAACAGTGATGCATTCTAGCAGCACTAGGATATCATGTGTTCATATTTTTTGGGATTAGCAAAGTCTTAATCACATGACTAGTCCCACATTCATCATGTGCACATTTAAGTCTGACAATGGTTGCTGCTATGTAGCTGGCGATGAACGACGGTGCTGTGTAAGCCCGCTTGTGCATGGAAGGAGCTGGGGTGAGTAACGCCTGCTTGTGATACGGGATGAGTGGGATGTGCTTGCGGTTCTCCTACCGCGGAAAGCAAAAGCTTGAGAGCCAAGAGGCTAGTTCAATAATCAGGCAACAAGGCACCAGTGTCAAAATTCCATGGGCTGCCTCCTCAGGCTCGGTTTTGCATCATTGGCGCGATGGCGATGTGTTGAAGATCAGGTTCAAAGGAACCAAGAGTGCCCAGGCCGCCGAAAAGGCTTGGCCAGAGGCAAGTTGGGATGATTAATTGTTGAGGCCATCCTGTTACTTGGTCATGAAAAGTTCAACAACCAAAATTTCACCCATTTGTTTTGATAATTCTGAGAACCGCCAAGAGTACAGGATCACGATGGGCCGTCTTGTTTTTGCGAAGGCCGACAAGCAGTCGTTGGCGCCAAATCCTTGTCTTTCCCGTAAGACCGGCGTGTCCGGCCACTGCTAGTGGTTTCAGTTGGAAACAGCTAGCGTTGCGTTTCTCTTTGCGCAGACTTTGCAGGGAGGTGCAAAAATTCAGCTGTGACTTTCATTGCCTTGGGCTTGGGATGATCATCGCATGTGGTGTTTTGTCCGCGTTGCTGACATGATTACCTTCGTTTTCATTTTCGATTTTTCTGGTCAGGTCCTTTCGAAACCCTATCAGATATGTTGTTTAGTGGCTAACGGCATCTAACGGCTCACCAGAGATAGCTGTATAGCAAAAATACGTATAATATCTTTTGCGGCATTGATCTATCTGTGCACAAGTGAAGGTTATAGTGATGACATATTTGTTTTGATTTGTCACATAGTGCGATGAGCAGGCCTGGTAGTGAATTTCTTGACATGTTCAGCCATTCTACCCATATGTCCACGTAACATGTTGGTGCAAGGGACTGTCATAATAGCTGACGCCGTGCAATATAGAGTGAGGCGCTAAGTGCATCTCACAGAGAGAATTGCCAGAGTGAACTTCAAGCTGAATTGGCGTTTTGATCCCTCCCTGCTCTACCCTATTTCTTGTGGCAGTACGTCGTTGATCAGGAAGTTTGATCGGCAGACGATCCCTTAACCAGGTTTGTGACCTGGTTTTAAGGATGAAGATATTTACTAGACGGGTGCAGACGAAGGTTGTCAGGCCTAGTTCCACATCCGTCTCACGGGCTCTTGTTGGGACAGCCGATTTGCCGAAATAGTTGACGCCGTGCAAAATAGAGTGAGGCGCTAAGTGCATCTCACAGAGAGAATCACCAGAGTGAACTTCAAGCTCAATTGGCGTTTTGATCCCTCCCTGCTCTACCCTATTTCTTGTGGCAGTACGTCGTTGATCAGGAAGTTTGATCGGTAGACGATCCCTTAACCAGGTTAGGATGAAGATATTTACTAGACGGGTGCAGACGAAGGTTGTCAGGCCTAGTTCCACATCCGTGAGTCGGGCTCTTGTTGGGGCAGCCGATTTGCCAAAACAGTTGACGCCGTGCAAAATAGAGTGAAGCGCTAAGTGCATCTCACAGAGAGAATTGCCAGAGTGAACTTCAAGCTCAATTGGCGTTTTGATCCCTCCCTGCTCTACCCTATTTCTCGTGGCAGTACGTCGTTGATCAGGAAGTCTGATCGGTCGACGATCCCTTAACCAGGTTTGTGACCTGGTTCTTCAGATGAAATAATATATCCGAAGGGTGCAGACGAAGGCCGGGGCTAGTTCCACAGCCGTGGATCGGGTTCTTGTCGGGGCAACCGTTTCATGTGGCAGAAAGATTTCAGTCCGCCGAATTCCTGGGGTGGTAGCAAGCCACGCAGTCTCAGTGAAGCTGCTTTAGTTGAAGGTTGTTCAATCATAGAGTCTGGTGTGTTCGCAGGGCAGGTGAAAGTCGCCACAGATGACAGAAATTTCCCATCCGCGCCGTGCCAGGCTGCGTGGGGCTTCCTCTTGAGGCCTTTGCGGCCCCTAAGTTCGGAGGCCGCGCCCGTGTTATTGCTAAATCTAGCGCAACATGTGCAGCGCCAGACAGCTTGGCAGGCGAAGTCGATCTCCTGGTGTGGTGGATGAGGCGGGCCTCGCCATTCCCTAGACATTTGATTCTTCTGGTTTCCATACCTGCGCCATGCATGGATATAGTGCAAATGGCTCGCAATAAGGCGCATCGTGAGCTCTTCACTGCTTGCTTCCGCTAAGCTTTTCTGCTTCAAGCAATAGTACAAGCTGCAACACTCCCGGCAATTTTGCGTGATGATGATGTTCGATCCACTCGCCGCCTCTTCCGCAGAGGAAACGGCGCACGGATGTAGCCATGGAGCTGCCATGATGCTGCTGCTTATTCAAACGACAAGTGTCGCTTGGGAGCGCCTTGGCTGCTTAGATTGACGCATGTCTCTGCATTGCTGATATTCACTTTTGTATGGTGTGTGTGCGTCCTCCATACGACAAGGCCAAAGCCTGACGTATGTGAAGAGCCGCTCGGCCGCGCTTTGTTACGTGACAATTCTGCATGCCTACACGCGTGCGCTCGTAGCCTGCGCTCGAATCTGTTGGCAATCCATGTCCTGCGCCAGGTCTGATCGCATGGCTGTCCTTTTGCAACTTGGCAGCATGAAACTTGCAAAGCGCGATGCCTTTCTGAGCTGTTCTGTGTTTCCGTGCTTCCTTGCTCAGGTCTCAAAAAAGAGCAGCCTATAGCCGCCTCCATGAGTAACTTAGTTGATTGGGCGACAAATTATTGTCACTGATGAATGATGATTGCTACTCCGTGCTGTGCGCCTTGATGCTTTTCTTGCCTGCTGCTGCTGTTTTGCGAGGCCATGTATTTCCCAACGGCAGCGCCGACGCCGTTGGGAAGATCTTTATTGGACCAACGTCCACATCAATTCCATCAAGAGTATCGAGCGCATCCACAAACGCTCCAGGGCAGCTGAGGATGCGATATTCGAAGAATATGATGGTATTGTTGCTGCTGAAAAAGTGCTGTGTGCCTCGGCTAAAACTCAAGATAGAGAGAAGAAAGAGATCAAAAAACGATTCCTTTCCTTGCTACATTGCGCCGCCTCGGTTTCAGTTCTCACCTCGGAACTGTAGGCGAGATTTTGGCTAATGCTTCGCCGGCCACACCAAAGCCTCTTGATTGATATTGGTGCATTGTAGGCAAGAGAGCTTTTTGTAGACGATTTCTCCATCTTCTGATGTCAGCGTTGCTGAAGACCTTTCGGTTGTCGTGCGAAGCTGGAAGTCTCATGCCTTGCTTGACGCAGTGGTGGTTGGTAATTGAACATCAGGTGCCGCCCTGCCGCTTCCAAGCGGCGTGACCAACGGAAGTCTACTTCATCGGGGTGCGCTGCCACGCCAAAGCTTCTTGGATGGAAATCAGTTTTGTAAGCAAGATGGCTTTTCTAGGCGATTTCTTTGAATGTCACTACTCATCCCATCTTCTGATGTCAGCGTTGCTGAAGGCCTATTCGGTTGTCATGCAAAGCTGGACGTCTCATGTCTTGCTTGACGCGGTGGCGGTTGGTAATTGAACATCAGGTGCCGCCCTGCCCCTTCCAAGGCCCAACGGGTGGAAGTTTAAGGACACATGCCTGGTGGACGCGTTCCGTTCGCTGGGCATTAAAGTGCCATACGTCGGTGATGGCCCCTATTGGGCGCTGGCCGACGGAAGAAAAATGTTGAAGCCTTTCGGGTGGCTTAGCTTCTGTTAATTCATGAAGACTTTACGTTTTTTTTTCTCGGGACCATGGCCTTTGATAAAAGCGCTTGTCTTCAGGTATTCAATCCGTCGGCTCGCACACTTCGATGCGTCGCAGCTACCAGTCGGAAAGTACATCCTCTATGGACGCGAGCATTTTCAAGGCTTCCGTGTGTTTTCGGATGGCGCTTGCCGACTGCAATTAAATCACAAGACCCACATTGGGGTCACCTGCGATCTTCAAGAATTTCATGATGAACGTTTTGAGCAGATATTCCAAATTTTTCCGGAATACCTGCAAGACCTGTCAGAAATAGATGCTCGTGGTGATTTGCTTGGCGGGGCATTGACCCACCATGTTGTACAGAGCCAAAAAGATTTTCCTCGGGTCGTTCCTCATGCTACCAAAATACGGTTATCGGAGTTGGTGGAGCACCGCAGGCCATTGAACGCGGAACCAAGGCAATCTCACGCTACCAAAATACGGTTATCGGAGTTGATGGAGCACCGCAGGCCATTGAACGCGGAACCAAGGCAATGTCTCCAGCATCAATATTTGTTTCGGGGCAATCAGCAATGCAATTGGTCCCGTGTCTGGCTGCAGCTCCGGGACTTTCAAAGAGCAATTTCCCCATTCTTCCAGACCTTCCAAAGGCACCCTTCTGTTTTTTGGATCCTTCCCATTCCTTTTGACACCGAAGAGACAGAAATCCATTGGCAGCTTCGGCTGGAATTCTGTTCATTGGTTCTTGGGCTCATCCAGGATGCGAAAGTTGTTCAGGTGGAGGCCTTGCTGGTGACTTGGTATTGGCCTGAAATCCAGTGCAGACCCGCCCTTTTGGATGTCGTATCTACTTCCAAAATTGCGCGTAGCCGCAGAGACCGGATTACAAAATTGGTACATGCTTGGCTCCTCTTGCATGTTCTCAGCCTGCCATTGCCAAGCAGCACGCTGCGTCCAACTCAATTGTGCATGCCTCGGAGCCTATTCTACAGACATGTTCGGATGTACAGAGTGTTGAAAACTTTCAACAGAAAGAGTTGGCCACAAGCGCGCTACATTGCGCAGCTTGATGTTTGTGGAGGAACCGGTTTGCCTGAGACGCTGTCTTCTTCACGTGTGCGTGATGACCTGCGCGGCGACGCATTGGCCGACAATATCATTTTGAACAACAAAGATTCTGCCCGGTGTCGGAAGATGCGAAAGGTAGTGCGTTGGACCAATGAAGGTATGGAGCTGCCTCTCCGAGGAGATAATGTGGATGGACTTGTGCCCTTGCATTATAAACATTTTGCTCCGTGCCAAGAAATTACAACCTTGGCTTGGCTTCATCCGCACATGCGCGACCGCTTCATTCGCTTCGTTCCCGAAGGGCATGTATACTACATCCGTGATAAGCAAACCAATGGCTCCGTAACAGGATTGATTCATTTTTTTGCGCAAGGTTTTGATGCTGACAATGTCGTTGCTTGTATGACCAGGGGAAATGCATGGCCTCGCCCTGGGTATTTGCGCTCAGAAATGGACATGGCAGTTTTGAAACGCATCCGGCAAGTAGATTCGGCTTTGCTCCTGGCACTGTTGGAAAGCCCTCGAAATGACTTGTGGATTTGCGAGCGCGTTCGCCTCTTGAAAGCGGATTTCCCAGATATTGCTCTCAGCTTGTCCATGGACAGTGAGCAGATAAAAGAGATGTGGGAAACCAATCGCGCCGACGCTGCTCTCAATGGAACCTATATGCACTTTTTGTTCGAAGCCTATTTGAATGGCTATACAGTGCCCATGACCAGTCCGGAGTTCTCGCTGTTGCAAAAGTTTTTGCGTCGGATGGTTGGGTGGCGGGCATATCGCACAGAATGGACGATCTTTGGTGAGGACGAAAATCTTGCAGGATCGATTGATCTTTGCGCCATTGATCAGAAAGGTAACTTGGCTTTGATTGACTGGAAAAGGACATCTGGCCTGCGTTCCAGATATACCTCCACTCGCAGGATGTTGCCGCCTCTAAGCCATGTGCCCGACTGCGCTGGCTTTCATTACAGACTTCAATTGAATGTTTACAGATATCTTGTGGAAAAATATTATGGCTTCCATGTATCCATGATGCTTGTCGTTGGCACGCACCCGGACAATCAGTCTGAGCCCTTCATTGACGAGGTGCCGCGGCTAGAGGAAGAGGTTGCAAGTATGTTGGCGAGCTGGCAACGGGATACTTGTGGGGGAACTTCACAGCAGGGTTTCAATTCAGGGGGCTGTGAGAATGCTGTTTCTCTCATGTCAGCCATGACAGGCGAATTCTTGTGCGCTTGCTCCATAGATCCAGCGGATGCACATTTCAAAAGCTTGGCTGATTTGGCCCGCGCAGCAGCAACCAGTTTTTTCTTCAGCCGCCCCTTTTGTTTCGACGTGCTTTTGGATGACAGTCCCAAAGTAGTGCCTGACGCTGCAACATGGGAGGTGCTCGGGCGCCCACGAATCCTGCGCATTGTGCAAAAACCCGAAATAGTATACTTATCAGAAGAGCTGTTTGATGGAATCGAAGCGGGTGATTTTTCCAGAGTTCGGCATGTTTTGGGCCAAGGGCAAGACCCAAATGCCGTCATCCAACAGCCGGCCCTGCACCAAGCAATCCAATGCGGGAATTCTTCCATAGTGAAGCTTCTGCTTCAAGGCAAAGCAAATCCAGATTTTGTGGATCACAGAGGGTATTGCCCTTTGCGCTTGGCGATTGCGCATGATGATTCGGCGGCCGCTTTTCATTTGCTGTTGGACGGGGCCAACCCGTTGATGCTTGACCCAGAACATGGCACTCCATTCTCTTGGGCGTCTCCGGGCCTCCTTACAGGCATGATCATTCACTTCTGCCGGGGTGATGAAATCACGCCGAAAGATTTGTTGGTGAGGCATCTCAATCAAATTTTGCATTTTTGCAATTGTCCAGTGACTCTACGCTCCTTGTCTGTGACTTTCGCCAAACAGATGGAATATTGGGACGCTTATGGAGGATCAGAGACTTCATCGCTTGATGCTTCAAAAATTTTGTTGAGTCGGCCGAGTGCTAAGTCTTCCATTGCCTCAAGCCAATCATGGCCCGTCTGGGAGGATATTTTGGGTGGTGGTGACTTGGGGTAGTCTTCCATTGCCTCAAGCCAATCATGGCCCGTCTGGGAGGATATTTTTGGTTGTGGTGACTTGGTGTCGTTCAATTCGGCGCTCACGGGGGACAGAATCTGTATTCTGCCCATATCAGAGAATGACACCATGATGAGCTTGAAGCAGCGTATTGCCTTGCATGCTGGGCACTTGCCTTTCGCTGTTTCTTTATTGGTCAACGAGGAGGTCGCGCCATCTACAGCCACGTGGGTCGCGGTCGGATCTCCTTCATCAATGCATGTCATTTTCAAGCCCAGGACCAACCAGTACAGGTTCGCGTTGTCAAAAGCGATCCAGGACCAAAACCATGCCACTGTAAGAGACATTCTCCAAAGTGGCCAAGAGCCAGATTGCCTGGGTTTGGTGGAAACTAGTGGGCGCGCTGAGCCCGTACTAATAACTGCGGCGTCAGCAGGTCTATTTTACACAGTTTACTTATTGATCAATGCTTGGGCAAACCCTAATATCAGCTGCAACAACCGTCGCGCTGCATTGCACTACGCTGTTCTCATTGATTCGCCCGTATCTGTGCAAGTGTTACTTGAAGGGAAAGCAGATGCAAACGCGCGGGATATGTTTGGTGAAACTCCATTGCACTTTGCTGCAATCTCTGAGAACGTAGACCTTGTAAAGCGATTGATTGCAGCAGGGGCAGATGCTTTGGCCCCAAATACAGAGGATGGTATACCGCTGCTTTGGTGCCACGAGGTAGACACAACTGCGGCGCTTCTGGATGGCTGTTGGCAGCAAATGTCGTTCACGTTGCTGTTGCTCTTGAATTCGAAGACTTTGTCCGCTTATGTCGGCTGCAGGAAATTGGAAGTGTTGTGCAAGAGTCTGCGGAACCAGGTTTGTGAGCAAATGTTACACGACCAAGCTGACTTCAATGGTGGTAGCTCTGGCAGCGTTGCAGGAGACATGCCGACCGCGCAGGACAGTGCATCTCAAGAAGGGCAATCTACCAAGGTGCGCGTCCAAGAAGAATTCGAGTCTGAGGATTCTTGGCGCCAAGTCCATGAAGAGAACCATGAGAAGGAACCATTTGCAGCAGTTCTTGCTCCTGATGAGCAGGATGACACGAAGTATGAAAATCATTGGGAGAGCTTGAGTTCGGAAAGTGTTCATTTCACAGTTTGCTCTGCCGTCAATGGGGAGCCGCTGCTTGATTGTACGCTTAATATTTCTGAAGCAAGAATTGACAGCTTGTTGCCCATTGTGAGAAAAGCCGTGTCCAATGCTTGCAGTGTGCCTCCGTTCGGAGTGCAAATCCTTCATCACACAGTCCTTCTCGACGAGATGCAGTCTTGGGAGGCCTGTGGTTGTCCAGACCATGTTTTCGTCTTGAAGAAACCATTTTCTTTGGCTTGGACAGAAGAGCTTTTCGAGGCTATTGAGCAAAAGCAAATGGCACAGGTGTACGAATTTCTGCAAGCAGGGCAAGATCCCAATTGTGTGTTGCAAAATTGTGCTCTCACCCATGCTGTCATTCACGGCAACGCCTCTGCAGTGGAAATTCTTTTACGTGCAGGTGCCGTATCTGATTTCATTCCTGTAGGACAGCGCCATGCAGCAATACACATGGCTGCAATCGTGGAATCCCCAGCCTGCTTGGACACACTGCTGCGGGCGCAGGCAGATTCCAACCTATGGGATTTGAACGGCATGCTCCCAATCCATCATGCCATGTGTGTTGAAACAGGGGCCCAGGGTGAAGTGATTGATCTCTTGATTCATTGCGGTGCAGATGTTTTGCAAAGAGATTGCGATGGAGATTCCGCCTTCTCTGTGGCGCCGTCTGGCAAGTGTGTCGCTGCTGGCATGGACCACTGCTGGAAACGTTTGACTATGCTTGATGTCTTGCTTCGGCAATTTGAGGACTTGATTACACTGACCCCTTGCGCGCCCGTGTTGTGCACTTGCAAGTCTTTGAGCAAGCAAAGCGCTTTCTTCCACTGGCAAAGAACACATGACGCGCAAGGTGGCGCTCAGTGCGGTACTGATGCAGGCGTACTATCTACTGCTTGCGCTGGGCCGGGATTTCTCTTTGAGAGCGCGCCAGGACCAGTCGGTCTGGTAAAGAGAATTGTTGAAGTGGAAGGTCTGGGCCGTGATTTTGTGATATTGCTGACAAAAGCGCCAGAGTTCTGGCTCTTGATCCCATCTCCCTTTTTGGAAATATCGGATGAAGATTGGAATTCTGGCTTGGTGCTGGCCCGGAGCAGATTTCAAAGCGTTATCGCAGAGAGAAGATTCAAGCAAGCTGATTTGGCGGACATATCCAGGGTCTACAAGCGCATCGATGCATATGCCATTCATCTTCGCAAGCACGCGACGCAGATTCTGAAAAACCCAGACAGCTTGTATTTCTGTCCAAATCCATGTGATCTTTCGGTGACCAAGCGGGAATGGGAAAGAGACCTTCACTTCTTGCGAACAATTTGGCGAGGCGATGCCCTACATTGGGTGATCCTTCTGCGCAGGTACAGTGAAAACTTTATGCGATTGGGTTGTGGCCACAAGTTTTGGCAAACGTGCCGCGTTCTGCACAAGCGGTTTGCGCGCCTAGGGCCCTCCGCGGGAGTTGTTGATGGTGCTAGCTACAGCCTGCTGTGTGCGCGCCGGACAACAACATGGATTGTCATCCCATTCGGCGCTACTTCCAAATGTGCGTGGTGGCGCCGACGTTTGTGGAGGCGGGCTTGATGATTCTCAGGCATCTGAAGAGAGGAGCCAGCAAGACGAGGAGCTTCATGGCCATGAGCTTGAAGCCAGCGCTGCGGTTGGCGCAGCTGGTGGGGCAAGGCCGGTGTTACAGCCATCTCAACTGGAGCCATCTCAACCGGAGCCATCTCAACCAAGTGTGAAAGAGGAGCCTGGCGAAGGAGGCCCTGAAGAGTTTGACGAAGAGAACCCATTGCTGGCCGCTGTAAAGAAGAGGCGCTTGATGAGGGGCGCAGCGACGACCCGTGCTGACTTTGACAACATGTTCTTTCAGTTTGATGAGCACGCTAGTGAATTGCGCTTGCAGCAGAAAGACGAAGCTAGTTCCAATTATACTATTTTGTCCCGCGTAAAAGAAATTTTGGCCATGGTGCAAACACATTATCCTACTTGGTCCGACCACCTCGCTCGCATTGGTGCTGCTGCTGCTTCGTCCTACCGTGTCCGATTGTCAGACCGCCTTTTCATGGGCGACAATGCTTTCTTCTTGTGGTTGGTTGAAGGGGAGAGGTACATCAGGGTGCATGATGGCTTTTGCTACATTTACAACGAGAATGGTGCTTTTCTGCCCTATACAGGAATCCCGCCCCAAGCTGTTCTTGTGCGGCTAGCCACTTTTTTTACTCACTTGGAAGGAGCTTTCCGCCGAATGGACCAGGGAACAAAACGTACTGATCTAGCTATTTTAGAAGCTTTGGCTCGTGATGTTGCTCGCTGCGGAACAGAAGAAAGTTTTTTGAAAGCATGCGAAGAAGCGGCTATCTGGCAGAAAGGCCCGCCAGATCAAGTATCACACCTAGAAGAACAAGAGGATGAAAGGGAGGCTGATGGCGAGCCTGTGCCACCCAGGGGTGACGGCAAGCCGACTGAAGCTTGGACCGTTGCGTTAGCAAAGCGCGTGTGGAAAGTGGGTTTGTCCATCCGTGGTGAGTTGATGCATGAGAAGCTAGTGTCACTTTTGGTGGAATGGTGCGAAACACCGCAAGAGCGCAAACCATGCGTTTCTTATGCAGACACTTGTGTCCAGTATGATGTCAGCAGGGAATTGTCTTTGAGGCACATTGTCAAAGCGGCAGGCAATGACTGCTATGTCTTTATCCCACACCCACTGCTGGACCCAGTGCTGCAACAGCACAAGGACCGGCTCCACAAGTTTTACAGGCAAACATTTTGGGCCAACAATGAGGTATTTCTTTGCCACATGGCAGCGTTGGCTTTGGCCAAGCGCGGGTTCAATGTGGACCGGTGCTTTATTGGCATTTCTCCGGGCGGAGTGGGGCAATCGTTGTTTTCTTTTCACTTAGACGTGATGCTCGCCCACAACCATGGATACTTCGACCCGAACGTCTGGTATAACGAGGACGAGCTGCGCAAGCAAGTGGAATCATTTGCCAGGTGTTTGGTGGTCACTGGCCAAGAAGCCCCCGAATCCCACAAAAAGATGCACATGGACCTTTTTAAAAAAACAATGTCAGGCGATGGGATTGCCGGAAGAAAGCCGTATGGCTACACCACCCGCATGTTCAAGATTTTGGGTTGGAAACGCCTGGAGGTGAATCGCATCATGGCCTTCGCTGGCATTACAAAAGCCAATTTCCAGTCGATCATGCGGCGGGGATTTGTGTGGAAGCCGAAGGCGCGCTTTCACCCAGACTCCATATTGAAACAAGCCCATGCAGACCACGAAGCAGACGGGCTTTTTCAGGCCGACCCAACATTGAAGTCTTTTCTGGGAAGCGCAGGTGCTTGCGCAGCCGGTTTGCATGTCCAGCATGCTTTTGAATCGCAGCATAGCCAGAGCGATTGCGTGCAAATGATTGAAGATTATACAGCTGGAGGCGATGAATTCCTTACTGAGGACACTTTGCGCCGGGCTTGTGGGTTGACTTTGCGCATGCGCCACCAGGAGGCTGACGGTGCTGGTGTTGGCCTTCTGGTTGTTTCTGACTCTCAAGAGGAGCGTGACATAGAGGAGAAGCAATACAGCATTTTAAGGGATGTGCTTGTCCAATCGCTGTTAACTTCGCGCCTCAGCGACATCACAATTTGGGAGTTCAAGAAAGTTCAAGTGGACCCACATGACAAACCCCATGCGTGCAACAAGGTCCTCTTCGAGCAGCTCCAAGCCAGGGGCTTGATGCAGAAAGGCTGCCGGAAGGGGAAGTCGAAGGAAGTCATCCAACCTGTGCTCATGTGCGAAAAGAAGCTTGAGGATGTGATACGCACAGGCATGGCCAAAGTGGATGTCTCATTTCAAGAGCAATTGAATGTTGTCCAGTTGGGTGCATATTTGAATGCCAACCCATGCAGAGGCAACAATGTGGCCACTTTCATTGAATATTTTGAAAATTGCGTGAAAGAACGATCGAGGCGAGGCCGACTGAGTGTTGAGGACCAAAGCAAAAGACAATCCTTGCAGGAAAAGCTTCAAAAATTAAAGGCTTCTGAAAACCTTTGCCAAGAATATGTGTCAAGGTATTCCGCTGTAGAAGAGCAGGGGAGGAGCCCGCTTAGGAGGGCGCGTGGAAAAACACCATTGCCGGCTGAAGGATTTGTTTCTGTGTCCGTGAAGTATGCCTACAGCAGCATGCGGCAGATACGATGCAGGCGGTATGCGGCGGGCATTGGCGTGCAAAAATGCCCTCGGCGTATCCAGGCGAAGCTCTGCAGTCACACCGTTGATCTGGACATAGAAAATTGTTGCGGAAACTTAGTGTTGCAACTGGTGGCGAAGCTTCAGCCGAAGCCTGGCATGCCAGAAGATGCTGCGAACGCTTTGCGCAGGTGGACGCAAGGGCGGAAAGATGTTTGCCTCCAAGACTTACGCCTGTCAGAAGCAGAGGGAAAACAAATCGTGACTTCTGTGCTTTCTGGTGGCGCCCCGCCTCAGTCACATAAGGATGAACCTTTTTTGCTGAGCATGCAGAAGGCTTCGATTTATCTTCGGTGGTTAGCCTGCTCCTTGTTGAAGGACGACTATGCAGAGCTAGAAAAATCGAGCGACAAACCTTTTCCAGGGGCGACGGCCTTTTTCTACATGTGGGCAGCCATTGAGGATTATGTGTTAGAACATTGGTGCGCTATTTTGATTGCCAAGAAACCAAGCCATTTATCTTTGCATTTTGATGGAGTTCGGGTAAATCGAAGCATTGCAAGCGACGTGGATACTTTGATTGCAGAATGCGAGAAGAAGATCCAGATTCGAGAAAAACGGCATCAACATTTCTTGGAGTGCCTCGCAAATTTTCAGGCAGAGGAAATACAAAACGTGCCACTAGAACTCTTGCAGGTTCCAAATTGCATTCCTTGCGCTCTCTGGCATTGTACGCCTGCAAGTGATAGGGAGGATTGCTTGAGAAAGCTGACGCAGCCGGGCACTGCAGAGCATGCGTATGCTGCAGAGAGACAATGCCGTACATACCAACAATGTGCCAACTTGCTAGATGTTTCTATTTTCGCATCTCCTGGCTTTGCTTGTGATGAGGTAGGAAAATATTTGCTGCATAGTGAGAACAACGGCTCGCCCCATTGCGTGGCCGTTGAAATTGTAGACGAAGGGGGCGATGTGTGGGCTCACGCGTCTGACGGGTGCAATCTGTACAAAGTGCCGCTGTCAACAATGAGGGACCTTGCTCATGGAGCAATTGATTTTTCCACCATGGCAACGTTCCGCGTGCAGCGTCCGGATGGCGCAGCTGAGGATGAGGCCGATGGCAATTCAAACAAATGCTTGCTAGATTTGCAGGCCGGCGCCTACCAGTGCGCAGATGACATGATTGAGAGTTCGGAAGAAAACCTGGCTTCAGCTGAGGCAGCCTTTGTTGTCGATGATGATGGTCTTGTGTTTCAAGATACATTGCGAGATTCATTGGAAGAAGAGGTCAACAGCTACATGGCCGAAATTCAAGCAGGCAACATCCGCAAAATGAGCCAGCGCTTCATTTGCGCACTTTGCCCCTTCAGGTCATTTCAGCGCCTTGACCAACTACGGGAGCACGTGAGAAAGCATCACGTCGCCAAGCACCAGTTCGTGTGTTCAGGGACAAAACAGATGAAAGTCATTCTTGCATTGCATGATGCAGATTGTGTCAAAAGACTTTGCGGGGAGGACTTTCTCTTTCGAAGCGCGCTGCTTTTGCGCAAGCAAGTGCAGCCGCCATTGAACAACGCTCAAACAAACATTGACAAGGCCATCCGCCTACTGTTTGGGAAAGAGGGCCCCGTTTACGTCAATGAAGCTATCATCGGCCATTCCTTGAGCGCTAGACGGGTGCTGAACATTTATTACAGCAAAGAGTTCGCAGAGATTCTGTATCGGGAGATTGTCCTGCATCATTCTAATGTAACTTGGATAGCACTGAAAACTAATGATTGGAAATCACGCTGTCGCTTGCTTTGACCTTTCCTGCTGAGATGTTGCGCCAACTGCCTAATTCCGTTTCCATTGCTTCTTCTTGCGCGCCTGCGTCCGAGGTGAAAAGCATTTGGCCAAGGCTGCATTTGAGAGCCCTGGAAGCAGGGAATCCGTTGGGCAACTTATACCCGCTGCACACACGGCATTGGTGGCCTATTGTCGAGGATGTGTTCATGTCTGCTGAGGTTCAAGGGTTGCGCAGAAATATGTTTGCCGCCTTGGAGCAAAACAATGAGTTCATGTCTTTGTCCATGGATGCAACTCTGAAGGTTTGCATGGCAGTGCAGGGCCAAGCAAATTACAGAGCGCCAGCAAGCAAGCGCAATGCCGCTTGCTTTGACGATGCGCATTCTCTTAGAAGGGTCCTCACAATTCGTGGCAGCACAGGCGCAGTTCTTGCCATCCACGCCGTGCCTGATGAAAGTGCCCCCACGGTGGCGTGCGCGTTGGAATCCTTGTTCTCAACAGACAGTCTTGCCCAAGTCCGGTTTCTTGCCACGGACAGTCCATCTCCCAAGCTTTTCCGGTCGCTGAAGGAAACATGTCCTAATTTGGAGTGTCTATCTTTGGACCCAGTGCACCTGGCGATTGTATATGAGTACGCGCAGTGGGGAAAGAGGTCTCCCGGATCTCGAATTTTGAGGAAGGTGTTGAACAAGTTCAACCAAATCGATGGAACGCTTGATGAAAGCTGGATGCCCTGGGGACATTTCTTCAAAGGTGAGAACCCCCCCAACTTGACCCGTGAAGAAATTCGTGCTCGGGAAGCCATCTTACACGGCAACATGAGCAAACCGCGGGCCACGCGCATCTTAGATCAGCTCGCAGGCGACACGCCCCTGTACAGCCTTATGACTTTCATCGAGGCGTTGGCGGCCATTTGTGTTTGCTTCCCTGACGAGGTCAGCCGCAAAGTCACAGGCTCCAACAAAGAGGTGCGCAAAATCCTCTGGGCTGCGACGGCGCCGGAAAGAGCTCAGTGGTTGCTCAACAACCTCAGGGCCCGGCATGCTCTCCCTTCATGGCAGCGGCACCTCGTCCCCAGCGGCACTGCTTCGAATGAGGCTTTGCATGCTGAAATTAATTCGTGGTCCAGATCTATCCGGACAGTGCACCAATCCACATTACGATTGAAGCTGGACATCATGCAGCACGGCAAACTCTTGGCTCATTATGTAGCATCATATTTCCCAAGCTTGAGGCAATTTCAAGAGTCGATCCTTCTCGCCAGATGCTTGGGAAGCCAGATGTGGGCCGATGAGGCTTGGGCCCAGTTTTGCCAAGGCCGTGAGAAGGCAATTTTGCCCATGCATAGGGGCAGGCTCAAAGAAGCGGCCAAAGTCCAGGCATGGAACGCCAAAAGCCAACCCAAGAAGCTTGGGGCCCCCAACAAGAAAAAAAGAACAGTTCACACTGTTGCTCGAAAGCGTTCCATCCGATCGCAGGGGTGCAAAGACACCAAGAAAAAGTAGGAGGGCTTGAATCTGAAGCACAGCTGATAGAAAATGAGTTCAGCGTCCGTGCTTTGACGCTCATTTGTTGCAAGCGCATGTTGCCATGAGTTTCTGATTTGGCGCAAGCTGCGCTATGCCGCAGCAAAGGCCACATGTGTCCCATGATGTTCTTGACTTGTGAGGCTGCAGGCCGCTCAGATCTCCAGGCCCGGCGCCCCAGCTGCCGCATGGGAACGGGGCTGACGAAATAAATGCTTGAAGTGTCTGATGGCTTCTTGGGGTTTGAGCGTCAAACTTGAATCAGAATAGAGAGCCAGCTTTCGTATCTTAGATGGCTGCGATTAGATCAAAATTCGTGAGCTCGGGGTGCAGTTGTGTGGGTAGAGCTTGCGGTAGAAACTCCAACCTGATCAACGGACATGGGAAAGGCAACATTGTTGATTCATATCATTGTATATCGCAGGCTTCCATCCACGCATTCGCGTAATACCCTGCGGGGCTGCCATTGCGGTTGGCCTTTTTTGGGGTGGCGATTCGATGCTTCCAGCCTTCAAGGTTGCGATTATATCGGCGTTACAGGGGAGCCGTGCTGCATCAGCGGGTCAGCAGTGACAGCCGCGAAATCTTTACATGGTAGTGTATCAGTGATCCTTGGAAGCATCCAGTGGAGAGCTCAACATTCCGCCCATCACTGACGCTTGCGAGTTGCAATTGTGCTTGAATACTATGCCTTCTAGTTTGCTAGTGACTTGCGCGTGAGATATTGAGAAGCGAGTTTGTTTAAGATGATGCGCTGTAGCATTGCTTGTTGACAGGCGCCAGCGTGTAAGGAAGCTTCCAAAAACTCCAGTCCACAACGCGCTGGGTGAAGTGCCTAGTCACGCCAGCGCACGACATGTGATCCCTGGAAGCATCCAGTGGGAGCTCAACAACCCACCCACCACTGGCAATTGCAAGCTGCAATTGTGCTTGAGTACTATGCCTTGTAGTCTGCTAGTGACTTCGCGTGAGATATTGAGAAGCTCGTTTGTGCAAGATGATGCGCTGTAGCATTGCTTGTTGACAGGCGCCAGTGTGTAAGAAAGCTTCAAGGGACTCCCATCCACAACGCGCTGAGTGAAGTGCCTAGTCACACCAGCGCGCGAAATATACCCAAAAGGTCCCTTGCACATATATATATATATATATATAATATTAAAAAAAAATAATATATATATATATAAAAATATAAATAAATATTTATATATATATATATATGTAGTTGAATGGTGCATTAACGGACGTTCCGAACGTTTTGTGGGGCCCCACCCTTTTTCAGGTCATTTTTTGAACGAGTAACTGATCTTTAGAAGCTATCCCAACCACAGGCTCTGAGCCGCATCTGCTTCCAGGCTACCGAATCAACGCGAAGCATCAAAAGTGGTTCATGATGGCTTATGATAAGTGCTACACAATCACTTCGTGATGGTCCATATATATGATGAGTTTAGTGCTTTACGAGACTCATCAACATACTTGATGAGTTGAGAACAACGCTTAATGATGGTTCTTGCCAAATGACTCGAGTGGATTCATTTGGGCACTCATGGTGAGCCGCTCATGGTGAGCCGCTTCGCCACAGCAACATCCAAGCCACCACCAGAGGAACATCGATCAGCCCCACCCGTCCGGGCGGCACCACACTGCACCACCCTGGCACCTGAGAGGACGCAATGCAATCCAACGGCAAAGAGCACTTTCCTGCAGCCGCTGCCAGGGCGCTGCCATCTTGGAGATCAATCACCACAAATAGCGGAGGCTGCGAACAGTGCGAGGAACAACTAGCGACGTAAGTTTCATGACGTCAGTCGTCCTCATGAAGTCATTCATGACCTTTAAAAACATAAGTCAATTAAGATAAAGTGACAATTATGAATCCATAGAAATAGGTGGGAATTTTGTCTTTGGGGAGTTTATGAAAATCTATAGTTGGCGATTGGCTTTTGCTGGTGTAAATCATGATGGTATAATTTTACTCACCATTGAATAGTAGTGTTTCCTCAAATTGTGCTCCTTTTGGGGTGCTTTAGGGGTACATCGCTATATGCATGCGTATTTATGTGTACATATGTAGACATATATATAGATAAATACACATGTAAAATATATACTTGTACTCATTATACTCAAAATAGAATCCCAATGAACTTGCCCACGACTGCGACATGACTTTGCCTATGTTGGTGAGGTACAGTGATATTTTCTGATATCTGGAGATACACTTGGCAACACTAATCTTCGTAAGTACAACACCTATGAATCATTGTTGGCTTGTGGCTCCATCATGTTACACCGCATCGCTTTATCAAACACAAACCTCTGGTGGTCTGTGTTCCATGCTTTCCAGCTGAAACCACCAAAGCCAAAACCTTTGTAACAGCTGCGCGAAGTTTCTGAGTTGGCAAATCTGGGGATGCTGTGGGTCTGGCTACACCCGGTTGGAGAAACATAATGGAACGTTCACCAGGTGTCCAGGAATACCTGCAGCCATACAAACACATTTTCATCATGGAAATGCCTTGGACATCCATTACGTTGTGGCGCGCAAAAGCCCGGATGCACCGCTAGTTGGATTTTTGGGATGTAGAATGCTTAGGACAAAGAGTGTGGTCCCCGCTTGTATTGGAAGTCCCAAATCCAGCAGCCAAAATCAGCCATATATCTTCAAAACTCTTGAAGCCAATTTTGAAATGACTAAATAGATCCTGAATCATTTTGATACATAATAAAATAATAGAGTTGAAATAGTTATGTAATATACGCTCATTAGAAATCTGCTAATTAACCTCCAACCAAACACCATCACCCCTGATTTCCATCGCTGATGCGGCTCAAATTGATTGGTCACTATGCTTGGGTTTCCCTACAACACCATCACCCCTGATTTCCATCGCTGATGCGGCTCAAATTGATTGGTCACTATGCTTGGGTCTCCCTACATCATTGCACCTTGCTCCCCCCACTGAAGGAGTCCTTCCCACTATTTGCCGGCCCAACTGGTACTGGCAAATATGGTAAGAACGCCAAAGGTTGCAATAAATCAAAGAATTTCTGACACTGAGATTTTCATATTCGGCCTGTGGGTCCCCCCTACTCCTGGCTGTTCACATCCCAAAAATCCACCAATCAGTCCAACACTTGGGATCTTCACCCACCCCTTAGCTGCTTGTTGGATGGCCAACCTTCACCCAGGGCACTGGCCCAGCCCAGCCGGGATCTCCCCTGGCGCCTGGCGTAGGTCCCATAGTCCTGGCGTTTCGCCTCCAAACGCTGCTCCGAGGTCTTAGCGCCGGGCAAAATGAGGCCGTCCACCAGGGTTTCGTAGCCTGCCAGCGCTGGCAGGTGAACTACGGGTGACCTGTGGTGGTTGGGGTCACCACGGTGGTAGGACTATGGTTAACCACTTAACACTGGTTAATAAATGTTAATAATGGTGAATTAGTTCCTTATTGTGGTTAATCACTGGTTAATATTGGTTGATAATGATCATATTGATTCGTAATCGTTAATGCTTAATAAAGGTTGAACTATACCTCTATGACCACGGTTAATCACTGGTTAGTGCTTATTAGAGGTTGATAATAATGGTTGAAAAAAGGGGTGGTGGTTGGTCACCACCCGTACAAGACCATGGTTCATTAGTGGTTTTGAATAGTTCGCATTAATTATCTTATTCTGGTGGGTGGTTGGTCACCACAACTCCATTTGTAGCTGGCCAAAGCATTGAGAACTCCCCAAGCTGCTTTGAGAAACCGCCATTGAGTAGGTGTTTGACCAATTTAACCATTACTGTTGGTGGTGGGTCACCACCCTGTCATGAAAGCCATATGCGCCAGTCAACCAAGCAACTGTTTATCAACTCATTGGGAGCAATGTTCCCCTTTTTTCGAGGGGAACTGCTGATTCCAACCTGATTTCCGAGACACATGTTTTCCGAAGGCCTTCTCTGCCAAATGTACCGGCCCTAGAAAATGTTACTTTCAGAATGGTTGTCAAGGGTTGATAGTTGCTGATGACCTTCACATGACAAAAAAACGCATCTCCCTGGAAGAGTGTCATTGGTTGGACGAGTTCAATACGGGAACGGCATGGAACGGCCATGAGCTCCCCCCTCCTGCTATCTTGTCAGGGAAGATGGGCTGAACCAGCAGGAAGATCAGGTACAAAACGCCTGACGCACAGCGTGACAATGTGGAGATTGTCATCCCCAAGGCCAAGCTTTTCACGTGACACAATGAATGATGAGAATCCAAACCTCTATGAGGCGCTAACCATAAACATGTCAAGCAACGACAAGGTGAACTGGCCAACTACACTTGTACAAAGTGGGGCCGTACCCGCTTCTAAGTTGGTTTCTCGGCGAAGTTCGGTGGGGCTTACTACCAGTAGGGGCTGATAGCGCAACTTAGGGCTGGGGGCACCCTGTACCATATCCCAGTACCACTACTGGTTCATGTATAACACCGAGATGTCAACCCTCTCATGTTGGACACTGCTTTCACCCTTGAAGTTCACCCCTCAGTGAGCTTGCGAATCTGCAACACAGCCGTGACAAGCAAACAACTACAGGCTGGGCCCCACCAGTTACGGGGGAAGCTGGGCCCCCAGGTTGAGGTATCTGCAAGTCGCAGCTGGGTAACTCCAAGGGAAGTAGATCCGCCGGAAGCCCAAAGCCATGAGGCTGCCTGGGCGGGCGAAGCTGGGGTGATGGGATCATCATTTGGTCCCCACATCATCCACGTCGTCAACCATTTATAGGTAGCAAACCCACTATTTTTTGGAGTCCCTGATTTTGAGAAACATCAATTTAACAATTCTGAGCTGAGAACTGGTATATCATATTCCATGAGAACGATAATGATGATGATACATCACATTCAGGAATTTGGAACTGCTGATCATAGTGCTGATCATCGTGAATTAACTCATCCTTTGGAGTTAACCCATCATAACTATCATGACCATGCACCAGGAATATAGCCAGAATGATCTTAAGTTGCTTTTTCGGGGGTTTTCTTAAAATAGGGAACCCCGCAAAATGGCTGGCTTATGCTGGTTTATTACTATAAATGACTAACATTGGCATGGATGATTTTGGGAGTCCCCCATTTTGAGAAACACCCCTAGATGATCGCTTATAACATCAATAATTCTGGTATATTAGAATAGCCTAGATCTTTTAGTACCAACTATCTTTATATTCACTAGGAATATAATCATAAATCATAAATGATAATGATATATATATATATTATGCGACAGAATATAATGATATGTGACTATTTTATATGATGATAAGATGATATATAGCTATACTAGAATATATAACCTATATATTTATACGCAACTATACAAAAAACAACGATATTATAGATTTCAGGCTATCATATCACGATTATGGGAGTTCTCAAAATAATAGGGGGACCCCCATCCTTTATGAACTATTTATTGTTATTAAGTTATAAACCAACAATTTTTGGGGTACCCCTACTTTAAGAAACCCCTCTTATAGATATTAGGCTATAAAATAACGATATATAAATCCATATAATATATAAGTATATCTATATATGAAATAGCCATCCTACTGATTTTGTTTGGTAACTGCAACGATGTGAACCATCGGAACTGGAACAGGGCGACCGCATGATGAACTCCGCTCACCTCCAAGGCACCCACATCTTTCATGGGTCCAAGACTGCCCCAGCGCCAGCGTACGGCATAGGAGATCCACATGGGCGAGGCATGCAGAAAGAAACTCTCAAAGGCCTGGGAAATGCGCTGGTTGAAGGAGGGGTTATGATGGTTAGTGACGGTGAAGGGTTGGCCAAGGTTGGGTTTAGGATGGATTTATGGTTTAATGATGGGTGCATGATGGGTTGATGATGAGATAATGATGGGTTGATGATGGGCCTATGGTTGGTTAATGATGGCTAAAAAATGGGTGCATGATGGTTCTATGACGAATTAATGATGGGTTTATGGTTGGTTACTGGTGAGTGAATGCTTGGTGAATGGTGATTAGTGGTAGGCTCAATGATGAGCTGAATGAATGGTATAGTCGTGGTTCATGATTTTCTCATGCTTGCTGATGGTTCATGATAGATAACAGGTGTGTAATGGTGATGATAGCACAAATGTCGGTTAGCGACTAGTGGTTAATTGCAAATAATTGTGAGTGATGCAATGATGGATCATGATAGAGGATAGAACACATAGGGAAAATGCTTGTGAATAACGGTAAATCATGAATAAGAGCTGGATGATCATGCTTGATAGTGCTGGTGTGGGTTCACAAGTTGCTGTTCCGAGCATGATGCCCCATATTTTAGCTTCGTGACACAAGAATCTTTGGGGGCTGCAAAAGGCTACATCGAGGACGGTTGTTGTAAGTTGAGGATATTCACGAACTATACATAGATTTGGGAACACTAAGCAAACCAACTAACAAACCATATGAACAATATACAGTAAATGCTTGTGAATCAACCATGTGCACCATACTGCCACATTTTCGATCTACCGTAAGAACCATACAATTCACCATATTCTGAGCCACCACTGGCCACTAAACAATATCCACTGCAAAATTCGACATTTTGTTGACCAGTATGTCGCGCAAACGTATCTAGTGTATCCCCAATGAGGTCACCATCATCTACTAGATCTACTCAATAGTAGATATGATGGTCACATGCGCTATGCACATGCACGAACATCAACATGAACGTTCCAGTATCTATACCTACAAACATCTTGCATATTGATACAGATACAAAAACATCTTTCTAAACCTTTCCGCCTACATAGGTGCACATACAAGATGTGCCCCGCAACACCATAAAAATATTTTGGTTTATGAATTGTCTAGCGCCATTTCTATTATCTCAGGGGTTAACTTTTGGTACCAACGAATCTGAATGCTTGAGCCCGGTCCCAACTGGACGTTCGATCTATAGAAATAGTGACATTCAATCTCTTGAAAAAGAATGTAGGAATAATTACACTCTAAGAATGTAATTACACAGAGTACCAGTCATAGTAGATATAATTAACTATACTTCAGCGGCTTAGAAACCAACTTATAACAGGGGGCCAACCTTATAGAATCACCATTAACGAGAAAAAAAACTATAAATCAGTATTAACCTCTAAAACCATGGTTTAATTTCTATTCACCACTAGTTATGAAATCTGTGAACCACTATTACTTGCCCTAGGAAACCACTGTAACGTAGGGTCAACTGACCATTCCTAATCACTACTAACCACTACTCGTTAGAAACCATTAGTCATTCAAAACGATTCTCAACGACTATTAGTGTCTCACTACAAACCACTATGTATCACTATTAAGTAACCACTATCAACCATTATCATTGATTCCCACTAATTGCCATTGATGATCATTAATCATCATTAATCACAACTATCACAACTATTATTTATTAGCATAAATTATCATGATTAATTTATCACTATTAACTAACCACTATTTACTATTATATAGTCTATATCTCTTCACTACTATCATTAACCACTACTATCCCCCATTCGTCCATATCTCTTCCACCAAAGTTCCCCGCTTCGCCTCGGGGTGGTGCAAGGTGAGCGGAGTCTGCAGAGGGAAGGTAGCGCCAGCCACGGGGCCCTGAGCCACCAGGTAGATGGCCAGCAGCCACTCCTCCGGCAGGTCTGAAGGATGTTTGGCGTGGTTAATGCCAATAATATATGGTGAATCTATGGTTAGCATATGGTTAGTCATGGGATTTAGTATATATGGAACATTTTTGGTTATAGTGGTTAATAGTGATTCATACATGGAATATATATATAGTGGTTATATGGTTCTAAGTGGTGAATATTGATTCATTTGGTTGATAGTTGGTTCAGAGTGAATCTCTGGATTTTTGGTTAGTCATGGAAAATCCATAGTGGTTAAGTAGTGACAATGGTTGATGAATGGTTCATTAATGGTTGATTAGTGGTTGATTAATGATTAGCTAATGATTCTTTCCGCATGGAAAATGTAGGGTTAGTCATGGTTGATGGATGGTGAATATATGGTTATTCATGGTTTTTCCGCAAAATCTGGTGAAGAAAGCTAGTTAGTCATGGTTGATATATGCTTGTTTATGGTTTTTGTTGGATTTTTGTTGGTGATTTGTTGATCTATGATGGTTAAGAAGCTGGTCAATGATGGTTAGATGCGCAATTCTTGGACTATTTGTTCTTTAGATTAATCATTGGCTAAGAAGCGGCTTCATCAGCATCATCGAACCAATCGCAAGCATCGTTGACCAACTATTTAACAAATAGCTGGGTCCTAACCGATCGCTAATAACAATCATTGTGAATAAACTTGCTTAATAATGGGCTGGTTTATGATGATCAATGATGGTACCTGATGCATATTTCAAGGTTGCACTCTGGCAAACTGACCTGGCGGAGCAAACATGGCATTTTTTCATAGGTAAACCAGCTCGAAATGGTGGATTTTCCAGGCAACCAGGTTGATTTGCCAGAGTGCGATGGTTGTTTGTTGATTGGCATTGGCCAGTTCTTGACTATTTGTTGGGTGGCTGAAGGTAATTTACATGTTCTCTATTGGTTTCTTATTGACTATTTGTTGAGCTATGATGCTTAATACACCGGTTAATGATGGTTTATGAATGTTAGCCTATGATTGAATGAGTTCGTATCATCTTGGTTACGAAAGGATCATTGTTATCATTGGCTAATGTTGGCTATTGTTGGTGAGTAGATGGCGATCGATGATGATCAACTATCATCTGTAGTAAAACTGGTAATCATTGGTAAATGCCATTGGTAAATGCCATCTGTAGTAATCAACTATCATCAACTACCATCGGCAAATGCTTCATGATTAAAAACTGGTGGCATTAACCACTACTAATCAACCAGCAAACCAGGCGCAGGAGAGCGATGCCACTACCAACAACTACAAGGTGTGCCCCTAACCATTTGTATGTTGGTTTGTAACTATGTAAAATAACTTTGTAGGTGCTGGGGGGCCCGCCTTGTATGGAGTATTGCGATTGTTAGCTGACTATTTGTTCGGTGAAATCGACCAACCATTCAGAATAAGCTAGACATGTTGCTGAGTGCTCGATCAGTCAGCACCCGTGCGGAGCCTGAGAGCAATCATCTTCGGTGCAGAACCAGAGACTGAAGATCCTGAAGCGCTGCCCGGAACAGGCATGATGCGTCCGGAACGGCGGTCGCCAGGCACTAGAATTCTGAGCAGTCAGGTCTGCCCCATCACGAAGTGAAGACTGAGATTGTCAGGGAGCTTGACTGCTCTGACTGACATGATCCGGACTTTAGCAATGAGGTTGCCAGCTACCTTGACGACTGCAATAAGGTAGGTAGGTGTAGTGCTAGTGATGATAGTTCTATTCCTGATGATAAGGAATAATCATGGAGAGAAATGATGATCATGATGGCTATTAAGATGTGCATGGAAAAATGCACAGACTCCTAGCCCATGAGGATCGAAATTTCATGTGTTTCCCAGCCGGCATCACTGGCCGGTGCCAATTGTAGTCATTCGGTTCCAACCAACTCTCGGCCATAACCGAGCTTCGCAGAGGAAATCTGCAAGTCCGAAACCAATCTGGTACCGGGAATTTGCATTTTCTACATGTCAAGACTGAAAAAAGCTTACAAATTGTAAAACTGACAAAACTTGACAATTTACTTATCTCTTGTTTGGCTCCTGTTTACCGGCAAAATCCCGAAGTTGTCAGTTGCTGCGTGGAGTTTTTCAACAATGATTGCGTCATCCAACCTTTTTGTGCCAAGAAATCACAATCCGCATGTATATTGAAATTTATCTATATGTGTTGATTTAAATAATTATACAAAAATATATACATATAATATGTAGTGTATGCATTTATGCAGATGTGTAGTATTCATATGTACATATTTGTATGTACGTAGTACACTAGATGTTTCATAGTGCAAATGTAAAATTTTACATGTATATTTTCAAATACACACAAATTCATATGATTGTTTTCAACAGAAAATCAATGAATGCAAGTATATATATATATATATATTCACACGCGCATACTGACACCCCCATGCAAGCTTATCCGAGAACAATCGTCCCTCAACGCTTGTTCAATCAGGCCGTAGGTGCAAAAGGATGCTGTTGATGAAGCAAAGGTCGATGAAGTACAGCATCCACTCTTTTCGAGCATAGTAATACCTTGCCGGTTGGTGAAATCTGCTTGTGAATGGTTGCACGTGGTTATCTTGGTTGTTGAAGGTTGACTATCACCATTGATGTTGGGCAACTATGACCATTGTTGAATAAAAAGGTTGATGCTAGTTCCTGATGATCAAAGATGGTGTAAGGATGCTGAATGTTCCACACTGTGACCCATCATTGACCTTCATTATCCAGCTTATGAACCATCATTCACAAGCTTGTTAGCCAATAGTAGCCAGGTTGTGAACCATCATTAACTCATCATTGCTCTAATGATAAAGCATGATAAAGCAACCATCGCTACCCGATTGCCCCTGTACCGTGATGCCCGAGGATTACCAACTTTTGTGAGTTCAATAGGATAATCGACAGCTATGGCGGATATAACAACTTTGCTAAACGGCTCATGTTAACCAACCTGGTGAATACTGGTTATTAAGGTGAAAAATCAAAATGCTTTTTTGACCATTTTAGAACTGGGGGACATCACTCTAATGGGAGATTCCAATGTATGAGCAATTGTCACTTCAACAATAATCCGAGTGAACTGAGGCTTGGCACATGTTGACATCTTGATATCAACATTCTCTGCGGAACACGTCCTATGAATAACCAGCTTAATGTTAGTTTGCCTCCCATCGGTTGACCAGCAACAATCAACCCCGCCATGTCTGGCTGTTTCTCACTACGTGGAGTTTGAAACCAACACTCTTAAGTATGGATCAAACCGATGCTTCACCATAAACACTGTTGATTGTTGCTTGTATCTAATCTCACTTTGTTTACTGTAAGAAACATGTAAACCCCTTTTTTGAGACTGAAACAACCAATCAAAAGTTCCAAAGAGACACAAAGGTGAAGGCTTGTGAACGTGGGGCTGCTATGCCAAGTGGTTGCTTGTTGTTCCGATCCCCTACAACTGATCATACTGTATAATTGTCAATACTTGAGTATCAGCCGTTGTTACGTTTTTACAGCACAATTACAACAACTACTAAATAGTACTTGGTAACACTCTACTATTACATTATCATGTTTGCTATTCATGTAGCCTATACACCACTATAATTATATTTACTATCTATTGGTAATGTCAAGTAGAAGAATCGTCAATGTTGATAATTACAATCAGTATTTAACATATTAACTATGAGTGGAATGATTGTTGAATATCATATCATGGATTGAGAACTGATGTTAATGTTCATATAAATCGTCATTCACTAATGCTTTCGTCCTGGTTTGAAATATTGGATGATGAACTTAACAGCCGCACTCTCACATCAAGTATGAACTATACTAACAATGACAATGACGTATTGTCAGCATTAACATTAACTTTAAAACATTGAACATTAGTAAAACCATTAATATTGAGCGTTCTCAACACTACTAATAACCATTGGTAACACTCAACCATGGGGAACCATTCCTCGATCTCGTCGGTTCCGCCAGGGTGCACTCTGTACAGCAGCAGTGCAGCACCAACCTGTGCGTGGTGGAGCGGGCGAAATGGCCACCCCACAAGTCCAGTCTTGTATATATATATATATATATGTACAAAATGACACGGAAAACAAAACTACCAGTAATGGTATGGTAGAGAGAACTATGGTTCAATGGCTCATGAACCGATGGATATCTGGGTAGAGTGTCGCAACTTATCCACAATAACCAACCACCATGGTTATCTACCCACTATAGGTACATAGTTAAAGGGAAAACAAACTCCGCAATGGCTTGTTGACCAACTTATATCTGGGAGGTACCAATCCATGGAAATGTTTGAATCGCTTGCAATCGTATCAATCATGGGATACCGTAATGCAACTGTCATAGGCCCTTGACAAAGCATGTGGGGGTGTGTTTGGGATTGTTGTTCACCGAATAGATGTTCACACATGCTAAACATCATCCAAATATCCTCCAAGAACAACAGCTGCCCAAGAGGGTAGCAACGAAGCAGCTCACACTAATTGCTGCCATGGCAACACTTTTGTGGAGGAAATCACCACCCAAGAATGGGATCACCAGCAATGTCAAATCTAAACGTGGTGTCATAATATGGGATGTTTCTCAAAGCCGTGGGAACCCCAGTTACCATCCAGCTTATTGACCATTTCAAATAAGTTACCACACTGGCTTGAGAAACCACCATGAATTGTAGATCCAACTACTTTCAAGTTACCAAGATTCTTTGGTTTCCCACCACTACCCAAAATGGAGATGCTCTCCCCAAACGAACGAACGCGACGGATCCCGTGCCTAGAACTTCAGAGTAAGCAAGTTCCTATGTTCCAAGTCTGTGTGTAAACATGTATTCGCATCTGTGTGCAAGTTTGAGTGGATGCATGCATCTATTGAATTCTATTGAGGCATGTAAAGTAATTGGTTCTTCCGAAACTATCTGCGTCTGCATTTTTAGCTTCCAAGTGATCGCAGTAGATGATGTCATTGCCCCCACATTAAGTTTGAATGATCATGTACCCAAAAATGTGGCACGTATCCTACTGGTATCCAAATGCTCTCATTTAAATAAATAAATATATATATATATACATGTATATAGTTTCCCTTCATTTATGCATTCATGTGATTGAAACTAAGGAATTGCAAATATATCATGGACAAGCATCTGTCTATCTGTCTATCTATCTATCTATCTACCTATCTATCTATCTATCTAAAAATATGTGAGTAGAGGTCAAAACTCCAATTTGAAAAAAACGGACGCTCCTCGGGCAACACATTCTATTTGCATCCTCTTTTTGCATCATCCAACCCCTTTCTGCGGTCCCGGCGCCAAGGTGTATTGCAACCTCAACATCTTGAAGGATGGCTGCCACACCATGCACAAAAGGAAGGTCAGCACCAAACAGGTGGCGTACCTCCATGCCAGGAAAGCTGGATCAGGACGACAAGAAATCAGGGAACATACCTATGATGGAAATAACACCCATCCAATAAGGTACAAACCATTAATCAACCCCTACAACCAATTATTCATGACGGATTTCCAAGCTGTGGGGGTAAATACATTCATGTATGCGCATGTATATTTGTTGGCGGACTGTTTACGGTCCCACGAAAACGAGACGAACATGCTTCTCGCGTTAGACATGATGTCTGGTACTTGTCTGTCGTTGTTGCCTGCCTGATACCTGGACTGGGCTGTCAGTCTCGAACGTCAGCACTGCGCGTTCCCAACGCCCTTCCCACCGGAAGAGAGCGGAGAACATCCACCCCTGCCCTGACCGCACATTTGCGTTCAACGGTAAAGCTAAGCTCATACCGGCTAAAGTTCGATGCCGGTTCATGTAGTCCTCAATCTTCTCCATGTAAGTCCGGACCAGGACTGCGAAGATTCGCCTCAGTGGCTTGATGCTGGGTTGAGGGATTGATCACACCCTTCCTTCTTGGCGCCGGCACTCTTGGCCAAGCACCAAGGCATAATATCGGTTGAGGAATGCGCATAAACCAAATATGCAGCGCAACAAGTAGACACGCACGCAGTAGACCCGAACGTTACCATACCCCCCCATCCCACCCCACCCCACACCACCCCGTCCGTGACGTAGCATCCACGCCATGAAGCAAGTAGACACGCACGCAGTAGACCCGAACGCTAACATGCCCCCCATCCCATCCCACCCCACCCCAACCCAAATGGATGCTGCGTCACAGACGGGGTGTTGTGGGGTGGGCATGTTAACGTTCGGGTCTACTACGTGCGTGTCTACTTGCATCATCGTGTGCACTTGCTTGCGTCTCCTGCGTTCGTGTTTGAAGTGATTGACTCCGATGCGTCGCTCGGACTCCGCGATGAGGTGCGCCTCCTGCGCAATAAGGCGCCGCTCGGCGTCGGCGTGGCTCAGCACCTGCTTCATCGCGCCCTGAGGCGAACAAGAAATGACAAGAAAAGAAAAAAAGAGAAGAAAAGGAGAAGCAGAACTCTGTGGAAACTGCGCCCCCCTTGAGAGACAAGTCAGCGACCCCACCAACTATATCCGCCATTTTCCCGTCCAACCAACCAATAGCAACGGCGCCAACGGAGCATCGAGCAAGGCGACCCCACCATAGCTGCTGGTGTCAAACTATGAGGTATTTACTTTTCGAATCTATGTAAGGCCCCAGCCCGCATGGCCAAGCACGCCACGGCCAACAGAACTACAATTGCAATTGGCCTCAACATCAATGGCAGCCGGGTCAAATCCTCATTCTGGCTTAATGGTGGGCCAACCCGACCTTCCACAAAGCCAATGGCGCGAAGAAGGGACGTAGCTGCGGTCTAGCCTCAATCAAAAGCGCCCCATGTTTCCCCCGAGACAGGAGAGCACCATCAACCCAACGCTTTCCATGTTTTCAAACGTACACAGGCCAAAAAAGATCCATACACAAGACCAAAACAAGCAAAAGGTGGAGTTTTCAGTCACCTCTGCTGAGGTGGGCCAATCCAAATTGAAAGGCAGGCATCACCGATCCCAAGGTGAAATTGGAAGCAAACGCTGAAGCCAAGGAGTGCTAACCTTGAGGACAAGGCTGTTGAAGCAAGCGCAACGTGTTCGTGTTGCAATTGTTGGCCACAAGGGAGTATACTCCTCATGAAGCCTCATCGTCCAATTTGTCCTGAGGGTGTCAAAGTGTCTCCCTGATTTGGCTGAACTTGGCTCTGCTGGAGTCAGTGGTTCAGGACACCACTAAATGATTGAACGAATGGTTGCCGCCATCATGTCACAACTTCACAGTCACAACTTCACAGTTCAGTCTCAGTCTGTCATCCGTTCATTGCCAAGGGGCGACAGCGCCACGCACATGCGCAGCGTTCGATGTGACACCGGTTGCCTCCGCGGAGCTGTATGTGAAAACCTAAGTTTTCACAGGAAATGAATACAACGCAAGAAGGGCTTGCTGAGATGATTGGGGGCCGCACTTGGTGAGAGGCGTCATCCCTTGCGGCCCACCCGGCTCCGCCGAAGTGGTACCGTCTGCTTCCTCAGCAAAACAAGTGTAGGACACATCTTCACCCGTTGCTTTGGTGTGTGTTTCTCTGAAGTCTTCCCAACGATGACTGAGGCAGCATCCCCAGGTCATGTTCCAAAGAAATCAAAATGGAGTGCATCATAGGGATAATCTCTAAATGTTCCCTAATAAATTTGAAAATGTGTCGAGATCAAATGCATGTGACTAGTTGTGTGTCTGTACAGGTTGGCGTCACATTAAAACCTCGCCGCGCCCATCACCACCGCTGAATGGAGCTCTATCCCCCAAAGGGCATACCACTCCAAACGGACCTCAGCAGTGGCTGAAAAGGTTTTAGGATGTTTACACGCGTGTCCGTTGCATGTTGCCTCCTGCATTTTGGAGCTACTACCAGCGCCTATTGCCTACTGCAAACACCACCAAAAGAAAAATCGAACACATGATATCCATTATAATCTCCCCCCCGGTGGCGGTTGGAAAGGACATTTCCTTTTGAATGATCTTTGCTTGAATGTAGATTGGCGACTAAGGAAAACCTCGCACGACAGATAGACAAAAACAAGTCATCCCAACCCTTCGCCGGCCTCTTCCTCCAGTGGGCTCGGGTTCCCGAGATCCTGGGGCAGGGGGACTTTCCATGGAAGGTGGTTGGTTCACTATTCATGTCCAGACCGGACAACATTTGCGAGACGCACGAGTGCATCATACCGTGATTTGCAAAATCAGACCAAAAAGAAATTGAAGAAAATCGGTCAACTATATGGACTGCCATACAAGCCCAGTGGGGTGCTGTGGCACCCAGCATGGAGACACCTAGTCTGGCTGGCACAGCCCACCAAGTACGATTGGTCGCGCGTTCTACTTGCTAGGGGCGGAGTTGCCCAGTACGAAGTCAAAGGGTTCCTGGCTACTATAAGTTGGAGCAAATCATTTTTTTATCTGCAGTGGCGCATTGGCGTTGGGAAATGTCAAGCTTGGACTTGTTGTTGAAGACTGGGCAAGCTTTGAGCAAGTTGTGACTTGGTATCCAAAACAGTGATGACGAATCCACATCGTTTCGATCGCCAAAACGCAGGTAATTTAGCGATTCCAGAAAAAACGATGAAATTTGGATGCCATTTTTGAAGAGAAAATCGCGGTGGCGCCTCAGACAAACAACGAAAATGACGAAATTGTGGGACAGAGAAAAGTCCGCCGGGATGTATATGTACACGATCGTGTATGTTTATATACATGTCGGTATATATGAAATATGTGCAAATAAAAAATCAATTGTGGATCCATGAAATTGGGTAATTACCACCGAAACATCCCCAAAATAACAATTCTAGGTAGCAAAGCCACAAGCTCCTTAAGGTTACCCAATGGCTACACGGACAGCTTTGGTATCATTGACTGCGGCTGGTTGATTAACGGGGTTCCGTGATTTGCATGCCCTTCTGGTAGGATTCTAAACCGGTAGAAAGGGACAACAATGCGCTCAAAACTGTCTGTTTCTCAAAGTGGTTGAGTTGATGCTGTTAATGGTAGTATTTGTGTTCAAGTAATAGCTATAGTTGCATTTAACGCCCGCAAAGTGGGAAGAATGTGAGAGATGTTCCGGGCAATCTCGGCATCTTTGATCTGGACGGTCTGCTCGGTCTGGTGCGTCGAGGGCTTGTCAGACAACATGGAGGTATAGCCACGCTCTGCACATCCACAGCAGGCCGCACCCTGGTCAGCTTCATGGACCAGCCACACCATTCTGATCAACAAACTCGTTGGCTTTCACCAGGCTGTAAAAGACCCGATTTTTGTTGTTCTTTCTGCTCCCACCGATAAACCTTGTGCACTTGAAGGGTAGTTGATTTCACTCTCGATTCCACTGCCCACAGGGCTCAAAGGGTTGGCTAGAAAAATGCCAAGAATACAAATACAAATATACATATAAACAAAAACGTATCTACATGTAGGTACGTAGTTTAGATGTCGTTTCAAATGTCGTTCAGAATGCCGTTCCCAAGCGAAATGAGGTATGTCAAACATGTTTTAACCAACGTATTTAGCTGCAGCAGTGCAGCGAATTGTGACCCAAGGATCCAGCAATACATGTGTACAAATACAGTGTTTTTTTCCGCTCAGGTAAATAGATCAGCACTATGGAGTGTTTGGGGCACAGCATGGTTTTAAGCATCATTGACCATTATTGATCATCAATCACCACTCTCAACCACCACTAGCCATGTTTTAGTCACTATTAACTATAGTTAAGCATAGAAAAAAGACTATTCACCACTATCAAGCACTTCAACCACCCTTAAGCACTCTTAACCACTCTTTCTTACCCATGTTTCAACAACTCTCAACCATGTTTCAACCACTCTCAACCACTTTTTTTCCATACTCTCAACCACTACCAACATGGTTCCACATCCCAAACTCCTCTTTTCACCACTAGTTTACCACTACCAACCCTCTTTCAAATGGCATGTTAACCACTACTAACTACTTTTAACTATAATTAAGCATGCAAAAAACAACTATTTATCATTATCAACCACTATTAACCACTACTAACCATTTTGAACCGTCCCAAAACCATAGTTGACCATAGTTGAACCACTACTAACCATTTTAACCACTCTCAACCACTACTAACCATCTTGGTGGCTTATAGATCCCTTGCTAAAAATATATTTGCAGTGGTTCTATGGTGAATCCATCATATCCCAAAAACACTAAAAAGCTAAGAATTCGTGGGTATAAGCCATCCAGTTATTGGTTGATTTTAGCTTGGTATTATTGCTACTCTAAACTGTTAGTTAACCCTAGTTAGATTAGTTATAAACCAACTTAGTTCAGTGGTTGGGGGCCCACTTTGTATGGTCAGAACAAACCATCCAAAATATGGGCGAATGACCGTCCCAACAGATCCCAACAGCTTAACTTTTTTTGTCATTTGGTGGTTTCTCAAAATAGGGGTACCCCCAAATCATCCTGTATTAGTCATTTATAGCAATAAACCAACCAGTTTTGGGGCTCCCTATTTTAAGAAACCACCATTTATGGGATAGTTACCATAGTTCTCCCATTTTGAACCATCCCAAACTCCTCTGACCCCTTCACCCGGGGCGTGCATTGGAAACGCCCAGCTGGGACGTAACCTCGGGGCCGCGCACGTTGTGAGTGATGGGTGGGCTGTCGCACCCCTGGGATTCTATAGGGATTATGGCCGTTAATAAGGATTATTAAAAAGGGATTATATGGGATTATGGTTATAACCATCTAAGATTGACAATGGTGAAAATAGATGGGTTACCCTCCGGTAAACTAACCTGGAAATGAATTTTAGCCGTATTTTATTACGTGAAACCCTGGGAAAACACCAATAAATGCTGGATTTTCCAGTGCTAGGTTAATTTACCAAAGGGTAACAGATGTTAATAAACAACAATCATAGGGGATAACTAACATAGGATTTCTATAGGGATTATGGTTATTTAGAATGTTCAATAGCGGTTGATAACGAACCATACTAGGTGAGAAAAAGGGGCATAATAACCAACATAGGTTGTAGGTACTTGGATGTGCAGGTGGGGTTGTAACCATGGTTAGTTACGCCCTGTAAGGTAGCCGAACTAATCCCTAAAAACCATTGGAATTGGGACCACTCACGAGCCGCGGGGTTGCACATCCAAGTAGGGATTATGGCGATCAATAATGTTTAATAACGGGTGATAACCAACAATCACAGGGCATAACCAACATAGGATTTCTATAGGGATTTAAAGTCGGGGATATATACTAACATACCCCTCTGGTGGCACAGGGTGGGGTCATACCCCTGCAAAACAAATAAAACACAAATAAAACCCTAGGTACCCAACCCCAAATTTCAAATAAAATGCCTGGTACCCAACCCTGTTTTCTCGTAACCAAAAAGTCGGATTGGGCAAGCTTACAAATAATCAGTGAGGTACCCAACCCTGTCAAACAAATAAAAATCAAAATAACTCGCCAAGACCTGAAGGTTTTGTTCTATGTGGAGACAACAGGGGTTGGGCCCCCAAAGTTCCCCTTGATTCTTATTCAGAGGTTGGGCCCCTCAAGATCTTCAAAAGTTTAGATGGTCATCGATGCTGATTGTTGTGGGTTTGTGCTGACCATTTTTGATTGCCACGTGTACAGCGCGAGGAGCAGGATCAAAGCTGCACCTCATGTCAAACGGTCCTGTTCACTGAACTAATGTAGGTGCTTCAAGTGAATGAAACAATGGGCGCCTGACCTTAGGCTTTGTATATCCTATGCTTCCCCAGCCCCCAAAGGGTTTCGTTGTTAATGGATGTTTGGTTGGTTTTGTCCCAGTTTTTTGGCGTATGAGGGCACAATGCTCTGCTACCATGACCACAGGAGAGCAATCCAGATCCATGCAAGCTCTGACGGAATTAAATCAATCAACGGTGTTGGGCGTTGGCTAGTTCAAAGGCTGGTGAAAGATTAGTTAGGCAACCAGAACAAATTGTTCCTAAGTATCTTGAGTGGCCCAAGTTGTTGTGTTGTTTAGTGGATCCGTTTTTTACCGCACTTGATATGGTGCATTTGTTTTTGAGATGAATGGCTTGCTGATTGACCTTGGGATGTATTTTTGAGAGCCTGGGCGGTATGCGCGCTATCCACAACTCCATAACGTTCAAAGCATATTTCCCTAGGCACTAGGAGGTAAATTTTCGAGCTATGAAGCGCACGAAAACAATTCAATGGCCGGCAATCTCGGGCCATTGAATTGTTTAGGGCTTGAAAAGAATGTTTGTTTGGGGTGACCACAGAGAAGTTTGTTCGATCGCCCTGCCTCCATCTAATCTTGCTTGTATTTTCTGTGCTGTGATGGTCATCGATGCGAGGATTGGGTATGATGAAAAAGAAAAATGGTAAACATCAGAAATGAATAAAAAGTAGGTACCCAACCCCCTTATTGTTTTATGTTTTATTTGACTATTTGAAAATAATTTGTGGGTTCCTGACCTTGTCACACAAATTCATGCACCAACCCTCAGAGCAACCCAGAGAACAAATAATTTGTAGTATATTTCCAGGTACCCAACCCTACTTTTTGATCCTTGTCATGCACGTACAAACAAAAAATAGAAAATAAATACCTTGGGCACCCGCAGGTTTATTCAGGGCATGAGCCCGTTTTTTTATTTTTTACGAGCCGACGGGTATTATACTAACCAACAAAAATACTAGGGTACAAATCATGCTTGGAAGGAAAAACAACGACCATAACATGGTCGTAAAACCTGGGAAGATCCAACAGCCAACAGAAAAAACACATCTGGGAATGTCCAACAGCCGGAAAAAAAGACACAATAGTCATTGATAGTCACAGGATTAACAGTTTCGGTTGCCACTTATGACTACCGATCGCTTTTTATTCACATTTGAGAGGAGTAAGTCATCACATAGAGTGATCACTCATGCTCCTTTTGCTCAAAGATTTGCATCACAAAGATCAACGACGTATATCCGTGAACTCCTTCAGGCAGGAGCATCACCATGGTTCGACAACGCATGGTTCCCTAAGTATCACCATGGTTCCCTCAGGCACAAGCATCACCATGTTTCATATTTGAAACAAATCATTACCTTTGAATAAAAAGCATGCAAATCATCATGAGTTCACAAAGCGAGAAAGCAACAAACCAACCATCAAACCGACTCCTCATCTCCCTGCAAGTGATCGTGCGCACGTTTAGAATAAGTATCGGTACATTGCAGTCATTCCACTAGCAATTACGATAGATACAGGATGATTGTTGTAATCAAACCAGTATTCAGGTGCACCCGATCTCAATTGAATGATTACTGTAGTATGGTGGCGTTGATTGTGCTGCACCCGGGTGACCATAAACAGAACCAAAATTGGAGTAGTCATTAAAACAACTACCAATCACATTAAATAAATCATTCTGGAGGTTTCTCCACATAGGGGCACCCCCAAATCATCCATGCATAGTCATTTATAGCAATAAACCAGCCACTTTTGAAGGGGCCCTATCTTTTTAAGGCCACATATTCTACATAGCTCAGCATAGAGCCACAAGGGCACGTGCCTTCGTGTGTCGGCTTCTGGCCGGCCCTACCATGGAGTATTCAGATCAAGCAGGTGTCAACAGTTGATCATGTGAAAAGCCGTGAAGAATCATGTGGCTATGGGTCAATATCAACGATTGATAATGGCAGATAATGACCAACAAAACTATAGGGAAAACTATGGTTAATGATGGGGGGAACTAGGGGTACAGGGTTTTGACCCACAGCCATGTGAAAATCATGCTGTTTTGGTGTCAATGAAGAACCACAAAACATTGCACCAGCACAAATGACACTGGATGAAGTTGAAGATTCACTAAGATTTTGGCAAACTACGGTTCCCACTTCCAAGAGGATGAAGACTAGGATTGCAGTGATTGCAGCTAAAAATTATGGGATGATTCTTGACCACAAGCTGCAATTATGGATGATTATGGTAGATTGTGGTCGAGGTTCAGTTTTTTTCCCCTGCCCAAAGTCAGCGTTTTGAAGACCACACGTTCCGAGTTCAAGAGCAACCCACGCATGTAACCTGTACGAACCAATTCGCCAGACTTGAGGAATTGCCATGGTTCAACACTATGAATGACAAACATGCGCTCAAATAAGGGGAGTTTCCAGGGAAGAAATGGACAGCATTGGCGAATGCCAGGTTCTAATTAAGAGGATATCCCTTAAAGATACCAAAACCTCTGCAGGAAAAGAGTGGATGTTCATTGATTACAATTAAAATTTAAAATAGTAAAGGTCAATGATGGTTGGGGTACCATTGTCACAACGATAAGAATGCTAAGTAATGTTGCTTGATGTTTCTGTAGCCCCATGAATACCCAGGGTTGATGAACATTAATACCTTTGTCAACCACTAAGCCTGCAGTGCTTATCAATCATGCAGTATCTTAAGCCATTGCTTCTTGACCATGAGCCATTGCTTATTCTGCAACCATTATCATCATCCACGGTTCATGCAAGGATCATGTACAAGGTGGGCCCCCAACCACTTACAGTATAAGTCATTCTTTTGTTGGCCTAACTTCACTAGGATTAACTTGTAGGGGTTGAACTGACCCAATGAATCTAACTGCTGGGACCCTTGTGGATACTTATCTACTATCATGATAGTAGAGCTCATTGAAATCTAGTCACGGGATTAGCGGTTGAGAGTAGATTATCAATTATCTATGATTGATCCTATCTAGGCATGTGTAGGTTATCTTGCTTATGTATCAACCTAATCCGGTTGTTTATCATGGTCGGGTATATAGCTGGTTGGTGGTTTCATCCCCTATGAAAAAATGGGCTTGTCAACCAACCATTCGTTAACAATTACGTTTGGGAAAATCAAAGCCATGTCAATCAAACCACCAGCCAGTTGTTTGACCACCATTGTTGGTTATCATCCCCTATCATTCATCATTATTCATGGTCATAACCCCTATGAAACCATTGGAAACCCCGACTATCCCCGACTATCCCCTAATATCCCCTATAAAACCCTTCCAAACCCCGATTATCCCTTATTGTCCCCTGTAAAACCCTTATAAACCCCTATTATCCCCTATTATTGACCCTTATTGACCATGGTTAAGACCACCAAGCACATTGGATACATAGGATCCATGATCCCGGCTCGCGCATCCGGGTGGTCCAGGTCACCAGCGGCGGTCGGGCGTCAAAGCATAGAGCGAGACCTGTCTCTGGAGCTTCCTCGGCGCCAACCACCGTGGTAGCGCCAGGTTTGATTCCTTGATTTATAAGCTATTCAACTAGGCTTAATGCTGGCTGATAATGGTTGTTTGTTCATTATCAAGCTAATTAATTCAACTAGGTTCAACAAAAATGATGGTTGATGATGAATACTGGCTGATAATGGTTGATAATGGTTTAGAAGCTAAAAAACTAGGGTTAAGAATGATTAATTGATCGTGGTTGATCATGGGTGATAATGACTTACAATTTATGAGCCTACTCAGTATAACTATACCATAATTGGTACTTAACCTTGTCATAGCCGAAGTTGACTAACTTGAGGGTACCACTCCGCAGGGCTTGTGAAACACCTGGCAACCCCATCCTGAACCATCAACATTTTGAATAGCCTGGCTGCTGGATCTGTCGACCAACAGGTTTAGCCTATTGAGCTTTTGTTGACAGTAGTGGGGGGAACCAAGTCCCCCAAAGTGGGGAGTCCATAATGGTTGGGAGTGGCTGCGTATTAAATAGGAACCTGGAAAAATAACATCTGAGAATAGATATATTGAAAAAATACAGTTGCAGTTCGAACACTTGATATGGCTCTGTTGATAGTTGACGCTAGTTCAAAGGCTTTATGGTCATCTCACACAAAGGGGCAAAACTTCGTGGGACAGCAAGTTCCAGCAAAGTCAAGGCACTGCTCAAGTGGAATCAATGAGACCTTCTGAGGTACTTCCCTATGGTGACCAGTGGCGAAGAACCATTTCCAATAAAGCCATTGAGTCGTCATGGGACATCCGCTTCGGCCGTTTTTGGCACATTGCTGTGGTGAAGGTGTCTGGGTTGGGGTGTGGAGCCTTGTGGGTGATGTCCGGCTTTGCTGGAGCCCATCAGCCAATATCAATCATGACCACATCTTCATTAATCAGGCATCATCTTTGGCCATCATCATGAATTGGCCATCACCATCACCATCACCATCATCATCATCATCATCATCATCATCATCATCAACGAGTATATTCCCTAGCATTCTTGACATCCCTTGTCACCCTTCGTTAAGCATCACCATCTGCCCGCCAGGGCTCCGGGAATTCACTTCCACTGGGCAGGAGCCAGGCAGGGTCGGCATGGAGGCCGCCATGGTTGTGTCCGTTGCGGCGGCGGCGCTGCCCTGGCGCTGCCTTAGGTCGTTTTTCAGAATGGTTTCATCAGTAGATCACTGGTGGTTTAGTGATTCGATGGTGGGTCATTGATTATTGGATGGTTCATGCATGCTAGTTGATGATGTTAACTGATATTGGATGAAACATTTGGTGATTGGATGATGGATTATTAATTCGATGTGATTCCAATGTGATTGGATGTGATTCGACGTGATTCGATGGATCCACAAATGATGATTATTAATTGGTGGTCAGTGATCCATCAGATGGATTATTGATGGATGATGTTAATTGATGATGGATGATTAGACCAGACCATCAATGGTTAAATGGTCTAATCAACCCTTGTCTCATTTTGCTGTGGCTCGAGGGCCCCAGCATTGAAAATCCCACTTTGGTGGAGAATCGCAGTAGGAATCACCTGCCAATTCTTGCCAATGATCCAGGTCAACATGGCCTGTCATCATTTCTTACCTCCTATTTCCAACAATTATATGTCATTAAATCTGAACTGTTGCTTGATAGTTCTCACATATTTTCACCTACAAACCAGCTCATGGTTAGTTATAGCTGGATATTTCACCATGGGCCCCATATTTCCAAGCGTTTTGAGACAGGCGACCGGGACGCTCCAGGAGAAGCAACGCGGCTTCGCGCCGCGCGCTTCTGCTCGGTCATTGGGGCGCCGCTCGAGTCAGGAGTTCCGCTCGCCATGATGGACCATGAAAGGTGAGCAAGTCGTGAAGTGCCAACGAATGTCTCAGCCGCAAGTCATGAAGATACTGCTTCAGTTAGTTGATTGATCATGGAGCTCCTTGTTTCAACTATTATCATTACTATTAGTTGTATTGTTACTTTCATTGAAAAAATATCAGTTCACGACGACTATCAAATACATCATTGTTATTGTTGATAGTCTTGATGGTGGACTGCTAAGAGTCCATTGTGGTTCAAAACATGATTGACAACATGATGAATAGTGGGTGACAAGGTTGGGAATGTCCTTCAACACACGTGGTGATCAATTTGCCGGATGTGTTCATACGCGCTAAACAAGCGATTGCAAATGCAGGAGAGTTGTCAACGACGACCAATATTTGATTGTGAATTTGCTAAATTATGGATACCGAAGGTCATGTTTTGCCAGTGTGGCTTCTACTGTCTAGTGCTGCGTGTATGCTTGATTGCCAATGGAATGAAAGTGACCAACGGCGGAATGCAATAGACTAAGTCAACGACAAATTTGTGACCGGGCCTTGATCGTGGACTAGAGCTTGCTTTGGATGTGCTGTTCTTGGATGATCTTATGATCTATCCAACCTTGGCCTCGGCCCCCTTTCTGGCTGTGTAAATGATGATTTTACCGTAATCAATCCTAACAAAACTGGTAGAACAGGTTGGTGACAACCAGCCATAGCCAACCGACCCGACTGATGGCTATCATGTTTTTCAACATGCCACGTGCCATTATTCAGCAGTCCTCACCATTTCACTGCAAAAACCCGGACTGGCCGATCGCAAAATCAATCCCAAAAAGAACATCACCCGGAAAGCAGGAGTTTCTCAGATTGGTTGGCCGAATTTCTGTGCCGTTTCCCATCGTGGATTTTTTCCAACGAGCCATTCTCGCTCTCCATGCCGGTGAAACGACGGCTGAGTGACAACTGTAGCTCGATGCTGCTCAGCTAGGCTGGCACAGACCTCTTTCTACCAATGTGGGTATTCTGCCATCTAATGTTAACCCAGGATTAATAACCCCTGGTTGATTAATTGGGGGATTACAATTTCAAAAGGAAACCAAGGCTTTCAGGGCATACCCCCTATTAATCAACCAGGGGTTTATTAATCCTGGGTAAACATTAACACGAATGGGCACTGTTGAAAAAGACATGCTAGGAATGTGTTTGATGGCGCAACAATTGTGAACTGGACATGCCAGTTGTTTGTTCTGATTGTTTGTTCTGGTTTATTGAAAGCTTGACTCACAAGCGTTGATTGAAGGTGGCTTGTTGTTGATGTTGTTGTTGTTGCTGTTGTTGCATTGTTTACAGTATTGCGCGCTGCGACCCGAGATCCTCTAGTGAATGAATGATGGCTAAGCATGGCTCATAGTTGGACAAAATTAAATGTACACACGCACATAGAAATACAGTAAGACAAGACCAAAAACTTACATATCATATAGGTGGCAGTGGATTGGAGATTGCGGGCAAGTGCAAACCATGGGTGCATGATTCGAGACCGAGGAAACATGACAGCAACTGGCTTATGATAAGCCATAACAAGTGACAATGGAACCTATAGCATTTCCATGTAATGTAGTTCATATAACTTGTTCAACTTAAACAGTACTCATGCTTGTAGAAAAGTGGGGCTACCAGGATCGGATCACTCCGGTCACGGAAGGAATATGACAACTGGCAAACCAGCAAAAAATAGAACATAGTAGACTGAGTAATCTCAAAGAAATCGGGCATCCTTAAAAATACGCGCCAAGCAATCCATTTCCTAGTCGGCACCTCCCCCAAGAGTAGCTACTGAATACATCTTGAGAGCGGATCCTCCCTGTATGTCTCATTATGGTCATGGTTGCTGGTTGCTAAGCTCAACTGATTAAGGATCTCTGAGTGAGTTGATCATCAACAAAACTTCGCAGTTGCCGGACATCAGCCGCACGGTTCTGCAGTCTGTCGTTTTGACAGACTAAACTCGTGTGCGGCAAGACTTCCGTTTCTATGATGTAGCAAGTCAAGGCATCAAAGTTCATCAAGACCTCTTCCAAAAAAAGACAACAGTTGAATTACAAAGGTTTCACGCATGGCTTCCTGTGGCTTCCTGTGGCTTCCCTACTTCAACTAATCCAACAAGTCTATGGATTGGAAACCAACACTTATCTTCAGCGAGCGCGGGCGGCCGGTCGTGAAACTGGGCGGCCGGTCGTGAGCCACTCACCTGCTGGAAAGCCTCACTTTTTCTTGCCCTTCTTTTTCCTCAGCACCACTGGGAGTTTGCATCGAAGATTTTGGTCCACACGTACATGTATATAGTATATGTGTACAAATGTATGCATGCATGAAAGAAAACGCCAATGAAATCAATAGACGATACGCCCACACAGTGAGACAAGAACGGAAAACAAGTGGAGATGAATGACAATGTATGGGATTCAGATGATATACATAATATTCATACGTATATATCGTATATCTACCACGCAAGCCAAGATAATCCAGGTGTGGTATTAATCAGCAACAATCACAGCGAGTTTGATCCTCAAAAAGCGGAAACAACAACCAATAGAGCTGTTTCTCAAAATAGGATACCCCCCAAATCACCCAATATTGACCACTGATACGAATTAAAATAAACCAACCATTGTTGGAGGTATCCTCATTTTATAAAACCCCCATAGAGTCAAAAGCTGAGTTCACACGTTGCCCAGGTCCGATCTGCAGGCTTGCAACGACGGCTGTTGGCGAATTGCTGGTGAGAACAGGCATATCGTTGGTTGAAACAATCTAAAGCGGGAGTCTATGCCTAAAGCGGGAGTCTGTGCCTAAAGTGCTTGAAACAACCCAGTTGTTTGCTGTTGAATCTAAATCGAAGTTGCTGAACAAACAAAGTATGAGAGCCGTATCTGACACGGAAAACCTGCTTAGAAGAAGGACAAAATGAAAAACAACTGCACAACTGTGGCTACACTCCGTTGCTAGCTCTAAGCACCTAGCCTTCCAACACGGATAGCACGAAGGGATACGGAGCCAAACTCGCGGCTCCGGCCGCAGCTTTCCAACAGCTAGAACTGCCCGTGCCCATTTGGTTGGTGCTTCACTGTGATGTGTTTTTTTTGCAATTCCCGAGTGAAACTATATAATGGATATACATGGCTCATGGTGGTAAATGATAGTTGTGTAATAATGGGTATACATGGTTAACGATGCTTCATGATGGTTGATAATGTGGACTTATGATGGTTCATGATGGTTAATAGTGGGCTTATGATGCTTGATGATTGTACACATCAACAATGGCAAATGTTATCGCTTAACAATGGTTGATAACGGGTAATGATGGTGAATATTGAAACAAACAAAACAATACTGGCTGGTGGTTTCAACCCCCATGAAAAATATTTGTCAACCAACCATTAATGGTTCACAATCACTAGGGACAATAAAGAATGTTTAAAACCACCAACCAGTTGATAACATGTTACGGTTGATCATCCTGCAGCATTGGTTAGCTTGGATCCATTCACATTATGAATTATGTTTGTTTTTTTTTAAATGGATCCAAAGAAACAATAGTTTAATCGTGAGTTTATTATGGTCAATGATGGCAATCAGTGCTGCTCTTGTAGCGACAGCTTAAATCTTGTTCATCTTCAGTTATCCTCAAGCGGCTGGTGCTTCAGCTGGATGTGTTGATCCTGAATTGCCTGAGAGCTGCACCAGAAGACCACAACCCAATACAAACTAGAAAAATACACAAATACACATAAATTACTGTCAACTAGCATTAACATCAACCACATTAACTTAACACTGGAGATTTAACCAACAATATCAACTACTGTCTACATCTGTTAACCACAAACTGCCTATCAATGAATCACCAAATGCAGTGCTCAAAACAGCACCAAGTCTAACACTTGAACATAGCTTTATTGACATCCCTCTCGCTGATGAGTATCCCATGCCAGGTAGCCGCGTGGCATGACTTCGCCCACTAGCTGCTGCCAAGGGACCCTCCGGGTTTCAAATAGTCCTTGATGGCCTGAAGGCGCCACGAACTTCTCCAGGGCGCAAGATGAGCGAATGCAAAGTGGAAGATTTTTTCTCAGATGGTTGCTGGTTGAACCCATGGTTACCTAGCGGTTAATAATGTATAGTGGTTATTAAAGATTAAATTGATATGGTAATAATGGTTGATAATGATAATTATCGGTTGCTGGTTGAACCACCTCTTGAAAAATATGCTTGTCAACCAACCAGGTGTTAATATAATTACTAGTGAAAAATAATGTCTGAAACCACCAGCCAGTCATGTATAGAAAGAACATAGATACCCTCTGGTAAACACCCAAGAAATACAATCATTCCCAGTAAAACAGCTATTCTTCCCGGCAAAACAGCCATTTTTCCGAGCAAAAACGGCATTTTCCAAGGTAAAAACCTCCATTTTGGTTGCTTCCAAAGGATCCCCGCTGCCAGGTGCCCGGCCGGCCCAAACTAGCTTGGGCCCCAGACGTTGTGGGTCTTTTCGGGCACACGCTCGGTAATCTTCACCTGACACCAGGGCTAGTGAATCATTCTGTGGAGCTTGTTTCGATGATTGTTTTGGATTCGGATTTAAGGGATTAATTTGATGATTATAGGAGTTTGGAAGTTTTTTGTATGGCTGAGGGCTATAATTGATGGACAACTAATGCTTCATCAATGGCGAATGAAGAGTTAGTTGATGCTTCGTGGCGGTGAGCTGATGTTGAAACAATTCTTTTCTATGCTTGTTCAGGGTTGATGGTGGCATGGCTCTAATGGTTGGTAGAATTGCCAGCAACTTTGTGTGATCTCCTTTTAAGAAACACCCTGCGGTTGCACAAAATCCTAAGCTCGGGCGAGAGCAACCAATCCTTCACTTCCAATGCGACGTCATAGTTTTACCCTCTGGTGATCTAACATAGCAATGGATAATCCACCTTTTGTAGATTACCTATCTATAGCTTTTGGGAATGGTGATTTTCTACTGCTGCTATGTTGGATCACCAGAGTGTAAATCAATGCCACCAATCACCAAGGGCATACCTCCGAATCGTTGGCTCAAGAAAGAAGTTTTGTTGTTCCGAAAGGCATGGTGGTACCAAGCCTGTGATAACTTTAATCCTAAAGAATTGTTTCTCGCAAGAGGCTGGTGGCTTCCTTTGAAAGCTCTGGAAGGCACACAGGCCATGTAGCATGCATGTACAATGAATTATTGGAACAACAAACCATGTGTTCAGCATTCTGTTTTGCTTGTCAGCCGTATTTTTTCAACATAATCAACCACAAAGTGAAATCTTCAACACATCATGACCAATATGATCAAACCATGATTTCCCACTACCTAAACCACTACTGTACCAAGTCCCTGCTATCGACTACCCTCTGGCAAGCTAACCGCTGAAAATCACACTTTTTCTGGAGGTAAACATGTCAAAACCATCCATAAATACATGTATAGAAAGAGAAGATTTTCCACGCAACCAGCTTCGTTTGCCGGAGAGCACTACTTAGTCACCATGTGGCCCAGTCAACCACCCGATCTCAACGGCCTTGCCTTCTCTATGTGGGAAGCAGTCATCAACAAGTGCACTAACTTCCCAGCGCCCTCCTCGCCAATGTGATTGCCTGGCGTTTCGGGTTACGGGCAACGATCCACCAGGAGCACCATGAGTTTCCGCAGTTTTTATTTGGCTAGTGGTTGCGGTTAACAACCAACAGGAATGGTTGATCATAGGGGACAATTTGAACCATAGCCTAGGTTGCGATCAACCATTTTGTGACCATTAGACATTGGGAAGCCTAGACATTAACCATCAGTAATCCATGTACTAATCGCTTCCTACTATTACTGAACCCCCCCTAATTATAAAAAACCACCTTCGGGGTGCACTTCTTGATGTTTTTTGTTTTGGTCAATTGTATTTTCAATTGTGGCAATTGAAAACTAAAAGGAAAACAACATCCCCCAACCAACGGCTTCCCCCCCTATTATTAAAAACCCCTTGGCTTCAGGGGGTTTAGTATTAGGGTCCTAAGCACCAAAATGGTTTTTATCATTAGGGTCCTAAATTTAATATTAGGGTCCCCTTCGTGCAGTTGGTTTTTGCATTTTTTGAATAGGTTTTAATAAAGAATTTAAAAAGGCAAGTATTCAACGCTCAAATGGTTTTTATCATTAGGGTCCTAAATTTAATATCAGGGTCCCCTTCGTGCAGTTGGTTTTTGCATTTTTTGAATAGGTTTGAATAAAGAATTTAAAAAGGAAAGTATTCAACGCTCAAATGGTTTTTATCATTAGGGTCCTAAATTTAATATTAGGGTCCCCTTCGTGCAATTGGTTTTTGCATTTTTTGAATAGGTTTGAATAAAAAAATTAAAAATAAGGAAAGTATTCAACGCTCAAATGGTTTTTATCATTAGGGTCCTAAATTTAATATTAGGGTCCCCTTCGTGCAGTTGGTTTTTGCATTTTTTGAATAAGTTTTAATAAACAAATTAAAAAGGCAAATATTCAACGCTCAAATGGTTTTTATCATTAGGGTCCTAAATTTAATATTAGGGTCCTCTAATATTAAACCTCCCCCTAATATAAAAAACCCCTGGAGGCGCTTAGTATTTGGGGGGGGGACCGTTTAGTAATAGGGGGAAAAGATTGTAAAGTTATTCCCCTTTAGCAATGAAGCATCAATGATCTATCAACCAGCTACTAGCCATCAATTATATAACCATCCATTAACATGCCGTTGACCATCAATTCACCAGCGACCATGAATCGGGGAACCAAATGACACTTCCAAAGGTGCTGATTGATGTCCTACCATGTGAAGAGTGTTTGATGATAAATGGCTGTTGGTATTCGAATAGTTAATAGCTTTGCGATCCACATTCCATATCTATCAATCATCTACCGACCATCAGCTATTAAGCAGCTACTCACCATCACAAACCGTTATCAACAAGCTAATTGACCGTCATTTTGAACCATCCATCATCAGCAGCCAGCGCCTTCGACCATTCATTACCCATGGGACCTATGACTGCTGATGGATGCAGCTGATGACTGGCGATTGATCATTGGATGTTCCTTGCCTTGTGGAAGTTGGAGAATGGTTGGTGATTGGTTAAACGATCGGCTTGAAGGAGGACAAGATGATAAGAATCAACAATCTCATGCTGTATGTTTGAGTAAGCATAGCAACCGGGGAATACTGTATTGTTCAACAATCAACATGGTCGCAAACCCACTGCAAATACCTTGTCAACCCGAGATTTACTATCCCAGAAGATACTTCTTCTTTGGATGGGCTACATGCATCTACATTGTACATGCAACCACATAGCAAAGCAGCCAAAGATAGCTGCACAGCAAAATAAAGTTTTGGTTGTTGAATATCGGCAAATGCCATGACCGACTGCAAGGGACAACAGCAGCAAATTAGATTCCTGCCACGTAAAACAATCAGTTAAACCATCATTGAACCAGCATTAAACGCATGATTCACGTAGATACGTAAGTGTATGGCTACATTGGCCTGTCAAAAATGGCTCAACGATCAACAACTGTCAACTTTTAGATTGATATTGGGCACCCAAATGAAGCCACAAGACCATGGAGGAACCCCAAAGAAGTCATCACCAATGGCTACCCGTGACCACCCAACCAGCCAACCAGCCATGGCGGGTCCCTGGTGGCACCCGCCACACCTGAGAGATCGTAGGTGGACAAGGTGGTGTTGTTGGCAAACAGCTCACGCAACACCTCTCCGCAGCGCAGCGCAAGAGGTGCAGGTCTGGGAAGGTCGCCCGGTGGCCCCAGTGGAAGGGTGATCCCTTGGGGAGATCGCGGGAGGATCAGCTTTGGGAGGGTCTCTCCAGCAGTGGAAGGGTCCGGTTGGGAAGCAGCGAATGTGGTGATAGCAAGTAATCTGCTGGAACTTCATGGAACCAAAGTGTTTGGGAGGTGACCCAACCTAGTTCAAGAAATCAGCAGCCAACTAATCGCCAAACAGGTAGCAAATGGGACAATCACCCAAAAGTAGACAATTGGATCAATCAATATCACCCACAAAGAGATGCCCTTAAGGAATAAGTTGATTAAGATCCGCCATCAACCGTTGTTACATATGCTAGTTGCCCCAAGCCTAATCCCTAGTTAGTTATAAAATAAGCTATCTAGGGGGCATCGCTGTGTGCACAGGTTTCGTTCACCATGGAGATATGGCTCACTGTTTGAAGTTCAGCATGGCACCTTTCGCATCCGCTCAGCAATAACCGATTTCAAAGCCGAATCCATCCATTGGCGATACTTTGAGTCTTGTTGCAGTCAATTGCCAATGGATGGATTGGGCTTATCAACATCACTGGATTGGTTACATATTGTTGGCTCATATCAACATCACTTATCGTTACAGTATGCAAGACCTAGTGACAACTAATCCAATTGTTGTCTTCCTGTTTTCAATTGTGAAGAACATTGTTGTTGCTGGTCATGGGCCATGGGTGTTTTATGAACCTGATTCACACGTGACTCAAGCCAGCCGCTGACTTGTGTGTATACACATGTTCTGATTGTACAATGCAGTTTCATCCAGAATTCGTTCACGTGTGAAGTGCTCGCAATCTTACAAGGTGGGCCCCCAGCAGTAATAGGTTGGGTTATAGCCCTATAACTGGTAGGAATCACCCAAGTTCAGTGACCCAACTAACCGTTCAGTGCACCTTGTAGTTGGTTGATGGATGATGTTGGTTGACCATTCCATGGGTCAAATCGCTTCCCCCAAAGCCCATGGGTCTGCCCGTCGTCAGCGGATGTCTAGCAGCCACCCGGGACGAACATGCCGCCAAGCTGGACCAACTCAGAAACTGGAGGACACTCATGGTTCACTGTTGATGGGTAATTGTTCGCTAGTGGCACTTAGTGGTTCACTCATGAAGGTCATAAACTGGAAAAAAAAACGGACCGCGGGTTTTAGTTTGGTCAACTAGCGTTATGTTGACTGGCGTTTGTGTTGACGTATAACATGTAACAAGCTAGAAAAAACTAGCAATCATATACGAGTTTTGTGTGAAGTAGCAAGTTCTTGGTTCGTCCTAAGATAAAATGATCGCTAGTGAACATAAACAAATGTATGATTACCCACCATTGACCATGGTTCATGCTAATTGTGTAAGAACAAGTTCGGTGCAACATGAACAGTTCTCTGGCTGAGCCCCCTAGCCACAAGATGTTTGCGGATCTCTGCAATCAACTCTCACAACCTCTCACAAGAAACATAGCGAACTAACTATGAAACCAAGCAGTTCTATATTGGTGGTTTCTCAAGCCATAGGGTTGCCCCCAGTTATCATCCTTTACAAGCCATTTACAGCAATAAATCAACCATTTTTTGGGGGTACCCCTATATGGCTAGGTCGAAACCACCAGCATTGCGCAAGTCATTTGAGTCAAGTGGCAGTGGGTCAGTTCACCCTTAGTCCCCCTGGTTCCCCTATCATTAACAATTGTTTTCCCTATAGTTTTGTTGGTTATTAACCCCCACTATTGATGGTTAATATGGTGGTTTCTCAAAATAGGGGTACCCCCAAATCATCCTATATCAACCACTTCTAGTACTAAACCATCCATTTTTGGGGTCCCCGATTTTTGGGAAACCACCGACCCAGCTCGCCAAGTTCTAATCCAACCGTATCGGTTTCAGGCTCACCGACCGAGCGCAAGCGCGGCGTCGTGCCTTGATGACCTCTGGAGTGTCGGTGAACTTGTTGTCGAAGACGTTGATTTCACTCGCGGGGCAAGCGGCGCTTCCGTGGCATGGGAGGTGCGGTTGCGATTTTGGGAACAGAGCTGGAAGTTGTTCATGGTCAGTGGCATCAATCAACTCTTTCTTTGACGTAGTGAGATGGTAATCAATGTGGTGAAAGCATGGGTGATCAGTGGCATCGGGAAACGATGTGCTCATTGACTTGAATAGCTTGTGATGAACATAGTTGAACCAGGGGTGATCGTTCATGATCATTCACCATGATGATGATGAGGATGAGGATGATGCAGTGTAGCGGGAATCGTGTCCATATTTGGTTGCGCGGGTTTGCACAGGTTCGCGCGGGTTTGCGCGGGTTTGCGGGGGTTTGCGCGGGTTTGCGCAGGTTTGCGCGGGTTTGCGCAGGTTTGCGCAGGTTTGCGCGGGTTTGCGCGGGTTTGCGCGGGTTTGCGCGGGTTTGCGCGGTTTTGCGCGGGTTCGCGCGGGTTCGTCCGGTTTGTCTGGTCGTTTCCCTACGGATGAATACGTAACAACAATTTTAGCCAAAAATGAAATTCCAAGTTGTTCCATGTGCAATAAAGAACATAATTCCATTAAGAAGGATGCTTGAATTCTTCAACGTTTTTATCAACATATTTCGTACTCATCAAACACGAACTTTGAATCAATGAATTCTGACTCACAAGACTCGCCATCATACAGCTTGTAAAGAATTCATACGACCAGCTGGCTAGCACTGAAAACCAATCGATCCGCCAACATCCGCCAACAATGTCATCAGGGTAATGGCTATGATCTGTGTAAGCCACTCGCGTGTCTTGGTCTACGGCGAGCGCACGCGCAAAAATGCGAAAGCCGCAAAAACGAGAAAACCCAAAAAAAAACCTGCAGGGTTTGAAATTGGTTTTTGTTTTGGTGTGTTTGTTCCCCGCCCGCCGCTCCTCCTCCTCCTCCTTCTCCTCCCGCCTTCCTCCTCCCATCTTCCTCCTCCTCCTCTTCCCAGCATCACCATCATGCATGATCATCATCATCACCACAATCAAAACCATAATCATCCTCATCATCATCATCATCATCATCATCATCATCATCATCATTTTCATCCTCATCATCATCGTCATTTTCATCCTCATCATCATCATCATCATCGGCGTGGTCTCTCGGATGTACGACATTGGTTCTGTGTGGCCGACCTATGCCAACATGGTATACTTCGGAGGAAACTGTAGATGCTGAGCGGAAGGGTGTCTGCTTTTGGCACCGGCCATTTTGCGCGGCGGAGGGCGTGCCCGCCCTGCGTCGCCCTTGGGTTCCTTGGGCGCCGGATCGCCCGCTACTCGTGTGGCCGGTGTGGCACTGGGTATGGGTTTGTAAAGGCTGCGCGGACAAATAGCTTTTGTCTGGTTCGTTTTTGTCTGGTATGTTTGGCCGCTGCGTTGATCTGTGGTATCAAATACGTTTTTGGCTGGTGCATTTTTGTTCGGTGCGTTTTCGTCTGGCACGTTTTTCAGTACGTTTTTGTGCGGTATGTCTTTGTCCGGTACGTTTTTGTGCGGTATGTTTGTGTCTGGCGCGCTTTTGTCTGTCTGCTACGTTTTGTTTGTTTTTTTTTAATGTTTTTGCGCAGCGCGTTTTTGCGCGATACGTTTTTGTCTGGTTTTTTCATTCCTCACATTGAATTGCTGGGTTTTTGTTTTTTGGTCGTGACCAACCATGACCCGCCGCTCCTCCTTCTCCTTCTCCTCCTCCTTCTGGGCTCCTCCTCCCATCTTCCTCCTAAACCTACCTCTTCCCAGCATCATCATCATCACCACCATCATCATCATGATGATCATCATCATCACCATCATCACCATCATGCATGATCATCATCATCACCACAATCAAAATCATAATCATCATCATCATCATCATCATCATCATCATCATCTGGCGTGATCCTTTGGATGTATGACATTCGTTCTGTGTGGCCAGCGTGGTACTTTGGAAGGGTTGCGCGCCCTGCGTCTGCCCTGGGCGGCGGCTATCTTGCGCAGTCGGCGTAGAGTTTTTGCTCTACTCTGGCGTGTTCCATGTGCTTGCCGAAATGCATACATGCACAAGATTGCTGAGGACTCGGACTACATCAAAGATAAAGCCATGACAAAGCTCAAACTCTTGCTCACACTTTCATGCGCAGCTGATGCTCCAGCTCGGAAAGCAACGATGCTTGGGGTTCAAACCCTTCATTCCATTTGCACACTGGTGCAAAACTGTGCAAATCGGCGCAAACCGGTGCGAATTGGCGCGGACCGGTGCAAATCGGCGAATTGTTGCAAACCGGTGCGAATTGTTGCAAACCGGTGCGAATGAGTGCGAGCCGGTGCGAATCGGTGCGAATCGGTGCGGATCGGTGCGAATCGGTGCGAACAGGTGCGAATCGGTGCGAATCGGTGCGAATCGGTGCGAACAGGTGCGAACAGGTGCGAATCGGTGCGAACAGGTGCGAATCGGTGCGAATCGGTGCGCATCAAATAGCGAACCGGTGCAAATCGGTGCGAACCGGTGCGAATCGGTGCGAATCGGTGCGCATCAAATAGCGGACGCGCGCGATGTCGCAATGGGATGATGATGATGATGATGATGATGATGATGATGATGATGATGATGATGATGATGATGATGATGATGCTGTTGATATTGAATAACAATCATAGATGGTGGTGGTCAATGAGATCAATGATGCTCGATACAAAATGACTCAAAGAGATCATCCTTGGCACAGCAACCAATGCTGGTTTAACTGGATAGCTGGTTGGTGGTTGAACCAGCAGTGTCACCATGGTTAATTAGTGGAAAACATGTGAATAAAAATGGTTAATATGAGTCAATCATAATCAGGTAATTAAGCTGGTTGGTGGTTGCGCAAGTCAACCACCCAACGATTTGGCAATACAAGGACGAACATAAAACATGTTTGCAACAACCAACCAACAAATTACATCATCAAGTATGATTTTGTAAGTATATAAGCATGTAATGATCATATCAATTGGTATCACCGTTTGATAATTCGTAACTAGTCATGCTGATAGTGCATGGCCAATGTTGATTGGCGTGATAAGCCCGGACAGCCCTGGCCAAGATCAAACACAGCTGCATCTGTCTTTGGGGTGCTCACCACGCTGTAATTATGTGGTGGTATTGAACCAATGCAACTGGTATCAAAGTGGGCAAACTAGAGACTATCCAATATCATCCCCACTTCCTGCTTGTTGTCAAGTTTGAGCGTTTGCTATCTCCTTGTCTCCCAGTGTTGGTTAATTGGTTGCTTGATACTCTGGTGAATTCTCCCTAGTATCTTGGGTACTCAGATTTCACAGGAATAAAATGGCAATCTATGATTATACCACCATGTATACCTATAGAATCATGGATTTCCATCTTTTTATATCCATGATCATACCCATTCAAAGATTTTGCATATAAGATGGGAACCCATTGATATAATCATTGCACAACGCCCTTTAAAAGTGGAGCCCATGCATATTGTTGAAATTGAGTTTAAAACAATACATCTATGTCAAAGATCATGTATATGTAAATGGAAACCATGAATAATCCAAACCCTTTATGACTATGATTTATACATAGTAGCTTTGGATCATAATGATGATTGCATACCTATATATCCAACTACAAACTCATCATGGGTATACTGGTTATAATATGGAAACCATTGATCATTAATCCAAACTCTTCATACAATGGGTTAATCAATATGCAAACCATCTGATAATTAAGCCCATTGCTATTTAATATGGGTGTTTCTCGAAATAGGGGTACCCCCAAATCATCCATTATGAACCATTTATAGTAATGAACCAACCATTTTTACCAGCCATTTTTGGGTCCCCCATTTTAAGAATCCACCATTAACCATAATAATTAAAAAAACTGGTTAATTAAACTAATTGATATTAAACCACATTTAAACCACTATCATATGGCAAATCGATATGCAAACTACTTTATTATGAACGCACATGGGTTGCCTTTGAACGTTTGCTTGCTCACCTCAAGGCCGTCTTGCGCTTGCAAGCGTTGAAGACATCGATGACGCCTGGGCGGCCGGCCAGGGGAAGGGCCGGGTGATACAACGACGCGGCCTTGGTGGATGGTGGAGCGACTGTACAGTGGCTGACTGTGCTGTTAAAGGATACTCATTGAAGGAGCTGCCACCCTGTGGGCACTCACCCCATGATCCTGATGTTGGGATGTCAGCAAACTCAACTCGTTCACGAATTCGTGTTGAAAAACCAGTTCAAATGGGTCCAAAAATGGAGATAGCCGTGGGCCTCACGATCGTTTTCCCGTTCATTTGAGCTGGGAATGACCTTCCAGCGCTTCCCAACACCAAACAGTGATATCCCGTGGGAGCAATGACAAAAAATATTGCTTATATCCATCATCTCTTCTAGAACCATGAGAACTACTATCAACCAGCTCTCTCTTGACTACTATCAACCAACCCCTATTAATCACTATTGAGCATTTACTATGAACCAACAGTACTGTTAGCTACAGTTGACCACTATGATCTACACATTGAACTATTGACCACTATATTGACTACTTGCTGCTACGAACTGTTCACTACTGCCAGTTACTAGCGGTTAGTTGAAGTTGTGAACTATGTCTTCTAGTTTGCCGATACGATTGCTTCCATCTTGGTTGTTACTAGTTTGTATCAACTAGCTATCAGTCAACATGGACCGTTCCACGTCGTGATACTTCATCCTAGCAATGATGAAACCAATATTGATGTGTAATGATGCTTAATGAAGGCTGGTTTACCATGGGAAACAGTCATTGCTCGCTAAAGGATCATTACCCAGCTTAAAAATTAGGGCTAATGATAGCTGACAAAGTGCATTTCGTGTGACATGTATGACTATGTTTGATCTGTATGTTCATCACTGGCGGGTTTTTGTGGTGGATACATCACACGTGATTGTAGGGTAACCACTGTTGCAGTCCCATTCTATACAGAAATGCCGGGTATAAAACGCAATAAATACTTGAGTGATGCATACCTTCTGGAAAAAATGGATAACCAATGAGTTGGGACTGAATTTCCTTAGTGACTATGAAATGGTATAACCAGGGTCAGCCAAAACCCTAAGGGTTCTCTATGAAATGACCCTTGAAAATTGATACCAAGGTCGAAGGAAAAACGCATGGAAATAACAACCACTATAAAATGATTTGCAGCGTTTTATATTTTGATAATTAATTTGATAATGAAACAACGACGCCACTGTTTTGCCTTGATATGTGGGACCCACTCTGGTTCTGTATTTTTTGGAGACTGCATTTTCTGAAAATGCCTGAAACCCTGGCAAGCAACCTGCGTGTCGATCAAGAACATTGGCGAGCACATGAGCGCTGCCAAGCGGTCGCTCATTGCGTCCTTGCGCATAAACGCCAGTAGAGGCATTGCATGGTCCAGCGTTCCGCTGCTGTCTCAGCCGCCCAAAGTACAGCATTTTGCCTGGGGACGTCACGTGCCCGCTGGCGTTCTTGACACTGCAGCTCCTGGTGCATAGGAAGGCACCTTCAGTGGTACCCTTGGCCAGTCCTCCAGCCCAGCCACCCCCCGAAAGCGGAGGCTGCTACAAAAGGGCAAGCGCATGACTTTCGCTTTCAAAGCTTCTGGAAGCATGTCGCTAAGGGCCTTCCCGATCATCGGATTGCACCCTTCGGAAAGGAACCAGGCTGCCGCAATCCGAAAACATCTGCAATTCGCAGAATCTCCTAAAATCACAACAACACAGCGTGTTTGGCTACAAAAAAAGGAGAAAGATGTGGATACTGGTGGTCAATAAAAAGTTTGCCAATTTTGAATAATGAGTACAGTATTCACATCGAGCTTTGTGATAGTTTGGGTTGAGAGCATCATGACACATGACCATAAATCATCGGCTAGTGAGCATTGGTTCAATGCTGATGGCAGAACTAGGATCTCCAACGATAAAACAAGGGTATTAGAAAGTGCAAGTTGCGCCGGATTTTGAGTGAGGGATCAAGCCACTCAAATCCACTGGGTCAACAATTGTTGATCATTTGGCGTTTGAATGAACACAGAAGAACAAACAAACAGGTCTTTCCAAAAGCAAAAAACCTGAGATCCGCAAGTCACCAAGTCACCACTTTGACGAACTGAAAACACCCAGCCCAGCGCAGCAACTGTCACTCACCAAGGTCGACCTTCCAACGGGTTGCCCGCCCGGTCGCCCGCCTCGTTCCTTGAGGTAGTTCCCCATGAGCTCCAACTTTTCGATGGCATTCCTCATATCTGAAGATTTGGAAAGAACGTGGCTATGGGTCAATATGGACTAATATGATAGTTTTGTCAATCTATACTAATCTTCATTGAATCTTGAAGACTTGATACCGTGACTTTGAGAAGAATAGACGACTCATTCCATAATAGACTTTGTTTTGTTGGGATGTTCCTCTATCCATTTGTTGCCAGAAAACCCAGCTGGTCCATCTTGACTCACCGACAAGTGGGTAGATGAACATCACAACAAGTACTATAATGGGATGTTGCCAGGGTACAGGGTCATAGCCGGTGGTTCCTTAGAATGGGAGTACGCCTCAGATCATTCACAACTAATCATGTCAAATTGCAAACCAACCATTTTCGTAGTCCCGAACTTGAAGAGACATCCATATGGCCACACAGGTGTCTTGCCCAGTTGCAAAATGTCCCGCCCTGGTTCATCTGCCGTCTGGTTGTGCCCGTTGCATACGGCCGGCATATCCACGACCAACCAGAGGGGATGTTGTTAGGACACCCGTGTGCTTGGTGATATCCATAAACAGGTGGAACACATACGTCTCCGTATCCTGGCATCGCTCATTGATTCACTGATCAATCTCCTATGGTTAAAATCAGTCCAAAAATCTGCATCCTGAATCTGGTTGGTGGTTGAACCACCCCTACGAACAATATTTGTCAACCAACCAGTTGTTAATACTTGCTAGAGAAAATTGAAAAAGTCCATCAAACCACCAACCAGTAGTTGTTTAACCATTATTGTTGGTTACCATCCCCTATTATCCACCATTATCAATGGTTATAACCCCTATACAAACCACCAACCAGTGAATTCCTTCTTTTTCCGCATCTTGGGCTATTGAATTGCATCGTCGCCAAGCGCCGGGCTTCCGCACCTGTGAAACATGAGAATCTGAGCGATGTACTCCCCACCATCCTGCGGGCACAAGGACGCTGTGGTGGTGCGCATGGTGCCATCTGTGGTGAACGGTGACGTCGCAAAATCGCGATGTTTATACAGGAAACATATCAGGAAACCCACAGTTTTGCGATGGTGAATCAGCCACTTCCTTTCCAAGGAAACCCACATTTTTGCGATGGTGAATCAGCCACTTCCTTTCCAAGGAAACCCACTTTTTTACGATGGTGAATCAGCCACTTCCTTTCCAAGAGATGCAAACCAACACACAACAAAGCATCCGAGATGCTTGATGTATGACATGCCCACATTTGGCTCATTTAGGGTCAATCTTGACAAGAACAGTGCACATGCATCAGAGTGTCTGGAATGAGTATTTAGATATTTTCACACATTACATGTTTCAAATGTTATGTTTCTATAATTTGACGCAATTCCCAAGCACATAGGTTTCAAAACGCAACAAATCATATGGCTGTGGGTCAAAACCCCGTACCCCTGGTTCCCCTATCATTAACCATTGTTTTCTCTACTATTATTGATTATTATCCTCCATAATAGGTTGGTTAATATTGACCCATAGCCATATGGGAAAATAACACGCTCTGAACCCCCAGATCAACTGAATTCTATGAAACGTTTGCCGCCACGTTTCAAGCTACATGGCCAACTGCGGAAAGGGACCGTCCATTCGTGGATCTGTTCTCTACATGAGGTACCCTGACCGTCCTGAATCACCTGACAGAAAAGCCGATTGGAAGGAAACTATAGAATCATAGGTTTGTTGGAAGCTATTTCTATACTTGGATTTCCAACAATTCATGTTCCTATAATGGATGATTTCCAACAAGAGAATCTGTCATGAATGAATCATCATGAATGTACCCATGTACAGTACTCGACTCTATTGGATTACCATTGCCATGTAAGTACATACTACAAGGATATCATAGCTTACATGTCCCATAGGATTCGAAATCTAAAACTGGTGGATTGTCCATTGCCACGAAATCGCCAAAGGCTAACCCTTCTTCAGCAAATCTTCCTCGCCAATGCCACAGTAGTTCAAGGAGAGCTGTCTCAGAGTGCAATTCCTTAGCTGATGCCATGCCCAAGGTCAAGGTGGCTGGAGTGGCCATCATGGTCAAACCTTAAGAAGATGTAAGAAACACGTGTGCTTTGGGGAATCCGGCAGGGGCAAACCCACGGGGGCATGGGACGCAAAAAGTTGTCATGTCTGGGACTGATAACCAGGAGGCTGCGTGCACCTTAAAGCCACAATCAGAACGCCAACTTCAACCGATGTGCGGTACTTGCATTCATGCATACCGATCAAACCTCAGCAGTTTGTTGCTTTCTCTGTTTGGTGGTTTCAATCCCTCTTAAACAGATTGCTTAATCCACCAACTATCCCAAATATTGTGCAAACAAATTCAACACCACCAACTAGTACTTGTTTTACCGTTATTGTTGCTTGTTATCCCCCATTCTCAACCACTATCAACCATTATTAATAAACACCAACTAGTAACTAGTCATGGTTCATAGACGTTCATAACTTGCTAGTGACTGGGCAGCCAACGTTGTTGGCGCCGCTCCGCCGCTGCTGGGTTCCTCCCACTGGCTGAGCCCTTCTGAGAGTTTGATGACGCCAGGAGTGCCGAACTGACCGACGACCGCGGAGCGGAGGGGGTGATGTGGCAGGCTCGAGTGCTACAACTGGGGGATCATCATACAACTGGCTGATTATGGTGGTTAGTAATAGGGGACAAAATGCAAAAATAATTTGGGATGATTCTTATTATCCATCAATATGGGATAATATGTTGGTTATGATAACCCACAATAATATTCCATCATTGGAAACAATAGTAATAACCATACAACATAAATGGTTCAACAGCTACTATGTGGTGGTTTCCAATGATGGATGATTACTGGGACTGACTATTTAACCAGCGGCGATTTCTCAAGCCATAAGAGTACCCCAAAAATGGTTGGCTTTATAGTCAAAATAGTTAATCAATTATGCCTTGGGGGTCCTCTTATTTTGAGAACCTACCAACTGAGCAACTGGTGATTGTAAGTGGTCAGCAACTGATGATTAATCATCCAATTAGTAACTGGTAACTGGCTAGTTTGGTGTTCAGCATGGAAAAATGATGGATGATGAGTGCTGGGAAGTGATGATTAGTGCTGAGTAGTGATTTCTAGACACCACAACACAATAAATCATATGGCCATGGGTCAATACCAATAGATCCAATAGCTCTATATAGTTTGGTCATTTGAGGGAAGTGAGCAGCTGGGGTACAGGGTATTGACCCACATACACATATTTTTGTAGATCTGTTTAAGAAGGGGGTACACAATTTGGAGACTGAACACTGGCGCGTCCCTTTTCTGGAATATACTAGGTCGACCTTCCAGAACATATTATCAGAAAATCAAATGGTTTCGTTTCATTGCAAAGCTTTTGATGGGTTGGCTATGGGGGGGTGCTGATCATAGGGGAACATCTGGTGCTATTGTAGTAATCAAACTAATGAATAATGCTCTAGGGAACCCGTCCCTTTGAATCATTGTCATGTTCTATGCAACTTGGGAAGTTGAACATGGAGCTGCGAAGGAACATCAACTTCGGAGATGCTGACTCGCAGATTCTATGCATGACAGTCCTTTATATCTGGGTACGCTTTCAAGACATTGCAAATGGGAAGCTGACATGCACAATAAAACACAGAGAAACCATCTGAAGTTGTGAACTTGTTGGCTCGATCATTTCCGCACTGCAAACATGACATTCTATGGCTGAGTCCTTCATATAATCAATAATAATGGAACATAGAATGTCATAAGTAGTACATGTAACGATAATCACAATCCATGAAATAAAAAGCAAATATTCATAATCTTGAATAGATACAAGGCCATACATAAGTTTGAAGCTCTACAAAGTGGCTAAGAAATGCTACTGATGAATGAAACAATGGTTAGCATTGCAAATAATAGCAAATAGTATCGATTAATTCAGAATGGTCACTAACAAGTTCATAATGATGATTCTATGGTTCCGTTAGTCTGTGAATACTATGACTAAACAAACATCTTCTCAGATCTTGTCAGTCACGTGGGCCTCCTACTTCCACCATACCAGATTCAGCGGGCTCTTAAACGAACACTGTTTCGAACCCCAGGCGTTCAGAATCAGAAATGCTCCATCAATCATGCCCACATGCCCATGGGGTTATCCAAATGGGGCAATGACCACCTGCCGGGCCTGGTTGAAGTCTAATCGAAGCAAATTCACCATCTTGTTTCCATTGGGCCTCAACGTGCGATCCAAGAAATTGCACATGGGGCGCATCTCGGCATGTTGACCAACAGAATTTCAATTTCAGGTGGCTTCATCTGAAACATGTCTGATCCAACTGAAGATGGTCACCACGGAAAACGACTAGGGCTTTGCAGAACCTTGGATACTCTTTTCAGGGTATTTACATATACATAATGATGGACTATCAATTCTATTCATTCTACCCATTACAGTGAATCATACCCTTGTAAGGTTCAGAGTTGGTTTCGACAAGGGCCTTCACAAATTGGATAGCCTCAGCCCATTTTAAGCAAATACACTATCATGTAGAGTCGTGCCCCCGGGCACAAGTTGAGATTCGCTGCCTAAGTACAGTTCTATATGTCTACTACAACTGGCACTTACCCTACTTACAACCTAACTCGACTAACTGGGGGGTACCACTCTGTGTGATGCAGTTGGTGACTTGGCGAACTGGGATGCCGATGGCGGAAGGGTGTCTGCCCACGACAAGCTCTGTTGTAAAAAGGAAAACCAGAACTGCTTGGAGGTAGCCGCTGCGCACGGGTTCTCTTGACATAAGTATAGTTAAATGAGAAATGAAGCAGCTTACAACTAGGGGGCCCACATTATGCTACAATTGCTTTGAATTGGAAGCACTTTCCCCAATGAGACACTGGATACCTAAGCTCCAACCAGCGAGAAAGGCTGCCATGGACAAATGGAAAGCGCTGCCCGATCGACTGTCAGGGTGGGGTGTGGCCTCTTGTGACAGACCAGCCTTTCGTGTAGAAATTGGGTCGTTCCTCATAACGTGATCGGGTAATGTGGCCATTTGGTCGGCAACGTCTCCTTTGCAAGATTGTATATTTTGATCTTCCGAGAAGATGTGTCTTTGCTTAAAAGGATAATTACTTCTTCTGAAAACGCACAAATATGTAAAAATATGCAAAACGGCACACAATGTTTTCAAGTAATGGGCAAACTAACAAATATCATGCGCATGTCCAAGATGCAAGTGGAGTTTCACCGAGACCACGCACATCAAAAGCAATGTCCCCGATTGTGTCCAACCACGGCAGCCAAGGTAAACCAGTGCCGCTTCGGACAAGGAATGAATTTAGACCAGCCATATATTCAAAGAAAAGTTCACCATATAAAATCAAACAAGTCAACCAACCAAGAGGTCGAAACAAAACCAGCGCCATGTTCTCAGTTGATCCCTACGGGGATCTCCGTTGCCAGGTGACTGCCAGGGCTCTGAGGCTCCCAACCCCAAGGTGCGACCCAGGAATTCGCAGCCCAACTCGGTGACGCCGTTGTCCATGAACTGCACGTCCTGGCTGGGTCCCCTGGTGGGTCCCACGGCGGTGCCATGTGGTGGTGCCCGTAGAGAACGGCAAATATGATCTTGACACCTGCTGGGTTCATGGACTATACCTTCTTCTTACAAGTGATACAGATCCTGGAAACTGACAGCGAACCTCCCATAATTTGGATGACCAGCTTCCGCACAGAAGGGATAGCCGTCTGTTCGTGGTAGTTTCCCAGAGGGTTGATGGTTCGGTGGGATTTGAAACCGCATATCCAGTGCGGGGCACCGTGTAGCCATGTTGGTAGCATCTAACTATACAGACCTGAACTAACAGCTGGTTCTGCCCGTCACCTGGATAACCAAAGGACCATAAACGCGTGGGTTGTTGCCATGTATCCGTGGTTGATGTCGGTATGAGCTTCGCTTTGCCGCTGAATAACCATGGTTTGGTACCCTGAAATGAGATTGTCTTCCCAGGTGCGATACCTCTTAGAATCACAATGGCCAGGGCAACGTTAGGGCATAATTAATTCACTGAGTATCATCTTCATCATCATGTTTGTTTTCCTCCTCGTCCTCCTCATCATCATCGATCACCATTCGGTCATTTTTCATTATAGCTAACTAATGCTGAACCACTAGTTGATCATCATCATCATCATCATCATCATCATCATCATCATCATCATCATCATCATCATCGTCATCGTCATCGTCATCGTCATC
>VSDK01022257.1:863508-879339 GCA_009767595.1 Symbiodinium kawagutii | reverse complement strand
TCATCGTCATCGTCATCATCATCATCATCATCAGCATCATCAGCATCATCATCATCATCATCATCATCATCATCATCATCATCATCATCATCATCATCATCATCATCATCATCATCCTCATCCTCATCATCATCATCATCATCATCATCATCATCATCAGCATCATCACCGTCATCATCAAGATTGTCCTCCAGATTTCTGCTTTTCATATCCTTTCTTGGCACCGATAGCTAAAGTAATTTGGAGCACATCGCTCTCTACAGTCCTTGACGCCTTGCTCCCCCGTCTGTCCCTCCAGGTAGTAGCACCTCAGCATGTCCGACAACCAGTGAACATTCCAAGCTTGGAAAGGCTATAGCAAAATTTGAGATGTTGATTTCAATTGTCTATGACATATGAGCTCATGTTGGTGAATGTTAGTTGTTGAAGGTTAAGGCCGATCAAAGTGTGCTATTGGCTTTAGTTGACTCATCTTAGATGATGACCGGTTGTTGATTTCAACTCCTCTGAAAAGGATTAGTCAATCAACCAACATCCCAAACATTGGGGAACCTCAAAAGAATCAAAACCCGAGGATTAACGTGGATTCGTACATAGTTGAACAAACGGTGAATATTGTTGGTGATTATCTAGTGTTAAGCACTAATCAACAGTATTTAAAACCAGCAATGTTGAACACCGCACGGGATAATAATCAACATTAATTTGTGGATAATATTCAACACTAAGACACAAAGCGTTTATGATACTAGTCCTCTGTAAAAACATGTTAAAAAAACAGCAACTAAGCGTTCATTATACTAGTCCGCTGCAAAGACATGTTTAAAAATAATCTTAGTGATTGTTGACCGCTAATTTGACCAGCTAATAGTTATTCAGCTGGTATTTAAAAATAATCTTAGTGATTGTTTAAAATAATTACACCAGCTAAAAGGAAAGTAAATGACCAAAAGCTGGTAGAATTTCACCAAAGTTGACAATCAATAGCCAAAACCAGCAATCTCACCGAAGTTGACATCTTTGCTGGTGCTGGGCCCAGCAGCTGATCTTAGCGACCCGACCCCCTGCATTCCATCAAGGCTCCATGGTGGATCCGTGGGCTGAACAACCAACGAAGCATAGTGATAGTAACCAACGATGCTTGCAACAGTTCATGGTCAAGCAACCAGCCAACTTAACCAAGCAACCACCTTTACCAACCAACCACCTTTACCAACCAGCCAACTTAACCAACCACCTCAACCAACCACCTTTACCAACCAGCCAACTTAACCAACCACCTCTACCAACCAACCAACTTAGTCAACCAACCAACCATCCAACTCACCCACCAAGCATGGTTGACTTCTGGTTTTTCTCCAAGGGTTGGTTGACTCCGCCAACTGAGCGCAGCACACACTGCGGACGGCCTGAGGGCGGGAGGCAGGGTAGTTGTGAATGTCGGCTAACGTTGGTTAATGATGTTGGTTGACGTTCGTTCATGGTGGTTGATGTTGGTTAATGTTGATTAATGATGATAAATGATGGAGTAACATACGGAATAGTGAATGAAGCGGCTAACGGAAGAAGTGGTTAATGAATGTTGCTTTTGGTGAAGGATCCCTCTGCTTCCAGGCTTCCCTGAAATCGTAGGTTATCAACTCCAGTCACAACAATGGTAGAAGCTGGTCACCTACTATGGTAACTGGACGCCTAGGGGATGAAAAATGATGGACTGAATCAAACAATGATTCAATGTAACAAACAATGGTTGAATGAACCAAATGCTGAAATAGTTGAACCAGGAGTGCCAAGTTGTCAGTAACAACACATGGCTAAATGCTGCTAAGTGCTTGATGGTTGATGACGGCTAGTGACCTTTGACGATTGATGATGGTGAATCTTGATGATGCTCGATGTTGATGATTATTGGGGATGCTTCAGGTGCTTCGAAGAACAACTACCATTTGGTGAACGGCTCCTGGTAGCTCCGGCCTCGCTCTCCCCTCCATTTTGGGCCAAAACTGGATACCCCTGGCTCCTGGCCTCGCTCCCAACCAACAGCCAAACAAGGTCACCTCCATCATGGTTCCGAGTTTTGCGCTGGTTTGTATCCTCTGGTACTCTAACCTGGACCAAAAAAAACACCATTTATAACTCATTTCTCAGGGTTTCCCCTAGAAAATGACAATTTGTCATGGCCAGATTAGTTGACCTAAGGCTAAGGGTAACTGGTTTGTAGCAGTTCTATTCTGGTCACTTTGCCAGACCTGCAGTGCAGCTGTATGGCACGACCGCCGTGCTCACGAAGTGGAGGTGACCAGCAACCAACATAGGCCAAAATCTATGAACCACTAATAACCACCCTTCATATGGGGGTTTCTCAAAATTGGGGACCCCTAAAATGGATTGTTTTTTTGTCTTTAAGAAAAAGGATGATTTAGGGGTACCCTATTTTGAGAAACACCCATTTCCGAAATCATCATTGGCCATGATTTCATCATCAACCAATCTTAGTCATGACTGAAAACCATCATTCAACCATCTTATGAACCATCGACCCTCCAAAAAGTGACCTTGCCAACCACCATACTGGGGCCATGCTGAAAGCATCCCACCACTCCTTCTGCACAGCTCCCAAAACGCATTTTTCGAGGTGACCTGAGCACAGCCTGACCCTATCCTCGAATTTCGGGATTACTATCGATTTTCTGGGACCTTCACCTATCTTTATGAAGTAATTGATTGTCAAGGTATATGCAGTACATCTCCAAACTTGGTACGTGAAAGGTAGAACTCATCCCCTCTCCTGTGCCGGTCACTGCTTCCGCACCTTGTCCCCATCGCCACACTTCCACAAGCGAATGGCTTCGATGTCATTGTATCCGGACTCAGTGAGCATGTGCTCAGCACAAAGCAACCAATGATGGGAAACTCGACCGTGAAAAACCTTTGTAACAAGCAATGAGAAGAGTCTCCTGCAGATTTGTCCCATCAACCCGGGCTGTTTAGTGCGTGTGCCATTCCAAAAATATGTTGGTCAATTAGCAAGCTATCCCTAAGGCCCAAATTAGGGACAATAGTGTTTGACGCCGCTAGGTCGTGATCGCTCGTCATTTTTGCTATGTGGGCTTGTCCATGGTGGTACCAACTGACCTCCCAAGGATGATCACATTGGGGAAAGATAAGGATATAGCTATGGGTCAACATTAGCCATTCAATAATGGGGGATAAGTTCACCAACAGCAATAAGGAAAACGATGGTTAATGACAGGGGACCCAAGGGGCACGGGGTTTTTGACCCAGTGCCTGTGGCATTTGTGGACAAACCCATGTGAATCCAGGGTCCTTCACATCACTGTAGCAACAACTGTGTCTCTTCACGGAATGGTAATAAGTTCAATGGAACGCTAATGAATCTACAGTGAAACCAATGCTTTAAGAACCCGCTGCATTAAGAACTTGAGGGGCTGGAACCTTAGGGCCACACATGAACCCTGGGCAATTGAGAACAAGAACTCCAGGTACCCTCGAGATCTCCTTCAAGTGCTTATTTCAAATCACCTGACATCCCTTATGAGAAATAAGAACTTGAGGCTTGTCCAGGCTCTGACATCTCCTATTTGAAAAAAGAACTCCAGGGTTGTCCAAGCTCTTGCCTTCCTCCTCCGGCTTGTCCACCTCCATCTTGCCTTCCTGCTCGGTTCTGGTCCTCCTCGGGCAGCTCCGTCTCCATGCGTAGTACACCTCCGTGGGCACTTCTTCTTCTTCTGAAGGTGGGTTCGCTGGGGAGGTCGGAGACGGTGGACACACTGTCGGACTTCCTGGGGCAGGCGCTTGTCGCGTTGGCTCTGCTGTGACGGTTGGAGGCGGCGTTGTGTGTCCTTCACTCACCTCTGTCGGAGACACTTCTGGTTCTGGCGATCGTTCGCGACCACTCATGGCTGCAGCGAATTCGACACCCATGCCCAAAAAAAGAACTCCAGGGTCGTCCATAGATCGTGAATCCCTAATTCTAAATAAGAACCAGTTAAGAACCCTAGGGTACCCTGAAAAACGTGATCCAAAATGCACCTGAAATTTTTGCAATGCTTGTTAAGAACCCCAGGGTACCCTGAAAACATCTCAAGCAGTTCTTATTCAGCGGATCCACTGTAATTACCTGGGACAACTAGGCTACCTGACTGAAATGTTTTGGAAATAAACTTAGAATGAAGCATGTGTGAACCTTTAGTTGGCTTTTAGAAATTAAGCTTGCAATGAAACATTTGTTGGATAACATCCAAATTGGCCAGCAACAGCCTAAGCCAAAGAAGGCCCTGACTGAAGGCAGCAGACTCTTGCCGTCCCAGCTGATCACAAATGATGGTTTCTTTAGCCAGAGGGGTACCCCAGAGTTATGGGTGGTTTATTACTATACGTAAACGACTAATAATGGGGGAAATGCCAACTAAAATGGTTGGTTTATTACTATAGATGGTTAATATTGATATGGGGGTCCCCCGGTCCCCCCGTTTTGAGAACCCCCAAACGTATCATCCTTTCCAGGTGTATGGGGTAGAGATGTAACACCGCTTTGAAGTGGTACAGTGGCAGTATGGTACAGTGCACTTTCTACACTACTGGGTTGGTGGTCGTAACTCCCAAAAAAATATGCTAGTCAACCAACCATCCCTAAATATTTGGGAGGTGAAAATTGAAGATCTTTAGTTAAGCACCAACGGACTGAGCTTCACAACTAGTTTTCTCAGGGTGCAATGATATCTAGCTGACTGCAAGTCTACTCATAAAATTTGGTAAACTAGTTTAGTCAAGATTCTCATATAAATGATTCATGTTTTATGAGAAAACAAGTGTAACTGCAAAAAAAACGAAAGTACCAACTCATCCCTGTAGGTCCGGATGAGCGCGTCCGCCGCCTGCAGAGCATGCAGATTCATGGTCGATCCAGCAGGATCCAGCCCATCATGGATCACCCGGCTGGTTAAACTCATGGTGGTTGATGAAGAACTGGACCCCAGTTTTTCTTTGGATTTTGTCGACAAACATGAACCCTAGTGATCAAACTTAATTAGCCATCTTTCGCGATTACTTGCTTGCAGCTGGTCAAACTTCAATGGAGATCTCAAAACAACCATGATCTGATCAGCCAAAATATTCCTGATGGTTGAGTAGTATCACCGATTAACAATCATTGACAATCATTCACGAGCATGAATCGTCGTTAATCATCATACACCGCAACCATGATTGGTCCATAAATTGACCACTACTGAACCGCAAAGCAACTATGAATTGACAATTGGCCATTCTTGACCGTTAAATAACCATTGACTATGATTTCAGGATCACCGATATCACTTGGTGTTGGGGGTCCACCACGGTCAAACCCACATTCCGAACCTGTCGAAGTGTGTGGCAAAGAACTTGGAAAGCCATGGAATCAAACCTGGAGAAAAAGGTGGAGAACCCAATGATTTATGAGGATAGCTTTTGGTGGGGGTATGGTGGTGTCTCAAGCCATAGGGGTACCCCCAAAATGGTTGGTTTGTTGCTATGAATGGTAAGCTTTTTGTGGGGATATGGCTATAGGTTTCAATGGTTGCATGAACTTGTATACACTGCAGTCTTGAGGATGCAATCGTTTTGGTTATGGATGGTTGCAAACAACTATTCACGGTTGAGTTGCTCATGAAAAAACGAAAACCATGAACCCACAACCAACGGAATCTCAAACTTCGAGGTGCTGTATAGAGCCCATTCGGTCCATCATCTAAAGGTCATTCAGCAGCGAATTGCTCTCGGTTTATCACGGGGCGAATTGTACGGCCACTTGCCTTTCAAAAGTCATGGCTGAGCAATCAAATAGCCCCCCCCCCACTTGCGGATACGGTATATCATGATGATGGGCCCCACTTGGCACCCTTGAAATCATGAGATCGCTAGATGTGATCATTGGCCTGGTCGCGAGTGAATTGACCTTAGTTGACAATCCGGGAGTGCATCACTTTGGAGGTAAAGCGTCAATCACTGTTCTGGGTTTTTTTGAAAGTAGGGGTACCCAGAAATCATCATAAACTATCGATATAGTTATTAATCATTGAACATTTTCAATAGTAAAGCAAGCATTCTTGAGCTCGCTTCTACTTTGAGAAACCCCCACGTGGGGGCAGACCATCTTCGTTTTCACAGCTTCATTGAGACGCTCCAGCAATTACAGCTGAAAAGTGCAGCCCCTGATCTCCTCATCCAGAGATAGTCTTGTGGTGTTCAGCTACTTGTCGAGTCATGTCGAGTCCATAAGGCACAGCTCCTGGTACCCCAGACACTTCACAGAAACACATGTTAACCATCAAAAGTCAGGACGCAGGCGAAAAAGAACTCAAAAACATGTTTTTTTTTTTTTACGGCATCTCACACCGTATGTCTGAAGCGAAATAAACAACATGTTCACACGGTGTCAACAGATACTATAAACCACGTGCAGCCACCCGTATCAGCCATTTCCACTCACTCTGTTCATGACTTCTAACCAGGCTTAACATGGCTAAATGGCTATGTTGGGTCATTGTTGGCCATAGCCCTTGCCCGTTTTCGCCCCGCACCGCCAGGTTCCAGGGGCTCCGGGCTCTGAATCAAAGTTCCAACTTTTCATGTCCTCACCTTCATCCTCAGTCGGAGTATGTCAGCATGGCTTGGGCAGGCTGATCCCGGAAGGTTTCGTTGACTTTTTGGTAGGTGTTCCTGATTGTTGTTGCGGGTCAATGGCTGAACCAGGCAGTGTGAGCTCATTAAACAGCTACAAAGACCTGGAAGAAGTTGCCAAAAAATCTACGAAAACAATCCTGGAATACCCTGGACTACTACCGGGACAGCAAAGCTGATGCTTTGGAGTGGTAATTGTCGGCCAGAAGTGGTTGGTACTTCAAACCTTCAAACTCCTTAATGAAACATCTTGGACGAAGGGAATGGCAATCCCAAATAGTGGGGGACAAATCGAAACCACCAACCAAACAAAGTGCTGTTGGTGTTTTATGTTCCCTGATTGCCGCTTGCTGCAACTGCAAGCGTATCACTGCAAGTACCAAACGAGCCAGTTGCTCAGCACAAATAGCAAGCAACCTAGCCACCTACCCCGCACCTACCTAGCAACCGACTGACCTACAGCAGTTCTGGTGCCGACTCGCTTGTGCATGAGAATGTTCAAGAATTGAGGAGGCCAAGTGTCCATATCCAATTCACATGGTCCTGATTTTCATCCAATTTTTGTCCGTCTTCCCGGAAACTAAACTTTCAACATCTCAAATGAAGCTTGGTAACTGAAATGAAAATGATGCAGGCTATGCAAAGAGCCAGGCATAGAAACACACCAAGAAGAAGGTGGCTGGTAGCCTATGCAGTTTTATGAATCGTGATCAACAACGCCCTCGTTTCGCACATCTTCAATGATCAGCTCGTTGGGGAAACTGCTCCCACTGAGCATAGCGATATAGCGATATCAACCCGTGGGGTGACCTGCACCACCGCTAGGGATTTCCCTTCATGCTCATGTGCTGAGCAAATGTTGCCATCACTGCTCCATGATTGTCGCCATGGCTGTGGCGACTGCCGTAACGGAATCATCGTGATGGACCCCAATGTGGCTGGTCAAGGCCTGGTTGGTTCGCAGCAGTGTGGCAAGGGAAGTAAAAATCCATTGACAAACACGAGGACCGGCATGAGTCCGAGTCCACCAGTCACAGAAAACATCAACCTCCCCTATAGAATCTTGTGCTAGTGATATGATATGACCTGATAGAATAAAAGGTGTGCTACTGATATGATATGACCTGATAGAATAAAAGGTGTGCTACTGATATGATATGACCTGATAGAATAAAAGGTGTGCTAGTGATATGATATGACCTGATAGAATAATAAAAGGACTATATAGAAGGCTTTCTATAGAATAACAACGAAACCTCTGAAAGTCAAGCAGGCTTGGCAGGTGCAGTTCACCCACCCTGGTTGGTCGGTTCGGTAAACTCCCATACAAGAGACCAGGGCCCCCAAAGGTTTGCTAAGCTGGTGACCACAAGTGGATAACTACTAATCTATGGTAAGTATTTCTAGCTTGTTCAATGGCAAATCTTGACAGTAACTTGTACTCATTATAATTCATCATATTATTACCCATACCTCACCTTCCAGTTCCTGTTGAAAAATGTAAGCAACCCTACTTGGGGTTCCCTGGTTACCTACAACAAAGAGGTAACTGGAAGGGTAGGGATAGTTATATTATTATCAACCATAATCGCAACCAATATGAACCAATATCAATCCTTATTGACTATTCTTAACCATTATTAAGCATCATTACTGTAATCACAGTTAACTCATGTTAACCTAACCAAAAACGCTTCGAATCTTCACCAAATCATGGATCCATCAGTCGTACAATGAACCAATGTTGTAGGAGTGGGTGTCCCCACAATCTTCTGCAGAATCTCTTGAACTCGCGCAATCTTCGGCGTATCAAATTCCTGGAGGGCCAACGCCACGGCGGGACAACGACCGTGGCATGGCTGGGACGGGTGACTGGAATCAGTTCTGTTTTTTGGAACAGCATGTTATTCTAGATTCCCTACAAATGTTATCATGTTTACAGTGACTAAAATCTATAGTGTAGAATAATTGAATCGAATCATTTTGATTAGTAGATACGAGTACTGGTGATCATCATCCCCTATCATCCCTATAGGGTTTCTTTGCCCGCAATCAACCAGCATCAGCATCCAACCAGCTGATATCATGGTTGGGCGTGTCTAGATTAACAATCCCAACAGCGTTGAGAAGGTGGTTCGTTAAAAGAGGTGACAGCTCAGAGTGAAACATGATAGTTGAGACAAAAACACATATCCCACTCCTGTGATGGTCTCAGCGGTATGTGCTTACACATTTGCATGTCAAGTTTCTATCTGAAGATCTATTGTACATCAAACAGTCCAAGATACCAATCAAACGTATTGGTTGCGTTCCCCAATGTCTCACGGATGTGTTCTAGTCGGTGTGTCTGTACCCAAATGTTAACACCTGTGACGAGTTCATCAAGTCCCCAAATGTTCACCAGTCCGTGGCTTTATCCGTGTCAATGGTGGTACCAAACAATCGTCCAATCACGACCATCGCAAACAGGAAACCACCGGTTTCCTGGTTTCCTGGTGGCCTAAGACTTTTAAAAAACTGTTTGAATAATATAGTATTTTTTGTTACACAATTTTTGGATTTTTTTCCAATTGCATGACAAATGAGGTTTGTACCTCGGGTCCTCTTGCAACAGATTAAATTCAGAGCTGCTGTTTTTGGAAGAACAGCAAAAAACAACTTGCTTGTTGGTGGCCTAAGACTGCTGCACAGCTGAAACATCTCTGGCTGCACCGGGCACAGCATCGTACCCCGAGCGGGGCGTCCAACAAACCATCAGTGGTTGTGCTGCAGTTCCCGTGCTTAATAAATCATTTGGCTATGGGTCAAAACCCTGTACCCCTGGTTCCCCATCATTTACCATTGTTTTCCCTATAGTTTGTTGGTTATTAACCACCATTAGTTGGTTGGTTAAGTGCTTGACCCATAGCCATTTGAGGATAACAAATGACGGACATCTCCAAGAACAGCTGTGATCCGGTTTCGTACGGAACCTAATGTCTGGCTAAGCACATGAACGCAAGGTGAAGAGAGCCCTCAAGGGATCACCTTCCTCAAAGACTGCGCATCTTTGCTTGCGGTTGTGTTATTCCACAAGGATCCACAGTGCTTATATATCAAATAAGAGCAAAACTAACGTCGCTACCGAGGAACTCCTTTTGTTCCAAAACATGCGAATTTGTAAAAACATCAATCACCAACTGGCTACTATCCTCGATATGGGAACCAAGCACATGCTGGCGCAACTCAGTTGTTGGTGTAGAATGGTAGCCCCGTCAGTAAGTCAACTTGGGGCACAACTAGGTCAACTACCAGTTAGAGCATATAGGAATATAGGACTATACTTAGGTGGCTAACAAAGCAACGAATCTAACCAAACGACGATACCACTCTCTGGAGATGATTCCCCCAATTTCCGCAGCCGATCATGGCACTGCCCCTCTCAAACCTGGCAACACGGCGGTCCTTCTGATTCCTGCCATACTTCTTCAGAAAGTCTTCCAGTGCATCGGTCTCTCCCTGCACAAATCTAGCTTCATGCTGAAGCTAATCGATCTTTAAACAAAAAGGGGCTACTGGGTCTACTTCGTTTCCAACTACATTCGGTACATGTGATCATCATTGACCATCATATTTCCAGCTGAGCATCATATTTCCAGTTGAGGATCATACAGGGAATCATTTGCAGGTAAATGCTTTTCGCATCACACTAATGATCGTCTTCGCACACTTCTGGACGGTATGATGATCTAAGTCCATGATGGCCATCGTCAACTGACATGGCTCCGTCTATCGCTTCAACCCTGCGCCTCTGCCTTTGGTGGTTTCTTCTTGGGCGCCATGGGATCGATTCACGGTGAGGCACGTGATCAAGTTGCGATGTTCCGAAAAAGGGGGATAGGTTCACATGGGGCAGATTGGCTTCACAGCGGGAATAGTGTCTCTTCAAACAAAATTCAGGCTTGGGGGATAGGTGTGGTGATTGGATAGCGATGATGAGTGATTGATGATGGTAGTCATCCAGGCTTTAGGTACATAATCAAGGTTGAGTATTTGTATCGATGGATACTCATGGATACTTGGAAAGTATACAGTATGCATTTCATCGTATTTCATTGTTTGATACTTGCACGTGCATATATTTACAATATATGTTTCTTGACACTGTTCCAGGATCTTCTGGACTTCTGGAAACGGTTGTCTCAACAAAATTGATGGCCATACATGGTTTCAGTGTAGTTGGCCTTGATGCTTGGAAAAGCTGCCGCTCGCAACCACGGGTGCACTAGGTTTATTGGTTTCTCTCTCCAGTCACAATGGTTGGCAAATAAATTATCCTATCCTTTGGAATAAAAACACAAACATATAATAATTTAATGTAACAATATATGTCATGTATCACGATTTTTCTCTTTCTGTAAATGTATATAAAAAATTACTATGTAATCATACAATCTATAAATTTGATAGATGTATATATATATACATATAACAAAAAGTATACATATATTTAAAGATACTACATATATATATATATAGACAAAAATGAAAAAACAATAATACTAATGAAAATAAAATAGTATGTCATCATATTTCATAATATCCTCACCTATGACACGTGTAGTTTCCAATTCGTCGACTGCAACTACTCCATGTCAATCAGGTAGCAAAAGGCCCTTCCATTAGCAGTCAAGATGGGGACTTTTGCCATTGCGTCCACCATTGTCCGAACCGCAATCCATGAAAGTGCAAGTACAGTCACAAAATAAATCTGATTTGAGATACTGTATATAATGTCGTACACCGTTGGTCAACAAACCTTGTGCTTATTCTAGCAGTGCTTTGAACAAAAAAACAACTCAAACCGGAAAAACAAAAAAACACAAATGGCATCATCAAAAATAGTTGGGAATCCCATGTCCTGAATCTGCAGATTCACCCAGTCAAGAACTGGCATGACTAGCAGGACCCCTTTCTAGCATATAGTTGGGTATAGTTGATGGACATTCGAATCTGTCAACCTTTGATCATCTCAATAATCTCCCTGCCACCTGAGCATATGAACGCACACAACAAAAATGATAATTATGTTTTATTTCATTGAGAGCTGAGTCAGTCGCTTGACGATGGTTGATCACCGGGAGACACCAACTAGCCAATCATTTGATTCAATGGTTAGCCAGTTATTTCAATGATATCATTCAAATTTTCAATGGTGATTATATCACCATTGAAATATATTCAGCTGGTATGCTAGCTGACCAATTGCCGATACAATCGCCATTGAAAAACCCACACACATCCGCTGTTCAATCACCAACCAGTGGCAGAGCAGCGCTTGATGCTGGCGCAACTCAAGCTACAGGAGATGTTCATTGGAACAAAGTAGCCCCTGAGAGGATATGGCGAGCTGGGTCAAGCAGTTAATCAACCAACTAATGGGGGATTGCCACCAACAATAATAGGGAAAACAATGGTAAATGATGGGGAACCAGGGGTACAGGGTTTTGACCCACTGCCATATGGAATAGTTGTGCTGCATTATGCCGCCTGTTACCAGTCATGTCTGAGGAAAGATAACAATTCAGAACATCGGGCAACCGATAGTGGAGGCACCCAATCTCCTGCGCCATCATACTGGAGGAAACGGCTTCACATGAGCGCCACCAGCAAACAAATTTGGATGTTTCACAATGGCGGAAAAAAAAGAGTATGTAGCTGTTTCTCTGGTGCCTCTCGAGAACTGATCGATTCCAGGGACCCCTGGAAGATTGCATTTGCGGGTCAAACATGTTAAGAAACAGCTACACGATTTAAGGAAACATGAGAAACCTTTTTAAGAAACATGCTATTTCTCAACAGGAGAAACCTTTTTAAGAAACCATCTCCTAGGGCATCCCCCGTTGGAAGTGAAGCTATCCACTTTCCCCCAAAGCTTTCTCCTTGAGAATCTCCTGTTGCTGCTTATCTTTTCCCTAGACTTCCAGTCACCCATAGGTAACCAACCCCACTTACAACCAGCTGGTCCAACCAGGTGCCTGGTTACCTGCAAAAATGTCAACCGGAAGGGTAGGGTTTTGGCAACTGGACGGCGAATTGTTCACCACTCCGCTGTGGCGCGGCTTCTTTTTTTCTGCCATGTGATCTTGCCACGGACACGAAGGCACAAAGCTCTTGACGGACCCTCTGTACGGTTTGCAGATTCACAGAGCAATACATACACCTAGAGTACAGCTTTCCTTGATCTGGGGTGCTTCCTTGGATGTTTCATCTGGTGGGGCTAGCATCGTGATTTGCCATCTGCTGAAGCTAAGACTGAAGCTCAACATGTGTAGCTACTTCAAGTGGAATGAATGCATCCTGGTCTTCCTTTGTCCATTTTTTCCATACTTTTCAGCTGGGTGATGTTTGGCGACCGAACTCATCCATAGGTCTCACAATAGAAAGTACCTTGCAATCATTGTTGACGTCTTAGGATGCAACTGGGGCTACCATTCATAACCCCATATGGACAGGATCAGCTGTCGCATTTGCCAGGCTGATCGGCCATCCATCTCGCCATGCCTCTCATCAGAGTCTCGCAGTGGAGTTGTCGATGTCGCGGAAGTGGGTGAAGAAGGACTGCGAGGAGGCAAGGGAAAGGATCCCCATGTGCAAACAGTGGCCAGCCAATAGTAGGTAACCGCTACCCTCTGGTAAACTAACATGGCTGGCTGGAAAATCCACCAATAAACTTGATGCTTTCCCAGGGTTTCTCTACAAAATATTGTGATTTTCCAGCCAGCTATGTTAGTTTGCCAGAGTGTAACTATAGCAAATAACCCATCTACAACACACCCATCATTCGCCATCAACTTGCTTGTTAGTCTATATGATGAAGCAATATGGTGAAACCAGCTGGTTTCTATTTTTGTTGTCAGTTCACCAAGGGCAATGATGGAGTGAATGGTCGGTGGTGCTCACCGGCCCTGTCATGAAACATATCGGCAAGTCAACCTATCATTTGATAATAAATATGTCAAGCTTAAAAGTCAAATAGGTACTTTACAGTTAAATGTGTACTTTCTATGAAGGTATACGTTTAACTTGTAGTTTGGAATTCCCGGGATGTGATAATCATTACATGGGAACGTAACACATGTTAATCAAACCACCAACCAAATGTTCAGAAAGGATTTGCCGATTATCCTCTGGCAAAGCCAAACTGTTTGGTTCACATATGGCTATGTTGATAATAGTGGCTAATAATCATGGCTGATTGTTGATAAACTCAGTGTGTAAAATAAAAACATGATGTTACCAGGGAAGCCCTTGCAAACTACGGATAGCATCACTAAAACACCCCTGTTTTATTTTTTCGGAGTGTTCTCAAAATCGTGAAGGCAGCATCCACCAGCATCAACGTATATAACAGCCACCAGTATGCTTTCTATACCAACTGGGTGTACACCAAGGTGTAGGAACCTTGCTACCTCAACTGGGTATACCAACCACCAACCAGGTCCACTGGGACAAGCGCAACGACTGCTCGGAGCCTTGCTCAGCTTCAACCTGCGGCTGTGAAAATTCTGTGCTTACTTCTGCTGATGTAGATACTCTCAGTGCCATTGCTTGCTATTTGGTATTATTGGTTGATTTTAGCTGATACTGCTGATATTGGTTGATTTTAGCTTGGTATTATTGTTACTTATCAACCAACAACCATGCTTTATATAATTGATTAAGATTTAAATATGCCAATAATTAGCATTTACAGCAATAAACCGTCTATTGTTTCGTAAACCCAATCTTGAGAAACCACTGTATGAACACATCAAGTTGGCAAAAGTCGGGTACGCGAAGTGGATGTTCCTGCATAGGCTGATTGAGGGTGCCTCAAAACCCTTGCAATAAGACAGCCCGTGAATGTTGCTTTTCTGTGTCTCAACTTTCTACAAGTACCTTGATGCAAACCTTGGACCTCAGGCAAACTTAGGTACAATCAGTTTGTACCCAAAGGTTTGATGAAGCAGAGATGTGAGGAACACCAACTGGGATAGCGCCTCGGAATCATTCGGAATGGGGAACCCTGGTATGTCTTCAACCCTCGACCCTGTGTTTCCATGGGAGTCGTTTGAATTCTGTCCGTTGTTTACTGTGGACCACTCATGGAACAAAGGATCTCAAGCCAGTAGTAGCTAGCACAATGATCAAACACCGAGATGTTGGCACCATTTCCATGCATTCTATTTGTATGGGAATAAAAGTCATGATATCTTATGATTGGTTCCGGTTGGATGGATGATCATGCCACACCACTGCTCAGGCAAGTTCAATCTATTCCACCATTTGTAACACATGTTTTGGAAGAAATTCCCTGATTAGAAGATATACCACATGATGCTGCACATGATACCGCATGCCACTACTTATGCCAGCTATAAATGTGGTTGTATAGAGTAAAGACATAACATGTACAAATGTACAATTGTTTATTTCACTCTCTTTCAGCAATATTGTACAAGGTTGGCCCCCAAACGTTGGCAATTGGTTGGTGAACATAGCTAGGGTAACTACTATGCAAACGGCAAATGCAACATGATGTTGTATCATGTTCTAATACATAACATGGCTGTCATAATAGGACACAACATGATACAACTGGGGTAACTGCCAGCTTTTGTAGCTACAACTATATGGGTGCTTCCCAAAATAGGGTACCTCCCGAATCATCCATTAATCACCATTTACAGTACAGTAATAAACCGACCGCAACTGTGGGGGGTACTCCTTTGGCTTGAGAAACCCCAATAGGTTTATACCAATCTTGTTGGTCATGATCCCCTGCTATCAATCATTACTAGTGGGGTGTTAGAACCCTTTAAAAAACCGTCAAAAACATCAATAGAGTTGGCATATGCCCTAGAACTGATGGTATTTTCCCCTATGATTAACCATTCTTAACCCACCATGTGGAAAAATGGCTTCTAAACTTGCTGCTATCCACTTGCAACTGGGGGGGGCCAGGCAACCAGTCACCGAGCTCCCGCGCATGTGCAAAGCATCGCTGGTGGCGCAAGTCTAGCGGAGCAGGGTCTGGGGGCAGTTAGAAGGGTCCATGGAGTCCATAGCTTGTGTAATCTGATTGTGGAAAAGATTCTTGTTCTTGTTCTTGTTCTTGTTCTTGTT
>VSDK01022257.1:851885-859385 GCA_009767595.1 Symbiodinium kawagutii | reverse complement strand
AATCAACCAACAATTCCAATCTCGTCACTTTACTATGGACAATTGTTGATTAATAGTGACATCTTCAACAATACGAATCCAGCATAGCTGATCAATGGTTATATGTGGGAGTTTCGGAGTTTCTCAAATTATAAGAGTACCCCGAGTCAACATCCAGTTTATCAACCATCTTTGTAGTAATAAACCAACCATAGCTTGGGCGTTCCCCATTACTTGCGAAACCACCATGTTGTACTGAGTTAAGACCGGTTGATTGATGCAAACACGCGAATCCCACTGACGACTATCGGCCCAGGTTACTGTTTGACCAACAAACGTTCTTCGAAGAGGAATATGAACAATGATTGAATATCATTGATTTACTGGTTGGTGGTTTAAACCCCCATGAGAAATATGCTTGTCAACAAATAATTGTCACTCATTACTAGGGAAAAAAATGTCAATCAAGTCAGCAACCAGTTTAGCTGTGAATCATAGGATGGTGAATCACAGCCCTATGCTTCCAGTCAACTTGCAAAAGTAGGCAACTGGGTACCCCATTTCTACCAGTTTGTTGTAACTGGGGTTGGTTACCTACTATTTCATGGTAACTGGAAGCATAGGGATAGGTTAATAACCAGCATCATCATGGGAGAGTCAGCTTTTATTATTACCTTCCCCTGAAGAGTCGCCAATTGTTTGAAGAGGAATCACCCCGCAGTTCCGCAATCGCAGCTGGTTTCATTTTTGCACCGTTATCCGATTGCAAAGCTTTGCATCAATCCGCTCACAACCCAATGCTCAACAACAAAGACTGGTAGCGAAGGCTGAGAACACTGCTTGGAAAAGTCACCCGATCCAGGCTTTGATTAAATAAATGGCTAAAATTCAAACTTTGCAGGTTGCTTGGCAAGGTCACCCGTTCCAGACTTTGGTTGAACAAATGGCCGAAATTCAAAGTTTTCAGGTCGCTCGGCAAAATCACCCGATCCAGGCTTTGATCGAACATATGCCCAAAAGACAACACTCGCAGATTTCTCGGCAAGGTCACTTGATCCAGACTTCGGTCAAAATCATTGCCAAAAGTCAACGTTTGCAGGTTGCTCGGCAAAGTTGCCTGATCCAGACTTTGGTCAAAATCATTGCCAAAAGTCAAGGTTTGCAGGTTGCTCGGCAAGGTCACCCGATCCAGGCTTTGGTTGAAACGATTGCCGAAAGTCAAGGTTTGCAGGTTGCTCGGCAAGGTCACCCGATCCAGGCTTTGGTTGAAACGATTGCCGAAAGTCAAGGTTTGCAGGTTGCTTGGCAAGGTCACTCGTTCCAGGCTTTGGTTGAAATCATTGCCAAAATTCAAAGTTTGCAGGTTGCTTGGCAAGGTCGCCCGATCCAGGCTTTGATCAAACATCTTGCCAAAAGTCAAAGTTTGCAGGTTGCTCGGCAAGGTCACCCGATCCAGGCTTTCATTGAACATATGGCCAAAAGTCAAGATTTGCAGGTTGCTCGGCAAAGTCACCCGATCCAGGCTTTGGCTGAACATCTTGCCCAAAGTCAAACTTTGCAGGTTGCTTGGCAAGGTCACCCCTTCCAGACTTTTGTTGAACAAATGGCCGAAATTCAAAGTTTTCAGGTCGCTCGGCAAATTCACCCGATCCAGGCTTTGATTGAACATATGCCCAAAAGACAACACTCGCAGATTTCTCGGCAAGGTCACCTGATCCAGACTTCGGTTGAAATCAGAGCCAAAAGTCAAGGTTTGCAGGTTGCTCGGCAAAGTTGCCTGATCCAGGCTCTCTTTGAAATCGTCGCCAAAGGTCATACTTTGCAAATTGCTCGGCAAGGCCACCCTATCCAGGCTTTGGTTGAAACGATTGCCGAAAGTCAAAGCTTGCAGGTTGCTTGGCAAGGTCGCTCCTTCCAGGCTTTGGTTGAAACAATTGCCAAAATTCAAAGTTTGCAGGTTGCTTGGCAAGGTCACCCGATTCAGGTTTCGAATGAACAGATTGCCAAAGGTCAAATTTTTGAGGTTGCTTGGCAAGGTCACCTGATCCAGGCTTTTGTTAAAATTGTCGCCAAAGGTCATGCTCTGCAAGTTGCTCGGCAAGGCCACCCGATCCAGGCCTTGGTTGAAACGATTACCAAAAATCAAAGTTTGCAGGTTGCGCGGGAAGTTGACGCCGTCCAGCATTTGGTTAAAATCATTGCCAAAAGTCACACTGTGCAAGTTGCTCGGCAAGGCCACCCTATCCAGGCTTTGGTTGAAACGATTGCCGAAAGTCAAGGTTTGCAGGTTACTTGGCAAGGTCACTCGTTCCAGGCTTTGGTTGAAATCATTGCCAAAATTCAAAGTTTGCAGGTTGCTTGGCAAGGTCGCCCGGTCCAAACTTTGGTCGAAACGAGATCCGAAAACCAGAGTTTGCAGGTTGCTCGGGAAGGTCACGCATTTCAGACTTTGGTTGAAATCATTGCCAAAAGTCAAAGTTAGCAGGTTGCTTGGGAACTTGACGCCCTCCAGGCTCTGGTTGAAGTCATCGTCAAGAATCATGGTCTCTAGGCTCTGTGGAAGATGGTGCAGGCAATCCATGGACAGTGGCTCCATGTGCATCACACCTTCCAGTGCGATCTCTCCCTCTGAGACTTGGAAACCTTTAACATATTTCCATGCCGCGAGCAGATCTGTTGGAATGTAGGTGCAGGACAATGTCGCAGTCACGCCCATCACCCCCTGCTCTTGTAACGTCTGGTGCAACATGAGTGGTGAAGCAAGGTGGTGAAAAGTAGGCTTTGCACCTTTCTTTGGCGAGAGTTTCCGACAAACCATCTGAGCTACTTCCCTTCCCGATGTGGAAGGGTGAACCTTCACAACGCATGCTTCTTCACCATTCAGGTACACCACACGAATCTCAACCAGGCTAGGCTTTCTCAAATAGCCAGCATGGCACCGGTACCGCGACATGCCGCAACCGCACGCGCCTGGAGCTGCCTGAGCTCTGGCACCCTGCCGTCCTCTACAGCCTGGACGTCTCGGTGGTGAACCCCAGCAGTTCAGTGGCGGAAACTTGGCAGCGGAGCGGATGGCCCAGCTCGAATCAGTGAGGAAAGCGCCAGAGGCTTCAGTGATGTTAGGGCGCTGCCTTCAACTCTATGTTTGGATTCGAGTTTTCCTGATTTTATGCTTGATGAGAAGAATGGTTCGGAAAACTATATGGTTCAATCCGGCAGTTCAACAGTGTGTTTTTTTGATTTTACTGCATGCTTCATGAATCATGAGGCTCCATGGTGGTTTCTGATGGCTGGCCAGAGTTCCTGATGGACTCTGCGGATGCTGCGCGGATAATCGGATGTGATTGGGGTCAACTGCTCAACTTCCCACAATTGGCTTGAGAACCCAGGTGAAACACTGGGTTTGAGCACTGGCAACCAACAAAAACAACACATGATTTGGTAGATGTATACCAATCAACCAATCAAGATCGTGGATCCAAAATTCATTGGTATAAACTCTTCGGAGATGGCAATGGTAAAAAAGCCATATACCTCGATATGAGCAATTACTACCATTGGCCTTCAAAACCCCCAAAAAAGGTGCATTTTTACCTTGCAAAACATAAGCAGGGGCAGCCCAGTCAACGGAACCTCTGGCTGGAGCCATAGCATCAAAGCGACCAGAATAGGCTGATGCGAGAAATCTGTCTAAGAAATAGGCGTTATATAATTGCCATTGTATATGTTTTCTACTTCTTGCTAACAACTGCAAACACAAAATCATTTATAATATGTATGGTTTCTCACATGGCATGTGTTGTACTCGTGGGCAATAGGTGCCATTCATCACGTGTTGGGTTGCTATCCGAAACCAAAGAAAATGGTGATGAAACCATCCGAAACGAAGCTTTCCTTCCAGCTGCAAACCATGAAACCATGGCTTCCAGGGTGGTTCACCAACCATGATTTCATGGTATGATAGTTTCGAAAGAAAACGGTGATCAACTACCATGAAACTACAATGAAACAAGGAAAATTCAGGATGAAACTACTATGAACACAGGAGACACCATGAAACACCAGCCGATCACCCAAGTAAATCATCAAAAACAATGAAAACCATCAGCAGGTACCATGAAACTACCATGAAACAACCATGAAACAGGGAAAATTCAGGCATCAAAAACCCCCAAATTGGTGAACCAAGAACTCTAGGTGTCAGTGGCTGCAATAATTTCTGGTGCTTGAACCAGCTATTTCTCGTCAACCAAGGCTTCCGCTGAAGCATACGCCTGGGCGCAGAACCATCAATTCACCACCCCTTCCAGCGCTTCACAGTGGTTATTGATCAATGGATTCACCATCAATGGCTGGGATCGGTAAATGCTGGGAAAATCTCCGGAAATATGTATCGTGATCGATGGTTGCCAAGCAAACCCGGCCGCAGCCAACCGGCATGGACATCAACATCTATCAACCAACATCAACCAACATCAACCAACTCACCCTAACCACGCATAACCACCCGGTCACCACCTGAGAACAACCTATAGCAAACCCAAACCAACCCCCCAAGCACTGCACTCATCCACCGCAGCCTCTCTACAGGAGTGCATGGCCCACTGTGGCGCGCCCACGTCGATGGTTCGCACCTCACCCAGGTCATGACTGGATCAGTGCGTGATGCGCATCATGGTTCGCTGGATCGGTGCTTGGTGAGTTCGTGGAAGGCCAAAGGAAGGTTGATGGAGGGTTAAGGTAGGGTGAATGGATGGCTATCGGTTGGCTGATATGATGAAACAAATGCGTGGTGAAAATGATAGTGATGGTTGATGGGTGATGGTCGAGGGTGAAAATGGAGGGTCAACAGTCCCCGATGCTTAAAATAAGCTCCTTTTGGTTACGGTTGGTCATCCAATGACAATGAGGAGTGTTTTTTCGTGATCAATAGCTTTGTCATTGAACAATTGTCATGTTCCAACAACAATGGTCTTTTCATCAATAGCCTAGCTTTGCCATTCCATGACATGGAGGTGTGCCCAGTAGTCATTTTCTGGTTGGTGGTTTCAACCCCTACAAAAAATATTAGTCAACCAACCATTTTGTTAGAATAGACTAGGGAAAATAAAAATGTCAATCAAAACCACCAAGCAGTTTTCGAATAACAATGACCAAACCTCCATCAATAGCTTTGGGCAAATAGCCGCGGATTCTTTTTTTCAAGATCCGGGGCACCTTTCGGGCCTAACCTGTGTGATTTCCAACCTGGTGGAGGGACGTATAATCACCAGGAGTAGGCACTGCTGAGCCATAGCAAACACACATACGAGATGAAAACCAGTAGTCATCCGCAAGAATTACCTACAGTGATTGGATGTTCTGAGGTACTATCAGAAAAATGATTCAACTAAGCCTCATGGTACACTCCTGAAACATTGCTCAGCATGATTAGGCATCAGTTCATCCTTCACGATGGGGCACTTAATCATTGATTACAACCGAATAATTGATAGTTCACAGTGAATTCAGCTGAAATCAAACATCAACTAACTCATCAAAAAAACATGAATCAAGCATCAAAAACTTCCATCAAGTAACCCATCAAATAAACTCTCCTCGGTGGCTTATAGATCCCTTTCGAAAAGTTAAATCTTGAGTGGGAATATGGAAAATCAAAGCAAATCCAAAAGCACTAAGAACCTCAGTCAGTGGCTGTAAGCCATCAAGTGACCCACAAATTTCGACCTTCCCAGTGAGCAAAGTGCTACTCTCCTTGAGCAGCCCGGCTCCTGTGTGGGATGAGATGATGGGACCTGGCCGCAAAGCAGCTCGCCGACCGGAAGACTTCATGGGTGTTTCATGAAGTTAATTATTCCCATAGGTTGGTTGCAGCTGGTTGCTTCATGTAGTTGATAAAATCACTCATTATGTGAATTATCAACTGATATTAGTTGGCTGATGATTCATCAACAGCCAACTGATGGACTGATGTTGATGGCTCGTTAGCAACTTAGCATGAAGTACCGGGCATTTTATGATCAAATGGTTGATTGGCGGTTTATTTCTTCGTTGTTGGTGTTTCATATTGTTGGTTCTTGATTGGGCAAACGCTACTTCATGTTTAAGAATGGGTAATGGTAGTAATGGTGAACATTGAAATGTTCGAAACACCATGCAAACGACAATGATTGATGACCGGTGTTTAGACATGGATCGCGGTGCCGGTTTTACCAATAGTTTGATGAGAATCAACATCGAACGCTCTCTCTGAAGAATTGGCGGAACGCCTACTCATTGCGTGTACGTCTCTTCGGAGTGGATCTGTGATTCTAGAAATAGGGCCATCCCAAAGATCAACACAACAACCTTTTCGACTTACCCAAATATGAAACAAGTTGGTTGGTCATTATATACATAGTTTAGCCTTCCCAAAAATATGCGAATCAACCAATTGTCCACAAGTCATTTAGAAAAATATGTCAATCACGCCAATCGTTGTTTCACCACTATTGTTGATGATCATCTCCTACCAGTAGTACCGCACAAGGCGGTGGCGGAAGTTTCCAAGATAGGAGCACTATAGGAGTGTGCAGTTGTGGTTGCGACAATGTGAGCATCGATCTGGCCACTTGACTGGCAGCCTATCTGTCTAGCCATCTTTCTATCAGTGGATCAGTTTTCTTTCTGTCTGTCTGACTGTCTATCTATCTATCTGATGATTTATTCGTTTATCTATCTGCCTATGTACTTGTCTTTCTATCTACCTCACTATCTATCTCGTCATCTTTCTGTCTATGTATCTATCTATCGACCTGTCCATCTATCTATTTATCTATCTGCCTATCTATCTATTTGTCTATCTATCTACCGAATTATTTGTCTGATCATCTATGTGTCCATCTGTCTATCTTTCTGTCTATCTACCTGACTATCTATCTACTTTTCTATCTGACTCTCGTTTCGCCTACCTATCTGTCTATCTATTGACCCATCTAGCCATCTGAATCTGGCCATCCAATTGTCTGTCTATTCCATCTATCTATTCTAGCTATTCTATCTATTTATCTATCTATCTATCTATCCATCTATCTATCCATCTATTCATCCATCGATGCATCTATGTCTCTGACTTTGCATCTAGCCACCCATAGATCTGACTATCTGCTTGTCCATCTATCTGGCTACCTCTTTGTCTAGCCATCTATCTATCTAGCCATCTTTCGTCTATCTATCTATCGGTCTATCTGTTTCTCTATCTATCTGCTGATCTATCTGTTTACTTATCGATGTTTCATTTAGCTAGCCATCTATTCGTCTATCTATCCATCTCTGTATTTATCTACCCTAGCTGGGTTGTCCATATTGTCGGAAGTTAGACTTCTAAACTTCCTGTTCGAAGTTGACTTCCTTAGTCCAAGTTTATTCTCGAAACTTCTAAACTTCCTGTTGAACTTATACATATATATATATATGTATATATTTATTTTTGCAACCAACCACCAAACATAGTTACCAAACCTTTTTGCATAGATGGTTGGG
>VSDK01022257.1:778447-851763 GCA_009767595.1 Symbiodinium kawagutii | reverse complement strand
ACGATTTTGCGAGTTGCAACTTCCAAAAGTGCTCCGAGCATGCAGTGTTTTTACGATTTTGACTTCCAAATGTGCTTCGCGCCTAGGTTTTTTAACGATTTTGCAAGTTGCAACTTTCAAAAGTGCTCCGACACTGTAGTGTTTTTACGATTTTGACTTCCAAATGTGCTTCGCGCCTAGGTTTTTTAACGATTTTTGCACACACCTTCCGCCACAGTGCTCCGCACCCGCCGCTTTAGCGAGGTACCCTTCTGGACCCTCCTGGTGCACAAAACCCTGCAAAACACAGCATTTCGCGACTTTCCTAACATTTTGGCGCGCTCGCGCTCGCATTCTCATCTTTCGCACATCTCATCTTTCACACATCTCTTCTTTCCCACATCTGCTCAGGCGATCTGCCCTAGCTGAGTTGTCCATATTGTCGGAAGTTAGACTTCTAAACTTCCTTCGATCACTGATTATCTATTCTTAGCATTGTAACTGATAAATTGAGCACTATTAACCACTGTTAACTATAGTTAAAATCCCACTCACAGCAGGTGGCGATGATCAGCCATGGTTTCATGCGGCTGGACGCCTTGTGGTGGTGGTTGGGCTGCGAGCTTTGGCGAATTGCCAACAAAGGGCTGCTGACTCGCCAAACAGTAGCTAGAACTGTAGAAGCTTCAAACACGGGGAGCCAAAGACTTGGTTATCAACTAAGTTTCTTCCAGGAATTCTTAGAGTTTAAACATAAATCTACCTGGACAGACTGTTAGCCATCCAAAACTTCGGGCAATGAATCATCATGAGCTCAGCCCAGTGAAGCTACCAACATTGGGGCCGACCCGCCGGACACCTATGGTGCTGCCGCACGGGCTATCATTTCGCACCACAAAGTCCTGGACGCGCAACGCGAAAGACCTCTGCCAGCGCCTAACATGAGCTACCTTTTTCTGCCATCGTCTACCCGGCCAAACTTGGCATAGTAGTTCTTGCCCTGTTTTCGTGCAGGATGATACCTAAACAAAAGCTGAACCATGAAGCAATCAACGAACCAAAATGCGAACTTGTGAACACTTTTTTTTGCAAGTGTTGGTTTAGCTGCTGTGGTAAGATCCCCCCAATTCCCCCAGGTTGTTTTTTCGACAACCTGGCTACAGTTGAAGTGCCTACTGGTTATGGTAAACCTACTGGTTTATCAAAATAATGAGCCATAAAGTGACCAGTTTGTCCACAATCAAGAAACCATATGATCAACAAATGTTTTTATCCATAAGTCAACCATTTCATCAAGCCAAAGTGTAAACCATCCAACAAACCATATCATCACCCCCCCCATATTGTTGACAATAGTAATTAGTCACCAGTAGCCACCGTTGACCGATTGTTACAAACCATATGATCAACTTTCATTATCCAGCACAAATCATCACAAACCATCACCCACCATCACCATCACCCACCATCACCATCACCACCACCACCATCATCATCATCATCATCATCATCATCATCATCATCATCATCATCAACCATCATCAATTATCGCTAATCATTAGAAACCATCCTCAATCCTCATTAAATCCATCACTATTCTCCCTGGTATCCGGGCTGAACATCTCCAAGGCGTAATCCCAACCATCCTCAACCATCATCAATCATCAGAAACCATTAAGAACATCAGTTTGAATGTCTTTTAACAATCCTCGACCACCCTGACCAGCTTGTTAACCATCATATCAGCTTAATGGTATCATTTAACCATCCTCGAGCATTAGCCAGTCAAGGCTCAACCATCACCCCACCCCCTGGGCCCTTGGACAACCCCATCATCCGATCACCGTTGCACCGGGCGGCACAACGCCGCTCGAACCCACCCGTCCTGCACCGGCACCTCGCAGCGTTTGCACACCTCGGCGCCCCCAACCCGGGCGCCGTTTCCAGCGCAGCGCACAGCGTTTCAACCAACGAGGCACGAGTGGGGGGTTGGGCGCACCGAAAAATGGCGGGTGAATGGATTGGCTCATGATGGTTGATGATGGTTGATGATGATTAATGATGGTGAATGGTGATGAATGATGGTGAATGATTGAGAATGATGATGATAATTCATCTCTATTGATGGTTAATAAGCTGGTAGGTGATTGGGGATTCACGCTTGAATGATGACTGAGTGGTGGTTTAACGAAGCTGATGTTTAAATGATGGTGGTTGCTGATGATGGCTTGTTAATGGTCATAAGTGATTGACTACATCGTTAAGCTCATGGTCACTGAAACAAAATGTTATGTAGCTGTAGTTAAAGGGTTGAAATGTGCACTTGTTTGATGAAGATTGCACGTCAATTCTGAGTGAGAGCTAGTGATAAGCCAAAAGAACTCGCAGCGACAACAGCAACGCCTCTAGTTTCTATGGTTTGCTAAACAGTTCGTACTTGGGTTAAAAAAAGGTGGCTACCAAAGATGAGGTCATCGCAGCAAGTTGTCATGTTTTCCAAGTCATCACCCAAAACTACATGTAATGATTCGTGTTGCGATAGCAATTTTGACTTCACGACCTGCGTACATGGTAGGAAGGGATAACCCAATAGCTCTAAGAATTCTACGAACACCAAGCATCACCCAACATCGCTGCTGCTAGCACTAGTCAACCATACTAGTTGGCTATTACATCTCAAAAAAATATCATAAATCATGTTTTAAACTTATAGCCTGCATGTCAGCAACCTTTGTGGCTATCACCTACATGGCTACAACCTACATGGCTATCACCTACATGGGGCTGTGACCTGCATGCCTAGTCAATGCTGAAATCTCCAACCTGGCCACCCGCGGCGCCTCTCGGAAGAGAGCCGCGGTCAAAGGAGTGGTGGCATACCTCGGTACAGCGAAACGGAACAAGGGGGGAAGTCCATGGTAGGATGCTAGTGGTTATAGTGGTTATAGTGGTTAATAATGGTTCATAGTGGTTGTAGTGGATATTAAGGGGAAATTCCATGGTTATAATTCCATGGGTCAAGAGTCATAATGGTTGTAGTGGTGATAGTGGTCAATAATAATTGACTAGCTGGCACAGGGTTCATAATGGTTATGGTGGCTAACAATGATTCATTAGTGGTTCCTGTAATAATGGTCAATAATGGTCAAAAGGGTTGATCATAAGGGATGGTAATCAACAATGACAGGGGATATAATAACAGACCATCACCTTAATGGGAGATAAGAACCAACAATGATAGGAAATGTAGCAACTAAACGTCAATTATATTTGCAGCTACAGAACTGGGTAGTTTTATATCCCATTGTGATATATTTAAGGATAAATGCCGGTAAATATATCATAAGTGGGTAGTTTTTTATATGTACATGCAAGTAAATATATCACAATTGGAGACATGGAGTATCCGGCTTTGGGGAATCATCTTCAAACGAAAAACTTGCAGGGCTGTGTTTACCGGTCCACAAGCAAAATCTATGAAGGAACAATTGTTTGACATATGTTTCAGTATCTACAAGCAACAGCAACAGTTGGGTAATCATAATCATGCATGATGGTTATCTGCTGATCAAGAAAAAACATCAACATCATAAAATGACTTGAATGATCAGTCAGTAAGTGAACGACAACACGTTTTGCTTTCACAGCCCTAACATGATGAGATAAACGTCCAGCAAACTCATAGTAGCAGTTGCTGCCGAGGTGGGATGACAAGGATCCAGGGATGCTGATGCTGAATTGTGCATGCTTCGGTGATTTACCTTTCTGCTTTCATCACCCTGCTTTTGTCAAATGCTGGGTGGTTCCTGGCCAGATACCATGCCCCCTTAAATAATCAAATTGAAACCACCCAGTGCCAACCAGCTGCTAACCATCCAGACAAACCATCCAGTACCAAGTAACCATCAACCAACCAAAAAACCGATCATCCTTAACCAACCATTAACCAACTTCATCCATGTCATATCATATTTCCCAAAACAGCTGATGCCGAAACCCTAAGCTCAGCTATCCGTGTGAGATCCGCCACCGTGCCTCTGATTGGCGTTGCTTTTGATGACGATGCCTTTGTGGAAGGCAGGGCCTCAGCCGCGGCTGCGAGCAGACACAGGTTGCGACAGAACTCTAAAGAAAAAACTGGGAACATGATAAACATAAGTCTATATGGCTATGGGTCAACATTAACCAACCAAAAATGGGGGATGATAATTCGTAATAATAGGGAAAACATGGGAAAACTATGCCTAATCTATCAATAAGCCTTGTTACTAGAAAATGTAAATGTCTACCAAACAATTAAAATCTGAACTGGATACACAAAAAATACATGTCCAATAGAGAAACATGTCCATATCTGTATCTGAAAATCTCTATATATCTGATTAGATATCTACAAATACATATGTATCTTCCAAAAATAAAGTAATAGAACGTACATGTGTATATATAGCTGACAACATTGCACAACAAGACAACTTGATTGAGTTCAATCAGCAAACAACTGCATGTGGGTAAGGTTTTCACCAAATATTATGTGCGCCAGAAAATGCGTCAAACAAAATCACCAAGATTAAGATTGATTTGGGAACTGAAACCTGGCATTTTGCACGGCGTTTCCATTGTTTGAGAGCTGGAACCTTCCATTTTGCAATGCATAGAAAAAAACCGTTTCGGAGCTGAAACCTGGCACTTTGCATGGCCTGAAGCTTGCAAATTGGCATGGTATTTGCAACATTTCACATTCTGCGTGACCTCTGTAGTATGCTCGTGTGAGCCTTGCAGCCTTGTTTCTAAAGATTTTGGTCCGGCTTCGGCGATGATTCGCAATCGCTTCTTGAAGGCTTCATTGAAACAATGTTGGTTGCAAAAGTACGGCAAGCATTAGATAGAAATCCAACTTCTTTCATTTCAGGGCCACAACCATCTTCAATGGCCGATGGATGACCATCCCTTTCTCATGGTTAGAAGTAAGGTCACTATAATTCGTTTTTCCTTGGTTCTCTGCCCTCCCTCCCTCCCTCCTTCCTTCCTTCCTTTCTTCCTTCCTTACTTCTCCCTCCCTCTCTCTTTATCCAGGAATATTTTCGTTTTGATGCACATATATTTTTGCTGATGCAAATCATACTTGTTTGATTTTTTTGATACACATCCCCTTGTATCTACCTTTTTGATCGGCCAAGGACCAACTGAGATAAACTGGCACCAACTTTGGAGCCAATGACACATGATAGCAAAACACGTCTGTTGTGTGTTGAAGAGGGTAAGGCGTCGGTGCAATGATATCCATCCACAAGATTGCACAACAACACCGTACTGTTTCTTGATGGACGAATTCCTGAATCTCTTGAATCGCATCACCTGGAACCAGTTTAAACCGGTTCAAGCCCTGCAATACATCACACACGCAACCTGGTGTCGGGTTTTGTCGAGCAGTGGAGGTTTATATTCAATCAGATTTGGACACACAAAAACACATGCACACACACACGCGCATATAGATATACAAATACAAATACATCTACATATACATCTACATATACATATACATATGCATATACATATACATATGCATAAACATAAACAAATACATACACATACACATACACATATACATGTACAGATACCTAGAAACAAACATTTACATACACATTTGCTACATGTATATATATATATATATGTAAAATGAAAAAATAAAATCACACATGTAAATCAAACAATAATTACCTAGAAAAAAAACAGGTGTGTGTGCAAACGATTAGAATAGATTAGAATATGCATATCATGTTTGAAACTAAATTAGTTTTGATGCGAAAAAAAGGTTACAGTGCATGGCCAAAGAAACACACAAATAGAGCCACCGTAGCCATTATCACGCACCATGACCAATAAAGGTGATGAAATATTCATCCGAAACCATCATCACAAAAGCCAGACCTGGCCACACCTGGCCAGGTCCACCACCACCATCACCACCACCACCACCACCACCACCACCACCACCACCACCACCACCACCACCACCAGCCATCATCCTCATCATCATCCTCATCATCATCATCATCATAATCATCATCATCATCCTATATCATAATTAACGATAATGACTAGTTATACTATACTTATAGACTTATAGCCATCATCAATAATACGTGCTTATGGCCATGAAATTCCCATCATTCCTGTCATCTCCCATCTCCCATCTCAGTCTCCACACGGTGTTCGGCCTGCGACTCCATGATGGATGGCATTTCAGAATGGTGCTGGATAGACGGATGATCCAACCGGTTGTAATGGTATACCAGGTTCTTACCAAAGTAATGGTAAGGAATGGTAAGATGGTTAGATGGACAGATGGTTGATGATCCAATCGATTGAAAATCGAAATTCATGAATGGAAGACAAATGCTTGGTTGTACAGTTGGATGATGTAGACAGACATACGGTGGTTTCTCAAAAAAGGGTACCCCCACAATCACCCATGAAGAATCATTTGTAATAAACCAAATCTAACTTTGGGGTACCCCCAGCTGCCAAGAAACCGCCCAATATCGGCTACAAATTTTGTAGCGGCTGATGGGAGCTTGGGTGCCAACTGACAGCCATTGCCCAGCGGTGCTAGCCAGAATCCGCCATTGGTCTGTGATCGCCCTTGGCATCGGAAGAATTTGATGATCAAAACATCGTGGAAAATATTCAACTAATCATTTTAAGATGATCAAGTAATTGTGAAGATTGAGCCACCTTGCATCAGCCGTCATATCTTTGCATTTAAAACAAAATGAGAAATCGGGAAAACAAAAACACAATCGGTATCAACAAGAATCCTCATCCTGTAATGGGGGTGGGGCCGTTGATGACCGCAGCACAGCCAGCGTCCTGCGCCACCGCTGGGCCAGCGCTGTTCCGAGGCCAAACCAGTCTGCGTACTCCGCATCCTGTTGGTCCCACCCGTCAGGTGGCCCGCGGTCTTGGACCCAGAAAAACGCGCATGGGATCGGCTGCAGCAAAGCGCATTGCACCACCACATAGGTATACACCTGAGGCGGTGGCTCGCTCGGATCGTTCAAACGGTCCTGGAGGACCAAAGGTCTCCGCGACGGCGGAGCCTTCAAGAGGCTGGCCAGACCTCCTCGAAAGCCCGTCGGGGCCAATGAGATGGTGGTCCACGGGTAACCACCGCCCCGATGAGCCCAGTGCTGCTCAAACTGAACCAGCACTAGACCTCTACATCAGGTCGGCCTGAGGCCAGTTGTAAGGTTGGACCTGTGACCCATTGCAATCTACAAAGTGATGTGCCCCAAGGCAAGGGACGGCTAAATTAGGTTGTACCCAGGATAACAAGGGTGCCTACAGCACCAGTGGTGGAAGACATAGCAGAAACATGGCCTATTTCAAAAACTAAGGACTGGGTGGTCTGGTTAGGCTGTTCCATGATGTTGATGGGGGTGTTTCAAGTACGGTGTTTTGTTCGCAAAGATACATCCTCAAATGGCTGCTGATTTGGGGCTACCCACTTTGCAAACACCCTCAAATAACCAACGCCAATGTTTGTTGCAATCATTCTTGGGCTGTCAAGACCCGGTTATTGACTGACAAACATGGCAGGGATCCGTATATCAGACTACAGCTCAAGATTGTTGACAATTGGATATGAAATGGATCTCTACAGCACTCCAATTCGTTGAATATTAGCGATAATCACTCAAGAAATGATTCATTGGTAACCTGTCGGAGACACAGCCAGAACTTTCTGTGAGTAGCATCAAGAACCATCGTCATATCCCGAATTCTGTGTGACTATATGGCAAAGGGCGCTTAATCCGAATCATGCTAAATCATTCCCCTCTGCCATCCCAACTAAATGCATCAATTCAAAGGACACAATCACAGAAGTGAACATGAACCAACAATCCTTATGCTATTCAACTAAACATAACTAAACACATCCATTCAAACCTGAACTTTACGGCATTTACGTGCGGCCCTTGCCCGCCCGCGCACGCACGGCAACTCAACGATGCGCAGCTTCACCCCGGCGCCTGATGCTTGGCCGCGTAGTTGGGATGAAGCCCATGGGCGCAATCCTGACGGATCCGGATGATCAACGAGCAACGAATTGGAAGGTGGTGAATCCTTGTCGCTTGGGGGATGATAACCAACAAAACTAGTGAAGGATTGTATGGTGGAGGTGATTAGTGGTGAAGCTTAGTGATTGGTGGTGATAAATTGGATTATTAGTGATGATGAATTCACCAACTAGTTGATGGTGGTGATTAGTGGTGATAAATTGGATTATTGGTGAATTCATTGGCAAATGGGTCGGTCAATGGTTCATGATTAAGGCTGAGGGTTTAATGGTTTTGATGCGCTTAATGGCTACTGGTTGCTGTTTGTTACTGGTGACTGTTAACCAACGACGTTAATGAGTATGAATGAGGGTCAACATCAACCATTCATGGTCACAACTTAGCAGCCTTAGGTCCATGAGTTGATGGTGAATCAGATGGTCGTGAATCATGAATATTGTTGAAAGGTCACCCTCTGGGAAACCAACTTGGGTCTGGGTCAATATCAACCATCAATATTAAGCAACAATAATAGGGAAAACAATGCTTAATGATGGGAACCAGGGGTACAGGGTTTTGACCCATACCCACTTCCATAGGCAAACCAGCGATCAACGGGTGATATTCCACGCAAGCAGCTTCGGGACTGCCAAAGAGTAATGTCGGTGGATGGTTATCCATTGCTTGCTGATTATCCATTGGATTTTGATCCATTGCTTGCTGCTCATCCCTTGGTCGATCCACGCAGGAATCCATGCATTCCCAGGGAAGTTTCATTGGAAAACTGGCACCAAAACGGGGTGTATTTTCCACATTTAGCTTGTCCGAGGAATTCATGTGATTTAGTTGATGGTGATCCATTGGTTGGTGGAAATCATTGATGCTCATCACAATCCGTACCCGTTCATTTTTAGACACGTCCATGAACCGACCACCAGTGATCTGCTCTCTGAAATTTCTGAACTGCATTTATCAATGATCTATCTCCAAATATGGCATGGTTTCCAATATTGAAATCCCAACATTTTGGCGTGGCTGGGGGTGCCAACAATTTTGGATATACCGATACAAGCCCATGTATTCAAATTTCCTGGTTCTCTCATTTATTCTCTTGGGCGAGTGATACTGATATTCTGCAAGGGTTCCAACGAGAATATTCATGCACTTTCTGTTGGCATCAAAGACACTAATCCTTTACTTGATATTGGGAGCACAAGAGTTCAAATTTGAGGCATGCCCTTATCAGCAACCAGCACTTTGATGAAACTTGACAGAATCCCTTCACCTCATTGCCGAGACTCGCTTCAAAGCCCCGAAACTCTGACCTCTCCCCACCTTTTGGGGAACGGCCAGTGGCTAATAGCACACTCCCTCCAAAAAAGCTTGGTCATTTCGCTTGAACTGCAACATCACCTGAAGAACAAAACACTCACAGGTCACTCACATCATCCAAATTGGATAAGCCATGATAAGCCAATCACAGCCTGCTGTTTGGGATATGAGTGACAATAGGCATTGCAAACCCAATAGCGTGGTTGCTCAACTCCACAATTTAGTTTATCAAAAACAATGTGATTATGCCCCAACATCTCTTTTCAAAAAGACATAGATAAACCAATACCTTTCAACCGGTGGTCACCAGTAACACAACCAATGGGATGGCCAAGTGGTGTCAACTGGCGTAAACAAAAAGGTCACCGACCCGTTCATCACCAAGTGATCCCAGCTGTTCCTTCCCCACCCCCCGCTGGGATCGAGCACTGCGGAGACCAGGAAGCTTCGCGTCAGCATTTCCGCCTTCACAGCCTCCGGCCTAGGATCGTGCTGAGGGAAGCACCAAGGAAACTGAGATGTTGATGTCGACAATGGTGAACCAACAACCTTCACTTGGTTGGTGAACAAGAAACATCAACCAACCAAGAAACCGCGGACACCAACTAACCAACCAAGGGAACCAACGTAAACCAACCAACCAACCAACCAACCAACCAACCAACCAACCAACCAACCAACCAAGTACCCCAGCACCAAACCTTAGCCGTTCATCAGCCCACAGCACCGCCGCGCCATGCATGTCCAGCGGCACTTCCAGTGCCAGCATCGTCCGCTCCAACCAGCCCGGCAACGTGGCGCCATCGGCGCCCGTCCAACTGGAGCTACCTACCTGGCACAGGTCACCGGTCGCTTGGTCGCACCATGGCTACTTCCAGTGGTGTTTAAGGATGGAGTTATTGATGGTTAATGGCTGGTTAAGTGATGGTTATTGATGGTGAATGGCTGGTTGTTGATTGTGAATGGCTGGTTGATGGAGGTTGGTAAATGGTTGATCAACGGTTCAGTAGCCATGGTTAGTTATTAGTTGGTAAATGCTTCGTGAATAGCACTTGACACGCTGTTTAATGGTGGTAAACCATGATTACCAATGGCTGGTAGCACTGGCTAGCAATGGTTGATATTGGTTTTGTAGTGGTTAAGTGGTTGAATACTATGCATTTGAATACTATGTAAGTTTGGCAATTAGCAAAATGTTGGTTGAAATAATAGCAAGTGTTGGTCATGGAGGTTTTATGATGGTCAAAGAATTGGTTGGAAGCAACACATAACGTGTACTTTCAGGTCAATTGTTGGTTAGAATGTTGATTTGTGATGGTCAACCATGGGTGATAATGGTGAATCATAATGGTTACTTAATATTACTTAATGATGATGTGTGGTCGATTGTGGCCTATAGTACTGGCTGATAATCAATGATCAAACATCCTGAATTAATGCTTCACACAACTGAATGATATTTATGTTGACATTGGTTCATATGCCCCACTGCTCCAAAGAAAATACCTTGTGAGACTGTACTTGGGGCTGGTTTTGAGGTCCAAACACTTTCTAAGAAGGTATATACTTGAAGCATCTTGAAGCATCTTCACACAGAACCCCTTGGTGAAACGTGGTTGGAACCCGGCCTCCTCATGGTCAAAGGACACTGCGATGGCCACGTCCTGCGAAGACCGGTAGATGTGGGTAGGTAATGGGTACTTGGAGGATCAACCAACTTAGCTACTACCTTGGTCATCAAGTCTCAGCTTGGGGTTGCTTGGGTTTGAAACCAAGGATTATCAAGTGATTAACCAAAGATACAACCAAGGTGAATGGTAAGGAGTTTGAAAGCTGGGTGGTTAACTCCCCCGACTGGGGTCATTCACCACTTACTAAGATGATCCACCAAATACTGATCCATGCCAAATATCATTTCATGAGTTTAAAGTGGTTGATAACTCATGGTGAACATATATAGTGGTTAAAATGTCTGTATGCTCTTTGATTTTTGGTTGACTCGCTGGTTCATGATTGACAATATGGGATAATGACCAGCGAAAAAAGGGCGATGCCAACTATTGGTGCATGGAGCACTGCAGATCATCAACAAAACTGGGTAGGTGAACATTATTGAACATCCCTAATGTAGGATTCTCATTACGTTTCTGTTCATATTTGCGGTTCTCACCACGACACCTGAGTAGGCCAACAAAAAGTAGCTGTTGCATGGCACCTAGACCCAGCAACGAGCAGAAAAACGCTGATTCTTGGGATCTACCCGTTATTCTCATTGATGGCAGATCTGTAAAGCTTGAGACCCCTGTTATTGCCAAGCTTAAGCCCCCTGTTATTGCCATTAAGTGGGCACCCATTCTTTGGCTTGCAACTCCTATTGCTTCTGTAGGGCCGCAGCTGCACTGTTGCAGTTGCCGAACTTCGCAGGATCAATAGCTGGTGATCAGGGTACATCTGGCATTGACCGGTATGGAAGTATCACAAGTTAACGGCTCTCTAAGAGCTAATGACCTATCCTCAAGCATTGCCAGTCACTGATCAATCACATTGTCAGCCATCTTATAGAACGCGTTTATCAACCGTTCAGCTATTCACCGCCACCTAGACACATCCACTGGCAATGCTTACGGTTAACTACACAGTGATGCCTAGCCAAGCATTGTCAAGATAGGCAATCACCAGGGTTGCTACCAGGCCAGTGGTAGATAGAACTAGCTTGTTAAATCGCATGTGGAACCAAATTAGATTTACAAATTAGATATTACAACATAGTTTGCATACAGTTTCCGAGCATTACCTGGATGCTACTCAGTCCCTTGGTTGTGTACATATGCTGGCTGGATGTACAATTATTGTGGCCGGCAGCTGGTCGATCACTACCAACCATCATGTATGTAAGAGTACCTAACCATTCGAAGTTGCTGATGAAGCGACATAGGCCACCACTTTTAATCACTACCAACCAAGAAATGTCATATATTATTCCCAGCAACTACCCTACTACTACTACTACTACATATCATCTTTTTTTTGGGGGAGGATGGCCAAACTCGCATATCACTACAAAGGCCCATCCCGCCACATCATCTTTGAAAGATCCGTCTGTGTATACATGGAGCTTTGGAGACATCTGCCAGGTGCTCGGCACAGCTTCACACGCAAGACGAACGATGGGGTGATCACATGGGATGATGGCGAAATCAGCGTTCAATCCCGGCCAGCCCGGCGCCAACAGCTGGTGCACACACTGACGCAAACTGATGCATCATGAGGAGCACCCAGAGCGGAGATCCGTGTTACCCTCCGTATGAAGTCTGAAGTGCCTGCGGGGATGCATCAGCAGACCAGCTCTCAGTCCTTTTTGGATGCTCAAGGCACTCAGAGCGGAGATCCAAGTTAGCCTCCGTGTGAAGTGCTAGATGCGCCATGTTGGGCGTTGGGGCAGCATGCTCATAAAAAGGGTCAGAACACTCAGAGCGGAGATCCAAGTTACCCTCCGTGTGAAGTGTCTGCCCTTCGGCTGGCGTGGTGTCGAGACACTCAGAGCGGAGACCCGGTTACCCTCCGTACCATTTATAGTATAACAAACCATCCATTTCGGCGCTCCCGAAGGCTTGAGAACCCCCAAGCTGATTAAATAGTCACTCCCAGCAATCATGAATCAATCCCAGCAACCACCATACCATCTGAACCACCCGTTTTTTCACCTTGCGAGCCATGAACCATCCTTAGACCAATTAATAAACCAATCATGAATCATTCCCAGCAACCACCTGCGGGTTGCTAAACCACCATTTCCAATCATGAACCGTCCTTAGATCATATTATATAAACCAATCAAAACCCCGTACCCCTGGTTCCCCATCATTAACCATTGTTTGTTGGTGATTATCCCCTATTAGTTGGTTGGTTAATATTGACCCATGGCCATATAAACCAATCATCCCACCATATATTTCACCGTGGGAGCCATACACCACCTGCTGCACCATCCCTCGATTTTTCACGGTGCCGCGTCGCGGACCTTGGCGTTGGCCACCGCCTCCGCATCGCTGGCGAAGTCGCAGATGCCCTGGCGCGCCAGCGCGCGATTTGTTCGGCTCTCCCGTTTGGAGGTGACGTCTTGATGCGGGGGGGGTGAGGATGGCGATGTTGGTGGCAGGGATCTATAGTGTTTAATGGTGACATTTATAGCCGTTTATGGTGGGTTTGAGAGTGATTATAGCTGATTATAGTGGTGAATGGTTTCTGATTGGAGTGGTTTGTAGTGATGTTTATAATGATTACAGATGGTTCATGGTGGTGAATAGCTGCTTCAGTGATGGTTAATGATAGAAATGGCTGATTGAGTGGTGGTTAATGGTGGGGAGCAATGGTGGCTACTGATGCTTAAACGTATGCTCGATTATACGATTGATTGATGATTGACTGTGGTCATCATTAAAACTGCTTAATGATGCTTCCAAAAACAATGTTGATTCATTGAAGTACTAATCAATGAAAATTGGTGAGTAGTGGCAGTGGTTCAAACAAATGGCTGTTGATGGTGAATGATGGCTGAAAAACTGATTTTCATGATGAATACTGATGGGTGATGGAGATCAAGCTGGCTAATGATGAGGAATCATGGTGAATGTTGGCTCACGCATCATGATTAATCCAATCATGAACAGTATATTGGTGAATGATGTTTGATGAAACAAGTTGGTCACTGATGATACATATATTCAATCAGATATGATTGATATCTATATCTGTGCCATATATCTGATATATGCAAAAATGCATACATAAGATACACATAGTGCATATGCATCTGGACATATACATATACATATAAATATATGTATGTATATGCATGAAATACACTTCAATGCATATGCAATCAAAAACACCTGGACATTCCCAGAATTTCCGAATCATTTTCAACCTTTGAGGATTTTTGATGGCCCACCGTTGTCGACCCACAACTCGTGGCCCCTCAGGAGGTAAGTCACGTCACGTCGCCTGGATGGCTCCCCAGGTGGACAGCTGGTTGTCGATTCTGGGTGAACTGATGAACTCCTTGTAGAGCCCCACGAGGTTCGAAGCCTGTGACGGCCCCCACAACTGGCGGCTCCAACTCGGATGATGGATGGATCTAGTGCTGGTTAATGGGGATAACATGGGATAACATGGGATTTTTGCCACTTTGCGGCTGAATGCTCAGAGGCTACAGGGCCAGCAATGGCGTGCCCTACAAATCATGGTACCTAGAATGATGACCTAGCGAATGGGCAAACAAAGACAAACGGACACAACCTAACCCCCACCAGCTGCTGTGTGCGAAACCATGTTGCAATGCCAAAACATGGGATAACGTAACAAAACATATATGTAACTCACATTCTTTGAAAGCATAGAGGTTGAAAGTGATGAAACTTTGTTGCCATCATCACTTTCAACCATGTTGCAATGCAATTGTTTGAAAACATATGGCTATGGGTCAAAACCCTGTACCCCTGGTTCCCATCATTAACCATTGTTTTCCCTATGATTTGGTTGGTCATTATAAGCCATTATTGATGGTTAAATGCTTGACCATAGCCATAGAGGTTGAAAGTCATGGCTGGAGAAGCTCCGCAGATCACCCGGTACCCAGCCCCACGCAGCCGTGGCCCTTTTGAAGCAGCTTAAAATGGTGCCGGTCACTTCATGTTTTTTTCAGTTTCACAAGAGTTGGTTCTTACACAAGAGTTGCTTCTTACACAAGAGAAGTTTAAAACCTTGATGAGTGCTTTGAATAATGAACTACAACTTGGTTTTCAAGATTTGGTCTTCGTCGGAAATACCCCGTATTGTGAAGACTTTCTAAGTTGGCGATCATGAAATCGAACTTTATATAGTTATATATAAATTAAATGGCTATGGCTATGGGTCATTATGGGTCAAACACCCAAAACCCATGGTTGCTGTGCAAATTGACTTTACCCATGGTTCTTGACACAAAAAAACATCCATGCCCCCGCAACTGCCTCAAGACTCCAACCACTATCAACACCTCAAGAGAGTCTTAAAACAAAAACATGACTTTCTTCATTAATTCATAGTCACTATAATATAGTGGCTAATAGTGATTAATAGTGATGAATAGTGGTTAATAGTGGTTCATAGTGATTAATAGGGGTCATAGGGAATGACAACCAGCAACAATGGTTGAACAAGTTCAATGACATGGTTCAACAACCACAGAAAGGATTATAGATTTATTAGCCATCTGGTTGGTGGTTGAACTACCCCGGCATGAAAAGTATTCGCAAGTCAACCCACCAACCATTTAAGTCCATACAAGGGAAAATAAACATGTCAATCAAACACCCAACCAGCCATTATTGGCAAACATCATTATCACCATTGATTGACGGTTTAGCCGCTAAGCCAATGAATTCTATCAAACAACCTGCTGTGACAACCTTCGACTTCTATAACCTCTCATCATCACAATCATTGACCACTAGTAACCATCCGTAAACATCATTAATCCAAAATTGGCTTGTGGTTGATTAACAATGTCATTGTAGTTGTGTTACCATTGTTGTTGGCTGTTGGTTTCATTCCCTATGATTAACCACTAGTATGAATGACTATCAATCACTAAATAACTTTCTCTCAGAGATCCGCATGTCGAGCCAGCGTCGTCGCCCAACGGGGTGTCGGTTTGTGCTGCGCACGCACTACATCTCATTGAGATGCACGGGATCCGTTCTCGGAGTGCTACCAGGCTGGTGGCACCAAAGCACCAAACACGTTTTGGTTCATGTGTGGTTAATCGGTGGTTCATGGTTGATCGCTGGTCGGTGAATGGTTGGCTACGTAGTGGTTGACTAGTGGTGAGCAGTTGGTTCCATGGTGGGTAAGTGGTTGGTGCGGGGCTGGTTGACCATTCAAGGGTTGCGCTATCAATGGCAGGAGCTCCACCAACCTGGGTCTTAAACAGCCCTTGCTGAGCTTCCACCAGCAGTCGGTCGCTGGGCCTCCCAAGATGCAAGTGCTTTTGGGTAGAAAGAATCATCATGGTCAAGCTAACCATGAATGAATTTCTACAGGCCATAGTTGACATGACTGAACTGACTGAACTCTTAATTATGATGAACCATGATCACCATGACCACCATGATTAAACAACCGTTGTTGACCACCGATTAACAGGTACCGATCACAGTTCAGATCAGTTTGCATCACTTTGCCAACAACTATCATCACTTCACATCAAGCAACCATCACTCTATTATGATCTTGATGATTGCCACCAATTCCAATCAGTTAATGAACCGTAACCATCAATTGACTGGTACTCAACCAGTAGTTAACCGCTTCACCACAATGATTATTCAGATCTCGGGAAACATATGGCAGTGGGTCAAAACCCCGTACCCCTGGTTCCCCCATCATTAACCATTGTTTTTCCTTATTCTTGTTGGTGATTTTCCCCCACTATTGGTTGGTTAATATTGACCCATAGCCATATCTTGACCCACAGCGGGAACGGCAGGGCATTTGATCCGCTTGCGTTCAAAAAACCTTGGCGCTCTTCACCAAAGTCTGCGCGGTGCGCGAAAAGTGTGGTGCACTTCAGCATCAAGGGGCCCGCTGAATGTCAACCTGGCCATCTAGCCCTAACCACCATCAACCATCACTGAAAACTCATGGCACTTCGTGCATTGCCCGTGCATCACAAGCTGATCCGCTCCACACTCGCATCAAGCTGCAGCCTCACTGGCCATCCTCTTGGCCTTGCTCTTCGCAAGCATATCGTCCTTGGTTTCTGGTCCGGAAGAATCATCAAGACCAGCATAATTAATCATTATCATTATCAACAACATTACCACCAACATCATCAGCAAAGACATCGTTAGCAAAGACTTCATTATCATCATCATGACTAGAATGAGAGTTATCATACATTTCCAATCAATATTGTGACAATAAAAATGATTGGAGGCCTTTATCATTATCATCACAGGGATCGTAATCAGGATTGCTGTTTTTCATCATGAGCCTCATTGACAAGAGCGATGCCGTCGTCATCAATAGAAGCAGTGTCTGGGATCTCAAATGATACAGTACAGTATTCCCATCCTGAAGTTCAACAGTTGAAATTCAAACATCTGGGCATGCAAAAACACAACAGCAACACTGGCCATGATGACTGCTACATCCCTGACAAAACAAAATGCCATGCCACAAATGGACACTTGCAACAACAATCAACAACAAAGACATTTATGTTCCTGGAGTGTGCTCCATCAATTCGATGAGGCTGAAAAGTAACGCTGAACATTGACCATGATAATGTGCCAAGTGATCAAATCCAGTAAACCAATCCACTTCAGGCCCAAGAGTACCATAAATCCAACGGTGTTCGGCACTCATTTTGCTTGTAGTTTTGCTGCGCTGCACTGTCCTCATGTTCGTAGATCTCAAACGCCGCACCAGTGCTGCAAATCATATGATCCACTGAGCTACCTATCCAAGGTCTGCCAACCTTAATCCAGGATAGAGTCATTGAAATGGATAGAAGATAAAGAATTAAATCCAGATTTAATCTTATTTAACTCTTGTATTTACTCCTTTTCGTCATTGAGTATTGCAGGTGTGCCCCTGTCACGTCCACGTAATCTTCACTGATCATCGTCAACCCTCATTCACCATGTCCAAGCATCCATCATAAACCATCACTAGCCATCATTCGTCACCATGAACCATCATAAACCATTACTTAACATCATTAACCACCAGCAACCATCATAAACCATCACGAACCATCATAGATCACCATGGCTAATGGACCATCAACCATCATTGACCATCACAAAAACCCCTGGTATACTACTCCGGGCTTCACATCTCCAAGGCTTACCTCAGCAACTGCTTTGGTGCCCTTGGTGCTGCCAGGGTGCCATGAGCGCTTGTCGCGCTGCTCGCTTCAAGGCCTGGAAAGCGACCCACGACCGGTCAGGGGTTTTGCTGGTGATGCGAATGCATTGGATGCATAAATAATTATAACACATATGTAAATAAATGAAATGAAGTAAATACATATGTATATATATATATAAATAAAAAAGCACATACAAAGACAATATAAACATATAAACATATGTCAATATAAACATTATATACATATATGTATATATAAATATATATATACATATATGATATGCGCGTATGCGTGCGCAGAATGTACATAGGTACACATACACACACATTAGAATATATATATATATATAAATACATATGTAAATGTACATGTGCATTTGTACTGAACGCAAGGAGGACATACTTTGCGGCACCCACGGAACACATACTTTGTCTCATACGCATATCGCCGGGCCTCGTGCGCCATGTTCAGTGTATGCAAAGCGCTCATGCTCTGGGCCGGCACCTTTTGTCAACGCTTCCCAACAAATTTCACACTGGGTGTTGGGATCCTGGTCTGCCGGACAATATGGCGCAGTGGTGTATGGATCAAAGCACATAGGTCGAACGCGCTTGGCAGCACATAGGTCGAACGCGCTTGGCATGGCAGGTGAAATCTGGAGACAAGTGGCACAGGCTGCCACCTCCACTATCCAACAGGAGCACCACTGATCAGCTGGTATGCCGTGCTTTTGGCAAAGCCAATCAATCCAAAGCAAGGCAAACTGAGTGAAATGCTCAGATGACAAGCGTTGCTGTGGGTCATATCCTGGCCACCACCAAGCAGGATGTGTCTATGAACATGTCTGCGGCTAAATGAGTTTGCCATTTATTGACAAGGACAAGCACGTACAATCACCATCATCATGATTGACACAATCGAAACAAGGGAACCCACCAGGAGAGGGAAGGGTCTATTGGTCCATTGGTCAGTTACGGAGGGTTGTCAGGCCCCATTCCCACACCATGATCCGCCACCTGGTCAACAGGCTCCCTGAAAAGACGGATATATGGATGCTCCTGGCTCCTTAACTCCCTACCAACCAACAGCGAGTTTCACTTTAACAAATATGTACAACCGTTTGGGTTTGGTCAGTGCGACAAGTCTGCTTCGTACGCTGGCTGCCGGGCTGCCATAGCTCGTGATCAAACGTGTAGCACATCTGGCCCACCATGTAACCGCTAATCATATTGCTTACCAGGTGGAAGTTGGGATGCTTGGTCCTGTATGAGCCACACGCATAGTATCTTGGTCCAACGACAACAAGTGCTAGCTGCCCCAACCACATGGCATCTTGAGATACCCAAATGGATCATCAAACCCGGTTCAGTGGGGATGCGGCAGCAATTGAAACCACACAGTCCTGCTACAAGTGGTTGCATCTAGTCATCTTCAACAACTGCAAGCCATTTTGATCCCTCAGATTTGTCATAGGACAAAGGCAGCAACTGACAGCATCCAACTTGTCCCTAAATGACTAACTCCAGTCCCTAATGAATTCAGTCACTGAATCCACCAACCAACTGTTGCTTGTTCCCCCTCAGTTACCCACATGTTTTGCATTGTTTTGCCATAACCCCTCACTTAACCACATATTTAATCACAGAACTCTGCACAGAATCAGTGAATTCAGTCACTGAAACCACCAACCAGCTATTATTGCTGCATATTGCCCTGCCCACGGTACTTAACGGGGCACCGAAACGGGAACCCGCGCCTTTCGCGCTTGGTTGTCCAAGATCTTGATCCGCAGATCGAAGGCGAAGGGATCACCTTCACTCGCAAGGGGCACGATGCGCCGTGGTAGCGGATGGTGGTGATGGGCTCGGTGGATGGTTCAGTAATGCTTAATGATGGTGAATGGCTGGTGGATGGCTGGTTCAGAAGTGCTTGGTGAATGGCTTGGTGAATCGCTGGTGGATTGGTGGATTGGTGGTTCATGATGGTGAAAAGCCGATTAAGCAATGGTTAACGAGGGTGAATGGTTGATTAATGATGCTTACTAATGGTTCATAGTGATTGCAATGGTTAAAACTAATGGTGGTTGGTTACTGGGGGTGAATGGCTGCTAAATGATGGTGATCATTTAGGGATTCACATCTTATCAAAAATGGTGGTTAATGATGATCAACTGGGTAAAAACAATAGTTCATAGTCGCTAAAATCTCTAATGATGGCTATAATGCTTGATAATGGCTAGCTGCTACTGATTGATGGTTGAACCACCCCGTCATGAAAAATATGCGCAAGACAACTAGCTAATCATTTAAGTCAATACTGGGGGAACAAATGATGAAAACCACCAACCAGTTAATGATGGTTAAACCTATGGAAGATAGTCGTTGACTGATGGTTCGTGATGGTGAGTGATGGTAGCTAAATGATGGTCAATGGTTTATCATGATGATGATTGATAATTGTGATGAATACTAGTTCGTGACCAACCATCTTTAACATTGAAAAATGAAAGTCAAAGTCAATTACTACCAACAAGCACAATGATGATGCTCAATACTATTGCTTTCACGTCATGTAGAGATGAACCATTGTCAGCCTCAGTAAAAAATGTTACTGTCAGTAGAAACCATGGTGTTAATTATGCGGGTTTCTGAAGATGGTCAATAATATCGGTAAATAGTTAATGACAATGGCAAATGATGATGCTGATGATGATGATGACGAGGAGGATGATGATGATGATGATGATAATTGTGATGATGATGATGATGATGATGATGGTGAAGAATGATTACTCTATATACGGCAGTCAACCATAGCAGGCTGGATATTTCTTTTTAGCTGGTAATGTATCGGGATTGGCCATGGCTTTCAGCCTGCTATGTGACTACCGGAAGGGTGAAACCACGGTAAGACAGGAAAGTCCTAGGTTTGGAGTAGGTGTCCAACATGTTTTTTTCCATGTTTGGTTCATCTTCAAAACATGTCAATCCATGTCGGGTTGGTTCCAATAGGGATGATTTGTCAATAGGAGTGCATGGGTATGCAGGTAAATTTGTTGGTGGACAGAAGTGCTTCGGAAAGTAAGTTACTACAGAAAATATTATATATATATATATATATATATGAATATATCCAGCTGATTATATACTCACTTTACTACTAAGTGTATTTGTCGCAAATGCAAGTGAACAAGTACAAAAACATTATTTTGTGAAGACCTTCGGCATCTGAAATGCTTTGGAGGGAACCCAAAGACGAGGAACACTGAGAGAAGAGATGACACCACAACATCCGCGTAGTTTCTCCTAAAGCACGCCCACAGCCTTGCCCTGACACCAAGTAGTGCAATTCATCAATGATCCCAGAAACTTCAGGCATTTGGGGATTTCATGTAAAAGAAACATGCTGCATGAAATTATATGTGCACTGTACATGTCTACACATCCATTAAAACAAATATGTTGCAAATGTGCCTATCACAATTTATACAAATAAAACATATATACATATTCACAAACAGGTGGACAAATGTGGACAAGGTTTATTTGTAAATGTGTAATAGTGCCATCCAATATCTTGACAACATCTGGCAGCGGGTCAAAACCCCGTACCCCTGGTGTCCCCATCATCAACCATTGTTTCCCCTGTTGTTGTTGGGAAATATCCCCCATTAGTTGGTTGATTAATATTGACCCATAGCCATCTACCAATACAGCCGTGTACCCCAGCACTATGCCCACCCCCGCACTACCTGCGCGCGCGCAGCTCACCTATGATGCCACCAAGTTCTTGCTCTAAGAAATCTTTCCACATCGCCTTCTCCTGAAAGCAAAGCGCCAACAAACCTTCCGTCATTCGAGGATCATGCGTCTTTAATCAGTTTTGTGGGGGCAAATGAACATGATTTTTTTGTGTGTGTGTGTCTATCTATCTATCTATCCATCCATCTATCTATCTATCTATCTATCTATCTATCTATCTACATGAGGAACATATTGTATACATCATATTAATTGATACAATGGTATGGGGGCGAAGTATAAACACCTCCCTAACGTGGCTAGACCCACCAGTTACTATAGCAATCGAAGGTACTGCGGTTGCCTTTGGGCTCTGCCGGTGAGTAGAACTGGTTTGCGACAGCGGGGATGCCAGGCTATGCCCCAGGGCTATGGGGCTAAAGCGTCGTCATAGGTGGTATGCTGCTGCAACTCATCATCTCCCCTTGCATTTCTGGGCAGGATTGACAATTATATTGTATAGGAATACCAGGTTGAGATTCGAATCTCTATGGTTGAGATTCGAATTTGATAGGAATGACAATTATATTGTATATCCACAACCAGGACGCACCGGTATTCATCGTTAATTAAGCATCATCTCATCTAATTGAATTGGAATCAAATGGTGGTTTCTCAAAAAGGAGCCCCACAAAATGGATGGTTTATATATTACTATAAATTGTTGATATTGAATGATTTGGAGGTTCCCTAATTTGAGAAACACCCAAATATCTCCAAACATTAAAGATTCCACATGGCCATTACCAACAATCGGCCATGATTTGCTAATAAACCATGAGTCAAGCTATCTATTTGCCAATTTTTGAGCAGATATACCATCATGAGTCATTTTTTCCCCAAAAATCGACCATGATCAGCCAATAAACGTCACCAGCCACCACAAAGGTGGCCCTCCAGGCAACCCTGTGGTTTATCAGCATCGATCCTTCAGCTTGGCAACAAACATCAACGCACCTAACGTTGCAGTTCACGAAACCAAAAGAAAACACACCCATCAGTATACACAAATGACTACGTCAATCCAAAAGCCCACCAATCCTTCACGAATGACTAAGTTGACTCCAAATAAGTGCTGCTTATCAGTGTATGAACCAACCACTAGATAAATCAAAAACACAAATCTAAGAAAAAACAAAACCATTATCAATCCGTCTGAACGAGCGATCAACTAAACGACCCTGAAAAACCTTTTTCAGAGTGGCAAACTTGGAACCTTAAACTATCCGTAAAGCCTTAAACGTTCACTTTTTGAAGAATTAGTTTTAACTTGTAAGCCTAAATGAGCTAAATTTCACCTTGATAAGCCTTAAAGGTTCAGTTTTGTCATTTTTTTGACATGGAGGTACCCCCAATTATCATCCAGTAGTAATCATGATTAATGGCAAACAAACCATAACTTGAGGGTTCCAGGGTTCCCTATGGCTTGAGAAACCCCTATGCAGTAGCTGTTTAACCATTAATTATTGTTGACAATTGTCCCCTGTTTCAACTGTTCTAATCCCCTTACGGTGGTTTCTTAAAATAGGGCCCTAAATCATGCTCTATTAACCATTGATAGCAAGAAACCAACCATAATTCTGGGGCTCCCAAACTGGCTTGAGAAAACTCCATATGATTAAAATATTGCTTCATATACATCAGTTTCCTATTGGTTGCTTCTATGTTAGTTTCCTGGAGGGTACTGGTGCATGATAAGGAACACCAGGCTGATGATTCTCCCCTATTATCAACCATAAAAACCCCCTTTTTGAAGCCATAGACATGCTGGTTGGTGGTTTCAAGCCCTTTGAAAAAAATCAGTCAACCAACCATTTGTCAATAATCATTAGTAAAAACAAAAAAATGTTTAAAACCACCAACCTGCATGGCAGGAAAACCTCTCCAAATCGACCCTTCAACAACCACTGCTCGTCCTGGCTACCGCGCTGGATGAAGCTGTTGCACGCTGCCAGGAGGGCATCACGCGTGTTGTCCTGCCGTAGCCAGGTGGTATGAGTGGGGATCAAAGGGCATGAATGGCTAAGAAATGACCATATCTAATATACTATTCGTTAGTCCCCCCTGGTATTGGTCCTACTATCAATGGTTAAAAATAATAGGGTATTGATAAGTTACGAGGAATGCTTGATAGTAATTAGTAGTGGTTAATCGTACTGATTCATTGATGATTAAGCATCTCTCAATACGAATAGTCATGGTGCTAATCATTGATAAATTAAAACTGAAAGAATACAGTAATATCATAATAGTGGTTAATGAGATAATAAGGGATACATGTTGTTGTAGCCAGCTGATTGCCAGTTAACTAATGGTTATCATTTGTTCATGTTTGCTATGGATAAATTCCAAATTGTGGTGTCTAAGAGTGGTAGTAGTGGTTGTATGGGTATAAGCCAAAACCCAGTACCCCTGGTTCCCCCATCATTCACCATCGTTTTCCCTATTATTGTTGGTGGTTAACCCCCCTTAGTTGGTTGAATAATACTGACCCATAGCCGTATAATTGACATTCAAAAGTGATTCACAATGATGGTTGACAGTGGCTAAGAACCAACTCATGATGGAGAATTGATGGTTACATGACGGGTACAGTAATGACAACTAATAATAATGGCAAACTTGTGGTTGATTCGTGGTTTGTAAATGTACATTGGTTGACTATTTCCGAACTATTGGTTAAACATGGGTGAAGGTTGATAAGAACCACCAACAAGAATAGGGAATCTACCAAGTACATCGGGGGTCTCTCAAACGGGGGTACCCCAAACCATCCCAATATGAATTATCTTTAGCAATAAACCATCCATCTTTGGGGTTCCAGATTTTAAGCCAAAGCCTTCACTAGGTGCGCATTCCAACAATGCGGCCAGTTTGGTCATTCATGGATGTAAACAGCTGGGGTACAGGTGTCAACCGACAACCAAATCTATTATAGTTGCCACTTGTCAGTCCATGTTAAAACTTGGCTGGTAATTTCCAACAAGTGAATGGCAACCAAGTACGACTCAACAATACTCAGCAATGACGGCTATTCACGGGGGTTGGCAGCTAGCACGTGGATTTGACTACTGTGTGTCAAATGGGTGGATGGTGGATGAAAGCTGATACTTATCTTCCCCAGCAATGATCTTGAATACTGACTACTGTGTTTCTGATACAATATTTGAAATATCTGAAGGTCAATCTTGACCAGTACATACCAGTAGTTTCTATACGGAATCAAAAATGATTATCACAATATCTTCAACACTGGCTATTTATGGTTAAACACTCGTAGGATCTTGCGATTCATGGAGATGAGGAATGCTGAAACATCTAAAAAAACATTGGTTGTCTTGTTCAATCCAACGGTTGGAACGAGCTGGCACCAAGTTCCACCGTACCGAGCAGCGCAACGTTTGCGGATTGCGCAATTGCTTACCCCGAGGTGACTCGCCAGGTTTCCAGGAGCTTTGTGGCGGCTGAAAAGAACTGGTCGTGACAGTGATCGAACAATCACATCCCTATGCCGAAGGGGGTTCTCATTGGATATTTAAAGGGTAGTCTTTGGATATCTATTAGGTAGTCATTGTAGCAAAGATGTACCATATCTAATAAATACCCTAAGATGATTCAAGGTTCATGAAAGCGCAGGAAACATATGCCGAAACCAAAATGTAGCGCTGTTGTTGGCTGCAATAGCCAGCGCAATCATCAGAGGTTTCAGCACTGGGGCACTGGGCTAGAAGTTGCCATCGGTGCACACGAGCGGTGTATTTGGTTTCGCGACCCCCTACCAATGTTCACGTTTCGAACACGTAAAACTCTAAGTCTATTGGGAGTATGTCTTGTCTTAGAACTGCGCAAAAGGTTTTAAGTAATCATTAAAAAAAACATCTTATTAGATCTGATCAGTACAGCTCTAAGTAATTGCTTCTTCATCCGACAAGCGCATGAGTTTGAAGATGGTTATGAAGCAGCAAGCAGCACCATGGGTCACCACCCGTGTCCAGCCATGTCCAGCCAATCCATCCACAGCTCTCCTGTGACTCTGTAGTTTCTTCCTAGGCGCGGCTCGGCTATGACAACCTCAACCCATGCCATATGAAAACACACCCGCTTTTTACACAAATCAATGCATATACAAATGTTACGTGTGCGTGCTCTAGATGTCTGCATAGTTTTTGAAAAAATAGTACATCTGTGTAGTTAAAAATACGTATGTAGTATATGAACATATCGAAATAATTGCATACACAATTGACACATAGGATGTTTGCATATACACGGGTATGTCAGTGAATGGGGTAACTTCCAAATCAATGGTCATGTCTGAGAATGAAACGTGAGGCAAAAAACATTTAGCGAACAATGAGTCGGAACCAGAGCTCAAGAAAAAAACGCCAATGGAGATAAGCAGCAAATAGGAAGTTGCTCAGTTGTACAGCACTGCACTGTATGGATAGATCGACATGTATCTAAATGGAAACATAGATATATTCACAAATAGCCAGATCGATACAAGCACACATACATATATCTACATTTTTACATGTGTATACATGTCCATATATGAATGGTTCATTTCCACTGATCCCCACATATCCCAACTTTATGGCACGTTCATCGCAGGGTTGTTTGAAATGATAGTTTTGTGACTGCAGGAGCGTTGACCCTGCCTGCTGGCCCAATCTCAGGAAGCCTCAGGTTCCTGATGTAGGTGCCCATGTCGTCACAGAGCCCCTCATCTTCGCCGTAGGTCAAGTCAACCCCGAGGAAGGTCAAAGGCACTTCCTTCCACTCCTTGATCTGCCAGCTGTTCCTTCGGCTTGTTGAACCTTGGGTATTCCCCGGGTCACCCATCAGCAGGCCGTTGTCCACGTGCAGTGGCCCTTGCTGTTCAATCAGCTGCTTGGCGCGCACCACAGGCCAGGTGCTTCGGTCAAACCATGGGCGCTTTTCAGGATCAGCCCCGTAGCTCGTAAGGCACAACTGCTTCCAGATCTTCACTGGCAGACCTTAAGGTGGAGCTCTAGTGTAGATCAATGTAACTTGACATCCTGGTTGGTGGTTTGAACCCCCATGAAAAATATGCTTGTCAACCAACCGATTGTTAATAACTACTAGGGAAAATAAATGAGAATCAAACCACCAGCCAGCATCCATTGAAAACGGATGTGGTGACGGATCACTCAGCAACTGGTTACACTCACAATGGTCATCCCCAATTCCTGGAGTAATCCACCCTACCTGGGTATGCATCGCCACGGCTCGTAACTGCTTCTTAACCCTGGTTCTAAGGGGTAGTTCAGCCACCTTATAAGGTTTATAACCATGGTGAACTACCCCACCTGCACATCCCTCATGGGTACGCAATCCCCGTGGCGCAGTAGCGTCCCCAATCTCTGGGGCGCGAATCTTGGAGACCCCACCGAGCTGATCCAACGGTCCCCGCAATGCTTCACGAAAGCCATCTGCAGCGCAACGATAAAAGGGTGGCTATAACAGGTACATGGGAATGGGTGGCATTTGGCTATGGGTCAATATTAACCAACCAATAATGGGAGATAATAACCAGTAATTAATAATAGGGAAAACAATGGTAAATGATGGGGAACCAGGGGTACGGGATTTTGACCCACTGCCATTTGTTGATGTAGTGGTTGAGAATAGTTGCTATACGTATAATATGTAATTCAATAGCTATATATGTTATAAACTTACAAGCACAGATAAGAAAAAACACACTTATTATATCTCTTCGCTGAAATGGCATGTCTTGCCAGTGCAATATGACGCATGGCTTGATGTAATGGCCAATTAGTGGCGGGTATTACTTCACAATATCGTGGTTCAACGTGGTTCAAGACACTGTGATTCAATGGTCAAGAATGGTGAGGAATGCTCCAACATTGTAACAGTAATAATTGGTGAACATGGCCAAATTCATGGCTGAACTCATAAGGGTGGATGAATGTAAAGCATTGGTTTGCATTTGCACGTTCTAGAAAGACAACCTGTGAATAAACGTTAAACAATGTTGATTATCTGTAAACATACTCAGTCACACTTCACGAGGTTCGACAGTCAATGAGGGATAAGAATGTTGTGCATGATTTCATCCTTATTGATGGTGGTTGTTCATGGCTGATTTTGTAGGGCACAGCAAATAAACATGCGTCAGGTATACCGTGCAAAACATGTATAACAACATGAGGTACACCCGTTGCGATGGGTGATCCAAGGTACTCCAAGATTTAAGGCAACGCCATGGCTTGGGAAATGCCATACCTTGACAATGTTTGCATACTTATTTAACTTAGCAATACTCAGCAACTGGGGTAACTCACAGTCATGATAGATACAACATACTTGCGTGGTTTGTTAATCAAACAGGGCATGACACGATCCGTCATTCGCTGCTTTTCTTCTTCCATGACTCCATGAATGCTCCACTACCGATTGGCTAAGGAAGGGTGGATGCTAAGAGGAAACTGGCACAAGCTTCAAGGCGGCCCATAGGTCATTCACTGGACAGCCACCGCGATTCGTAGCTTTCTGGCTGGTTACCCTATTAAGGGTAGATCCCTATTGTATTCATAAACTCCTTGGATGGCAAATCATGGCCAAATATACTCTCACGGCAAATGGTCATGGGTCCTTTCTTGGGATTCCTTTCACAAGCATCACTCGGCCGATTGTCTGTCCACCAATGGATGACTGTTACGAATGGAGACAGGCTCCCCCGCCCTCTGTGACCCTATACAGCTAGTACAAGCTCTGAATGAAAGGCGGTTTCTGGCCACTACACTACATGTGTACCAAAATGGCTGATTTCCCTCACGGCTTGGACAACTGAAGATCACACCAAAAGAGGTTTTGCCATAATTAAGCAGAATTCATCACTATTAAACTGTACATAGTGGTTAACATCACAAAAAAACTACTACTTAATCACTACAACCAGCAATCATGCTGGAAGATCACAGTTAGCAAAATTGTGGTGCATCATCATCACGTCCGTTTGCGCAGCTGATGTCCCCCACCAGAAAACGATTCTGATATCGCGCAGGATCCGCCAAAACTCCTGCAGAGAGATGGACCCGCAAAGCGAATCGAGGGCCCATGTACGTTGATTGGAAAACGAAAATCGAATACATGTAATGACTTCCTCCTTAACCAACTCATAACCAACAGCCATCTAAGCACTACAAACCATCACATGAACCACAAATTACTTATATTCATCCCGTTTGTTCCTTGAACCTTTGGCGTCACTTTCGTTCGCAGCACTCCTGTAACCAAGTTCGCTGGCAGTGCCGCAGCAGACACCTGGTCCCCACAAGTCGCTGGTTGGAAGCAGTTCCTGCTGGAGAACCATTGGCCAAAGCTAAGAATTCGATTATTGCTTCAAACCTTAGCTAATGATTATGCTAAGATTACTACATGTTTATTATGATTTGGTTGCAGCATGTTGCAGCAACATGTAGCAACCTTAATCATCATAAAGTAATTGCTGGAGTAACTGGAGAGTAGCAAGCGCTTAATTTGCCATCAATGGTTCTCCAGTATAAACTATGAGTATTTACCACTGCGGAAATTAAACTGAGAAGCAGGATAAACATCGTAATTACAGGTAATTAGAAGCATCAGCAACCAAGGTATGATGGTTAAGAACTCGGGCATAAGCAATGATCATCAAACACTATGACAAAGCTAAAAATGATCATGTTTCAGAACTAAGGAATCATTCATGGTTGGAATCACCATGGAGTAGTTGAATGCTGCTATGCATTAGCACTTCAACTGCGGTTGAAACTGAGGCCAGTGTCTACAGGCCAATCGATGTCTCCAAATTTCTGCGAGTGCTTGACACCACAAACATGTCGTCTGAGAATTGAACAAAGCATCTATGGACCACTATGAGCCACAATCAATCACCCGCCCAAACCATCATTTATGGGTTTATTGACTGGCATCAATCACCCCGAACCACCATTCATGGGCTAACCGCCATATTATCACCATTGGCCACCATTAACCACCATTCCATTGATAACCACTTATCATCATCAACCAGTATTAACCATCAACCAGTATTAATGGAATAAACCACCAACAAAAAAAACACCATCCACTAACCGCTATTCGACCACTATCAACCATCAACCACTACTAAATGAAATAATCAGCAGCTTTAAATTGAACCATTTTAAACCACAGCTAATTACTAATTGACCACGAGAAAAACACCAGTTTTCTCCAAACGTTTGCTGCTCAGCCTGAAACGACCCTGGCGAGCGCTGCCTTCGACCTTGCTTCAGGTCTGCTCCTCGCCCCGGCGCGGTCCAGCGTGGGCGGTGATGTGCTGGTGGTTTGTAGTGGTGAATGGTGGTGAATGGTGATTCAATGGTCGTTACATATTGGTTAAATGGTTCAGAAGGGTGGCTTATAGTGGTGCTGGTTATTGCTGGTTCATGTTTAGTGTACTGATTTATATCGTGTATGCAGTAGTGTATGATGGTTTATGGTGATATTGGTTCGTGGTGATTGACTCGGATTGGTGCTCAAGAGAAAGAACACGTAGATCAGCCATGGCAATCAGATGCACTTTATGTATACATATTGTTTATTTCCTTTTTTTAGCACTCACAAATGAACATCACCCACAGCCAACAACTGGTCGATGTCAAAAAGACGGGGATCAAACAACAACAACAACAACAACAACAACAACAACAACAACAACAACAACAGCAGCAGCAGCAGCAACAACAACAACAACAACAACAACAGCAACAGCAACAGCAAGTGGCACCTGGAAGATCCACTTGCCAAAAGAACTGATTGCTTAATCCTATGCAGCTATGCAGGCATCTATAAGCATGGACAATATCCAGTCCCAAGCATGGGGTGCAACCATCTTCAACCATTGGTGGTTCCAACCATTGGTGGTTTCAACTCTGAAAAACATGCGCAAGTCAATAAACTTACCATTCCCAATATTTGCGAAGATTAAAAAGCGTGCAAACATGTTTCAGAACACCAGCCAGCTATGATTGTTGGTCATTTATCCCCACAAGTTGACGTAACCACTGTTAACACTCCACTAAGTGTTTAACTGTCACAACCTGCAATCATTCATTCATAAGCCACACATCGGTTATCCATTGAATCCACTAACCCTTGAATCTCAACAATCTTAAGAACCGTTCAACCGGCATGGAAAAAAATGTTGGTTCTTATTCCCCACACTCACTATTCTCCACAATTAACTATAGCTAAGCAACGTTAACTACCAAGCAGTTAACAATAACAAACCATCTATAGACAATCATCTACAACTCATTATCTACAACCAATCATCTATACAATCATCAACAATTGATGATAGCAATTAACTATGGCAAATAACCAATCTATAACACACATGTCCTTGGCAGCTCGTTCCCCGTCCTTGGCAGTGAGCTTCCGACCCATCCCTCAGATTGTCGCGTTTCCAAGGCCAGCCTGTGGCGCCGTTGGAAAAGCTGGTGATGTGACACGTACATTGGACACGAATATGCATGCAGATTAAAAGGCTTACATATAAGTGCACAGATAAACATCCTGTGATTAAATGCTTATACTGATATGCAAATGTTCACATGTCAAGTGAAAATGATCCGTATGCATATGCTTGCAAGCAAGCATGCAAGCATGCGTGCGTGCGTGCGTGCGTGCGTGCGTGCGTGCGTGCGTGATATGTATGTATGTACTGCACTGTACTGTAGTGGAATGTAGTGTAGTGTAGTGTAATGTAATGTAATGCAATGTAATGTGTCTATGTAATTTACTTAATTAGGGTATATCATGATGTGAGACGAACACTTTGGAGGGCTCATCATCTATAGGGCTAGATGAGCAACATGACGTTTTTGGCTGCCCACAATTTGAGTCCAAAAGCAAACACAGTGTCACATGGTGGAACAGGACTGTCAAGCACGGTCAACAACATCTAGCAATACAGTTATACAGTTATACTGGTCAATAAGACTGTCCGTTGAAACGGGTATTCTATTGATCAAAAAGTAGATTGCCATAGGGTAGAAAAAAACATCACTAGGAGTTGTATGGGTTAATCAAAGTGAGACGCCTGGAGTATGTTTCACCAATCACACTCAAAAAATGGCCATATATAAATGGTCTTCCCCCAATATGAATGTTTACCTTCATGACTATCATGTTCGGTTGGACGGAAAGAATCAGCTTTTATCAACAGAGCAACATTAAAAAATGTATCAACTTGTTCCGAGCATGCTAGGGGTTCTCGTGGGGTTGGGTAGGAAGTCTTCATGTGCTAGTTGATTCATATGTAAATATGATTGTATGCCATGGAATTCCACCACAGGTTAATCGCTTTTGGTAGATACAACCCAGTAGGTAAACAATGTATGCGGAGGTAAAAAAAAAAAAAACATGAAATAATGGTGGTTGGAATTCCAGGGTAAATCTCTCTCTATTTTTATAGGTAAATATGTATAACCATCCTGAGTAGATACAATATCAACTTGGTCCATCCCGTCCATCCCCGACAGGCAAATGGCTTTGAATATTGCTTGTGGGGAATTCTATCCGCTCCGGGCAAACTAGTAGTTAAACGTCGTTGTTGGGATGTTTACCTACTCATTTTGTGGATGGTGAATTTTGACACACAACCGTATGTCAATCAAGAGCAGATGCAAAGAAGAAAATCCAAATAGATAAACAAATAAATCAATTGGTGCATAGATACAAAAATCGATACATGAATAAATTGATAAAGAGATAAACAACCATATATCTACAATATATATCTATATATATATATATACAACATTGATGCAATTCTCTAATAAGGGCCTATATCTAGATTTACATTAAGTAGATCAATGCATAAATCTGCAGCGCTCCGAGCGGCCAAAGCCCCAGCCACGGCAGGACCTGCGGCAGCCCCGGGGGATTTCTGGCGTCACTCCTCCGTTTCAGACGTAAAATTCGGATATGTTTCATGGTGGCTTAACTACAAAGTGGGCCCCCAACCACTTTGGTTAGTTGGTTGATAACTTATCTACCTAGGGTGATTCCTACCGGTTATAGGGGTTCTAACCTATTTTATAAGTGGTAAGGATAAGAGTATCCTTGATGTTTCGATCCCATGGCTTAACACCATGTTTTCTAAAACTCAGATCCGATGTTTTTTGTTTTTGTATCCTTGATGTTTAAATCCCTTGGCTTATGCCTGACATATCAAGGTCCCTTGCTAAATCCCATGTTTCTTTAATCATTTTCGGTCATTTGAAAAACATGCTACATTGGAAACATTTTTGGCACTTCAAAACATGGCCAATCTTGATTTTTGGGTAAATGGTCAACCCATCCAATCACAAAGGTATATCTTATGTGGCCAACCCATCTAATCCCAAACAGACTCAAAATCGAAGCAATTGTGGCTGTGAGCCGCCCAAGTGAGCTTGAGAACAATGCATGGCTGACAATCACGGCGGTTGATACTGATGGCAGCAGGGGATAAGAAGCAAACACTGCTGGGATTGGAGCAAAGTATGGACGGATACTTTGTCAATATGTAAATACATAAATAAATAAATATATATATATATATATAAATATATATATATATAAAAATATATATATATATAAATATATATATATATATATATATACGTAGTCCCCCACGTTCGCCGTCGCTCTACAAACATGCACAGCTAAGCTACTTTTGGGGCTGGGGTGGGGTGGGGCCGGCCATGTATGCTAACCTTCGCTTGCACTTGCTTTACGAACTTGATGCTATGTTGGGGCTGGGGTGGGGTGGGGTTTGGATGGAATTTGCAGTACACGCACAATTCCACGTCTTCGTGGAACTTTTTTTTGGAAGCAACCGTGAGTACTGGCAAGATGAGACATTTTGGTCACCTCGGACGTGGTCCTTTCAAGATTGAGAATCAAACCAAACATGTACATGTATTGAGTTCAGCTGCGCTGCACCGCCTGGTTTGTAAACCATCCCGAAGGCATGCGCAATGTATGGGAAAGCCTGTGCTTCTGGACTGATGAAGCAGTCGCCAAGCGATTGTTTCAAAAAAGACACTCTTGACGTGACCTGCATGTGCAGTTTCCCATGCCAAACGTGAATTTCGTTGATGGCTAACCAACCAAGCATGTGTGCCTTGCCAACCGACAGCAAACGTCTTGGCCTGCGCTAAAAGAAATAAATAAATATACACATATACATATATATGTATGTATATACTATGCGATTTGTATACTTACTGGTGGATATCTACTTAAGTATGGTAAGGGTATAGATCCACCGGTGGGCAAGAGGTAAGGACCCCTTATAAGCCGTCCATGAAGGCGATGATGTGAAGGGTTGGAGGGGTCAGGCAACGCAATAGACCATGGCGATAAGGACATTCTGACCAGCAGGATGTACCCTCCGGTAAACTAACATGGCAATGGAAAATCACCATTATTTGAAGGAAACCCTGGGAAACCAGCTATGAATGGTGGACTTTCCATTGCCGTGTTAGTTTACCGGAGGGTATACCAAATTCCTCGAAAGGAAAGATGTGCCACGATGCATGACGTATTCTGAAACAGGATGCAGGAAGCACTGTCCACGCTGGATGTTTGGTGGCTGCATCAAAGCACGAAACAGAATCAGTGCTTTCACTTTTTGCCTCAAAGCTACAGAACAAAAAGGATGCTTTTTGACATAGAAAACCAAAGAATCCTCCTCCTGAGGCAGAAGAAACTTTTTCATCAAAAGCCAGCCAATTCGGGTTCAATTCTCGTAAGGAACAGTAAAATCAGTGCACATCACCCGCCCTCCTAGGTGTCAATGCACATCATCCCACTCCCACCCCGATCTTCCCGCACCTGTCTTTTTTCGACAAGCCGCCGCATCACAAGTGCCAGAACGCAGGGGTTTCTGCGATGTTGAGCCACTAAACTGCGACGAACAGCAAGGCTATCTTATGAACAAAGCTTCAACATGTTTTTTTGAAACCATAAACGCACCTTTGTCATCAGAATGTCTCAAATAGATCTGAAATAATCTGGAATCTTCTGCCTCTTCGTGTAGAGTAAATCTGGGATAATCGGGATAATGATCAAATGTGAGGACAGTTGTATGACAATCTAAATGGCAGAATCAACAAACTTTCAAACACACACACACAGAATCACATGAGATACTCTGTGAAGCCAAGGCATGAGCAGAATCTATGGAAAGCAAGCTTTGTATTCCGCTTACATCTATGTACCCATGTGATGGAAAGCTGACATAAGCAATTGTAAATATGTGTGCACTACAAATCAATCAGGGAACCTGCTCCAACAATCTCGTGTCCAAAAATTCATCAATGAGGCGCACACGCAGAAAACAAACATGTTTACCGTATCGTTTCAATATCAACAAGAAACACTCACAAGAGTTTCAATGTTGAGATTGTTCATAGCAGCATACCACATAACAAACAGTTGACAACAACAGAGCCTTGTGGTTTATGAAAATGTCCCAGAAGCCTATATTATTACATTCGATTGTTGCATTTTCCTAGGCAAGGAAGAACGTTGCGAAAACATGCATTGCTCACCAACGCTCGCAGGCAAACTGGAGTCTTTTGCAGCCATCGGTCTATGAACCCGTGGGTGTCCCAAATTAAACATGACTGCTGCTTGATGTTCGATGCCGTGGCTACCATGAACATCCATCAACTATCAACTGAAATTTTGAGTTGTGGATACAATGTACATGATAGTTTAATAGAGAGTAGTTAAAAGTCATTGTTTTTTAATGCATACCTGGTATTCAAAATTCAACATATTACTATTTCACGTGGTTTCATGTGGCTTTTCTCCAAAAATGTTCCCAAAATATCCCAAGTCTCTAGTGGTTTCCAGCTCTCACTGGCAACGGTGCTTGTAGGACAGTTGGACGGCTGCCAGCAGCCACGAAGCGGTCTGCCTGGGCATCCATGAGGCACAAGTCGGCATCCACGATCTCGGAAGGGTCACAAGCAGCTTCCTGGACGTGGCCAGTGATCATACCATGACTGGTTGGTGGATGGGTATGGTTCATGAAGAACTGGTTGGTGGTTTCAACCCCAATGGTTAACTAGTGGTTAATAATGGCTATTAATGAATATTTTTTTCTGCTAATATAATGATATAATGATTGTTATTAATGGTCGATACTAGACTGGCTGGTGGTTGAAGCACCCTATGAAAAATATTAGTCAGCCAACTGTTTGTTAATGATTACTAGGAAAAAACAAATGTTTGAAACGACCAACCACATGACCTTCAAACATGGCCACTGGTGGTTGGTCATGGTGGTGATTTCAAGGTATGGTCACTGGTTTATGCTCGGTATTTGCCCCTATGATTATGGTGATTTCAAGGGCTGTTGTCATATACTATGTCTTGGAAAAATAGAGGTCAACGTACCAAATATGCGCACATAGGGGATCTACCAACCAATGATCGGTGGTTTACCACAGAGCGCATGGGGATATACCAACCACAAGGGAAATGTTGGCTCATCGATGCTCATGGTGGTTGATGGGCATTGCCATGATGCTAGTTGACCTGGCACAGCGGCATAGCCCGTCCAATGGCACACGCGAATTGTGCCGGTGGCAGAACATGAGTTGAAACAACCAACGGCTGAAAGGTCATGGTGTCAACACACAGCTGCAGCAAATCAAAAGTGGTTGGTGGTTTCAACCCCTAGGAAAAACATGAGTCAACCAATCAATCATTTGTTAATAATACAGAAACTAAAAATGTTCAAAACCACCAGCCAGAAAATGACATGATGCACGAGGTTTTCATTTTTGGTCGACTCGTGCGAGACCAAAAAATGTGTGTGTCAACGCCTCGGGGGTGCTCTGTACTTGTTCTTGTTCATTTGATTTCAAATTTATGGGTTTGTCCGGAATTGGTGCACCCCCCAAAAACCGGTGTCTTGCCGACAATAACGGTTATTGTTGGATGCTTGGCAGGTACCACCATTCATGGACAAACCCAAGTACCTACAAAATTCTTCCAGAACCCAACTGACAAAAAGTGCGACAGCTAGTGACCCCAAAAATGCTAATCATTAAGCCTAAGAATTGGGTATGTGCAAAATAGGGTAACCAAAAACCCACCAACAAATTGTCACTTTCCTAGGAAACCGTTGGTTTTGTGGGGTATCACTATTTTGGCACATGCGTGTTTCCCAAAAAACGGGTACCCCCCAATCATTTTCTAGGAACCATTTATAGCAATAAACAAGCTATTTTTGGGCCCCCTATTTGGAGAAACCATCACATATCCAATTGACAGGTTTCCAACAACACTGGTTCCCCATCATTTACCATTGTTTTCCCTATAGTTTTGTTGGTTAGTATCCCTCATTATTGTTGGCTAATATTGACCCATAGCCAGGTTTCATTCAGCAACCGCACTGATCTCTGAATTCGGCAGCCTTTGCAATCAGCTTCAGCAAGGCCATGTGATGCCGTGTCAGGATTCCTCGCGGCGGCTTATGATGGCGAATGATGGTGACAGTGAATCTTGGTTGACCAATGAAAAATCCTGGTGGTTAACCAAAAGCCCACCAATGATGGTGACTAATGGTGGCCAATGATGGCAAATGATGGCTAGTTTTGGCAATGATGGTTGCCCAAAACACACAGTTATGATCGTGCATTGCAGTGAATCATGCCTGAGAAAGGGGCAATGATCGCTAATCACAGTGAATAATCGTTGATGATGTTCGACAATGATGGTTACTTACAATGGGAAATGGTTCTCACGACCGTTGTACTGAAAGCTCATTCCCTTGACAAAAATGCAGGGGACCGGAGCTGAAAGAATCTGTTCACGGCAAAGGCTTTTGACCACAACTGTTGGCCAAACCATCCTAGAATCACGAACTTGTTGCTGCTGGAATTATCCACAAATCTGCCGGGAATCGCATTAATCCTCTTAAGCTCACCATTTGAAATGAACTACTGATGTTATCTCTACTAAACATTAAACGACGCCGGGGATCATGCTTCATCACGTTTCTTAAGTAGCCTTGGTTGCCAACGACGGATGTTTGCAGATGTTTAGAGAAAGTTTGGATTCCCTCGCTCCTGGTGCCATCAGGCCTCAGCAACTTCTGACGCAGGTGATCAAACAATGCAACCGAGCACCAGTCTATGGCTCAATGGCATGATCATTAAAGGTAGCTTCACACACACATCAATTGCAGCCTTGGTGACTCTTAGATCCCTTGCTAAAAGTCTGACTTTTAGTGGCTGTATGGTAAATCAAACTAAAATAGTAGCTATAATCCACCCAGTAGCCTGGTTGTTAGCAACCATCACTTGGTGTGGTAAAAAGTACCATCTGCGGCTCAATGTAAACCATCTGGTGATTTGTGAGAGATGGGAGATTGTATGGCTACGTATAGGCTATAGGTCAAAACCCTCTACCCCTGGTTCCCCCATCATTAAGCACAGTTTTCCTTATCATTGTTGGCGATTATCCCTCATTAGTTGGTTAATATTGACCCACTGCCATATGAATTAAGCCGTTCCTTGATGGTAAATCGCCAGCTATATACGCTTCACCTGGTCCTAACCACTGGATCTCCCATGGCAAAGGAATCCTATGGACACCAGATCTTCATCGACGCACCTTCTTCCTTCTCAACCTTCTCACCCTGAGAGCAACGCGTCGAGGCGTTGCCTTGAAACAGGGTTCGCTGTGCCGCTATGACTCAAGTGGTGGTTTATCAAAATAAGGAGCCCCTAAAATGGTTGGTTAATTACTACTATATGACTATTAATGGATGATTTGGGGGTACGCCTATTTTGAGAAACACCCAAGTAAGCATCTTAAAGAAATGATGACAATATATAACGGCAGTGTTTGGCAACTGTCGTTACTGTCGTTACTGTTGCTAAACTAGAACTGTTGCTTTTTACTGTCAAATGCTTTAACCATTATCATACCCTACTATTAACCTATTAACAACCATTAACCACTAACCATTAACGTACGGCAACCGTTGTTCACTAACTAGCCCTCTTGATCGGGTACCAATAGTGTTACTGAGGAGGTTTCCGACCAGCACTACTAGCAACACCACCACATATGTTGTTGGTGATCTCGGTATTGTATCACTAAGAGGCTTGTATGTTGTATATACCGTTAAAGTACCAATACTGATGTAGCACTAAAGGCAGTCATACCATATTATCACTCATGATGAGTCACACCGATAATGTATAATATCACTAATGTTGGATCCAAATTATTTGCTATCCAAAGTAATATTTAATCTGATGGTGTTTTTTGAACACATTAATCTACCATTAGAACCATACATGATGATGCTGATCTGGGTAGATGGTATATCACTTTTATTCATGCATGGATCGCCATTGGCTATTGAGAGTTTAAAAGATAACATTGTGCAAACATAAATATACACATATCGTTAGTGGTTTCAACCCCTTTGAAACATATTAGTCAACCAATCAATTGCTAATAATTAAAAGGGAAGATAACAAATGTCAATCAAACCATCAACCAATATATATATATATATATACGTTTAAATATATATAAATATATATATATATATATAAAAATATATATATATATATTTGTATATACATGCATGAACGTGTATGTGTGTGGGTCAGTGTGGGTATGTCTTTTGTCAGCGTGTCATTGGCAAATCGTTGCCCGGCTCCCCTCTGCGGCGAGTTCACGGCGGGGCTGCGTTCCGACGTTAGTTTCCGACGCTGGATGGAAAACACAGCGGTTTTAAACCGATGATTCGCCGATGATTTGCCTATGCTTCAGCTATGATTTACCAATCACATCCTATCACTCAATCACCTGGTGGTAAGCCGATCATGTTTCTTAGATGGCGAACTGGGTCAATATTGACCAACCAATGTCATGAGGGCAATGACCAACAACAAGGGAAACAGCCTGGTTAATGATAGGGGAACCAGGGGCGGTGAACTGACCCACAGCCAAATGATTCACCGGGTGATATTACAGCGGTGGACGGTGCAGCTACTGCCGCCTCGGCTTCCTCAAAGCCGGTGGAGCACAGAACGGGCTGCAGATGGGACTCGGTGTTCACTTGGAAGGCCTGCGTGGGAGACACCCGCTGAGATCGACGAGATCTGTCATCTGTTTCTAGTGATAGCGGTGAATGCTGATCAATGATGATGGTTAATAAAGGTTGGTTAATAGTAATCAAGCCATAGGAATCAATAGTAATTATTAATAGTAGTTAGTAAGAAAGGTTGATTTATAGTGATTGATAGCAACTAATAGTACGCAATCAATAGTAATATATAGTAGTTAATGATAACTAATGTAACGAATAGTAATTCACTAATGGTAATTAATAGTGACCAGCTGGCTGTTAAATGCTGCTAGCTATTGAACCGGCCAGCCATCGTGAAGTTTTAACTCGCTGGCACGGGGCCACACTGCCAGCTGTGGATTCATGGCTGGCATTGCTACCAGCGGTCAACCTGATTGGAAACACTGTGACATGAGATCCACGCTACTAAATTAGCCACATCAAAAATATTCAAATTCAGATTTGCTTAAATCAAGATTTGTTAAAATATTTAAAATCTAGATTTGTTGAATACCAGGCTGCAAATATTTTAACAAATCTAAATTTCAAAATTCACCATATTTTGAGGCAAATCCCAGCGGTAAAACTAGGGGGTGGAGCGTATTTCCGTGGATCTCCAACCCTTAGATTGTTGGGGGTCGGTATTCACGGAACCTATCAAACATCAACAAATGAAAAACCGCAGGAGTCAAGATCCGAATGGGTCTGGTAGCCACCTGCCGGATCCTCAGAGTGTCCCGATTTTTTTGCGCTGCCGAATTAAGACTGGCCAAAGCATTGGTCTTTTTCACCGGGCCGTGGGTCCACACGGTCCACTAACAGCAACAGTTGTGACTTTGAGTCGATAGCAATACCGCATTTCTTCACACACAAAGCGAGTCATGCCCCCCCAGTTGGCTAAGTTGCCTTGTAAAACAGCTACCAAGTAGGTATACCAAAAACAACTGGGGGGTGTCACTCTGTGGTGTTAGAGACCCACAGCCATGTTATCTAGATGGCAAGAGGAAACCCTCAAGTCCGCTTTCAAAGATCCAAGAACCGTTCTGCGTATTAGAAATGTGACATACACAAACACGACCCCCAATTGACGTCTGTATACAACTGCGATTTTTTGCTATATGTGGTTGTAAGTTTATACATGGCGTTTCATGTATTTTGCATGCATGTATGTATGCATCAACGTACAAATGCATTTGCAACATCTGATATGTACATCGGTCAAATAAAACATTTACTATATCATGCAATGGATTTATCTACATCGAATCTATCTGTCTACCTATCTATCTATCTATCGAATAAATCGTGACGGGATTTCCTCTTCCAGCAGGGCCTCACTATGCAACTTCGTGTGGGCCGCGCAGATCGGACACGTCTTGCCGTGGTCCCGGTGTGCAAAGAGAACAGCGAGCCACAAGAGCTGTGCACCATGCACCTTGCGAGTCCTCATTGAACGCCTCAGAATCAGCAATCCTTTAGCCCATCCCATCCGCAAAGCAGTGTGGTTTTATTATTAGAGGTTGGAATTCCACTGTCAACTTGTTGAAAGAAATATATGCTGGTGTCTCGAATTTGGGGACCCCCCCAAATCATCCTTTATAAACCATCTATAGTAATAAGCCAACCATTTTTTGGGTCCTGTATTTTGAGAAACCACCATATGTTGATTCCTGATCTGATCAGTTGGACTTCCACATCTTTTCCAGTGGTGAAGAGGCACTGGGGACACTCCTGGCCTGACCTCCCCTGTTAGCACTCCGAGCTCGGAGAAGTTCTCGGTGGGTACAAGTTGGGCCCCCAACCACTGAACTAAGTTGGTTTATAACTAATCTAACTGGGGTTAACTACCAGTTATAGGGGTTATAACCCAACTTATAAGTGGTTGGGGCCCAACTTGTACAGAACTCAATTGCGGCTTTCTGTGTGGATCTGTAAGGTTTGGCACAGCCGGAAACGTGCTGGGGCTATAGCGAAAAAACATCTCAAGTACAGAGTGGTCATTGATGAAAACATCATGTGAAATCACAGCAAGCTATACAGAATGTTAAGAATGGTAGATGTGAGCTGACTCAACCGCTGTGGTCCCTCGGGCTAACTCCAAGGTAAACTACTAGTGCTCCCCAGCTGGCAACGCCTCATTCAGCTTTCACGGTTCTAGAATCGTGATCTTCCCACTCGTTGTTGATCGGATATTGTTGGTTGAGCAATAGTGGGTTCACCATGGTTGATATTGTTGATGTAGTGCCTTGCTGTTGGCTATTGTCCATAATCTCAACCATGATTAACCACTATCATTAATTAGCCCTTATTAACGATCAGTAACAAACTTTTAACCTTCAATCATTCACCAGCTAACCATCACCCAGGTACTTCATGTAATTATGCGATATTTACCTACATTTACCCATGAAATTGCTCAAATGTAGGTAACTATGCCATACCTGGAGCATCTGGGTCATTGTAACCATCATTTTCGCCACTTTCTGCATGAAAATTCTGCCTACTGGTCGCACCACGTGCCGCGTCTCACACCGTGACCATGTGGCAGCAGCGCGCTGAACTGCGTCTACGGCCGAAGGTTCCTCCGTTTTCAGCGATCTTTTTTGGCAATGAGCATCCGTGGGTGTAGTGGTTGGTAGTGGTTTTATGGTGGGTTTATAGCATGGTCTACAGTGGTTAAAGTCCAATAGTGGTCAATAGTGGTGAATAGCCGTGAATAGTCGGTGATAAGTCGCTGATTAGTCGGTGAAGAGTAGTGGTTTGTGGGGATAACAACCAACAATCATGGGGGAACCAAGGGTTAATGATGGGAACTTTGGATGACTTTCTCTGAGGTATGGTGGTTTAAAGTGGCTATGGTTTGTCAGTTTATAGTGGCTGGCCTCGCTCCCTCACCAACCAGTTCATCATCCATAAACAATCAGCAACAACAAGGGATCTATACCAACTGTTCAGAACTCTTGGTTCTCCCCTGCTGACCTGGATGGCTGAAAAATCTCGGGATCAAATGGGTTTCAGGGCTGACTGATTCACCAGCCAGGAGAGCATCATGTTTCGATTTGTGCCGAAAATCCGGAGATGCCCCGGGGCCGAAGAGGACGCGGTTCGAAGGATTCGGTTGACTGCGAAAATCGGAGGCGGCTGCCCGGTTGGTGGCGCCCAAGGTTTCGCACAGCTTTCGATTCATGGTGAGCGATCCGTTCAGAGCTAGGCGACCACCAGTTGGCTCAATGGCAAGCTTGACAACCACCAACCTACCCCAAAGAGCATACAGAGTGCCTCTGACGAAGTTGGCTTAAGGTAAGCAGTTGTTGTACAACCATCGCTAGTTAAAGGGCACGAATGAATCTACCATCCCCAGCATTAGCTGAAGGCCTGAGCCGTTGGCCATATTCGTTCACCTGTTCCAGCAGAACCCGACACCAACATCACAAAAAGATGAACTGAACGCCTGCAATGCTTCCAATGAACTACGGGATGAACCAACACATCAACTGTTGCGAAGCATTCCCTATACTGAATCCACTGGTATCTTTGCCAACATGGGAAAGCCCAACCAAGCCAACTTGGGAAAGCCAACCCAAGGTAACAAAAAAAATCGAAGCTTGGCACCATCAACCGGTCGTGCAAGGGCGGAGCTGCTGTCCACCTTGAAAAAAGGAAACGCTAAGGACACTTTTGGTCAAGGATGACCTGCGGAGCCCAGCCGAAATGATTCGCCATGGGACTTGGATACCTTGGAGTTCTCACCGAGCCATTGATGAGCACACCTCCCCTGTTTTACTATCCCAAGATTAAAGTCACTAGGCTGATGTTACCCTTTGTGGCCAGGGCGATGGTGATGATTTAAGAAGATGCTTTAGAATGGTGAAGTGGAGGATGGTGAATAATGAGTCATAATGAGAACAACTTTGTCGCCAAACCACGGCTTCCATGACGTGAAATCTCAATGGATTCGCTTGATCAATCCCTGGGACCTACTGTCTGTGGACCTGCGAGAGTATGCTGAGGATAGTAAACCAATTCTGAAAGGCTTCAGTTCCGACTTGCGCAAAGGTGGGGTCCCCTGGTTCGAAGTTGGTTGATTAACAAGCCATGTATCTAAGTATAGTTTTATGTACGTATATCTACCCTGGATCAGGAATCAATTTGACGTGTACTATAGTCATATATGCAATGACTGGCAGTTTCCCGAGTTATGTTCACCAGCTTAGATTGAGGGCTCCTGGTTGCAAAATATCTGCATTCACATCCTGTCGTTGTAAATGGCTCTGCTAAGAGTCATGTCATTTCTGCAGGGCCTGCAGATCGGACCCGTCCCGGGTCTCGCCCAACTGTCCTTTTGAAGTGGGCGACAAAGGAAATGCAGCAATTGAATAACTATGCTGGTCACTTGTTAGGCGCCTGCCCTAGGGAATGTCTGTGCAATTTTGCAGCAATTGAAACTCTTTGAGCATTTTTTTCGATACAAGTGGTATCCCCAAAAATGGTTCTGTGTTGAAGCGATTGTCTTTAGCATCCCTGCGAAGCGATGCTATTATATACTGATTCAATACCGTAGTTGGTTCTACAGTTCTCTATTGCTTCAGAAGCCTACCCCAATTGTGCGAACAAGCATGTCCAAATCGCAATGGTTCTACATTCAGCGGCTGATCACTTGCTCACAGGAAACGCACAAAACAAATTTTGGGCCACACCCAGAAATGAAAACCAAACCAAAAGTCAACCTGACCCATTGTCAACCGTGAGCGTTGTGGCCTTTTTCATCCAACAGCGAGCTTGTATACTATCATCATCGACCCCGAATCAACCAGCTACTATCAATCAACAATATCAATCATATCCTGGTTGGTGGTTTCAACTCCTATGAGAATGTTAGCCAACCAACCTGAAGCTCATCTTGTCACATGATCTCCGCAACAATGTGACCAGCCACGCCAACAAATCGTGAAGTTGCAAGGAGGCTTCACAGGGGCGCCGGATGCCAGTTTTGAGCTGCTGGTATATGCTGGTAGCACAAGATTGTTGACCTAGTGGATCTGAGTCGAAACTATTGTGCGGCTTCCAGAAGTGTCTCTTAAATGTCTTATAGGATTGAACTCTCCAAAGTGTTTGGGTCCACAAGAAGCACAAAGCAACCTTTAATAAAACAAAACGGCGAAGTGCTCTATAATGCAGCGAGTAAAACTAATTCGAAAACAAGTATTTGCATATAATGGACTTTAAATACAAGGAACTGCTGGCTGCTGAAACAACGCTTTGATCTTGGCTGAAATGGAGCAATGGAAGCAACAGCTCAATCGAGAGTCAAGACCAGAATGGCCCAATCTCAATTTCAAGCATGATGCGAGGGTTATAACCAAGTAAAAAGAAGCATCATCATCTCTCTATTCTCAACGCATGCAGTTGAGAGATAGATACATGCATATTGGCGTAGTTTTACTGCAATGAGGTATGTGTACTAATGCTGCATGTGCATGTTTAAATATACAGCTTCATGAATATACAAATATACATATTTAAATAGAGATAGATATACATACTGAAATGTATAACGTATGTATATATGTATATATATATGTATTGAAATGTAAATAAATAAAAATAGATAAATACACAAATACATATATATATATATTATATATATAAACAAATTATATGAATAAACAAATATAAATATATCACACATAAATATTCAAATGTATCAATATCCCTTTCTATGTGACGACAAACACCACGCAACAGTTTTCCAAATGGCTACGTCCATGGCGTGCGCTGCCCAACAGCTCTGTACAACTTCGCCCGCGCACCGGGAGATGTGACCTGGGAGTACCTGCAATGACGGCGTCACATGACGGAGGTATACCACCCAAGGTGATTTACACTAGTACTGCATGATAGAGATATATCGCATGATATCACCTTACACAAGGTAAATTGCTAAACCTTACACTAGTACACTGACCAGTACAAGTTCGAATGAGGTGATTGTACTGCATACCAGCCATGGCAACAAGAGTATCAACCAATATTACTAATTCTACAATCAATGGGCAAGAATGACAGTCATACATGGTAGTAAAACATAGTGAAGCTAGTATGAAGCTCCATTGGTTTTAGATCTTGATCATCGTGGAATCTGATGATGGGATAATGACATGGTGATGAATGATGAATCATACAATTCCTGACCACTACTGATGGTTATATAGCAAATGAATAACGGTTTAACCATGGTGAATAACCACTGATTTGCTACTAGTGCATCCAAGCAACACAAATTTCATGTCTGATTCATCAACGAGAAACATTCACAATCATTCTGGACCACCAAAATGGTGACATGCAATCAAACATGTCGTTGCACTTGTTGAAATCCCGGCTGACAGTGGCATTTATAGATTGGCACTTCCTCTACTAGAAATGATCATGGTTGAAGGCACCGAGGATTCATGAACACGCCGAGTTTCTGGCTATCCTTTGCATGAAGATCCACTTCCTTTGGATCATGATGGCTCTGGAAGGACCGCCATAAGACCATGACCGCACCGACCGCACCATCACCGCATCGCGGCTGATTGAAAACCCCCAAAAAAAATCGAAAACCCCTAAACAAACAGAACTATGCGACAATTTTTCGGAACCAACACACTCCCAACCACTCCATATATGGTGTGTTCAGCTACAAAACTGGGTCATTAAATAGGCAAATCTGGGTAGGGTAAATGTAATCTGGGACCAAGAAACGTACTTCGATGTGGAACTACAATGACCTAGTTGAAGGCAACACAAACTAAACAGCCAACCCCCAAAAAATCCAGCCAAACAGCAGCATGCGAGCAGGCAAGCAACCAATCAAGTTCTTAGATACTTCTCTGGTATTGATGCTTACCAACTAACCATTGTTAGGGATTGGTGGGTTGATGCTTACTAATTAACTTGTATTGAAGCTTATCCAAGCATTGTGCTTGTTCGATTGGGTGTTTCTCAAGTGATAGGGGCACCCCAAAAACAGCTGTTGGTTTATCACCATAAATGTCTAATATACTGGGTGAGAACTGGGTGTACCCCTATGGCACGAGAAACCACCAGATTTGGTATTGATTAATTGTCACTTAAACATATGGTGAATGAACAAGCCAGCCAAACCGTTGTTCATGTTTGGTATTGGCTGTTGATGTTTGTTGATGAATGCTCAGTAGCAACATGTTCACCCATTGTCCAAACCATTGTGCATGTTGAATAACCAACACCATCACCAATCACTAACTAACCTCAACCATGGTTATTTCACAAATGTCAATAACTAACCATAACCATGGTTGAATGAATAACTAACCACAATTAGTTGGTGAGTAGTGAATCGCCAACCTGCAGTTAGGTTTGATGACAAATGTGGCTATAACATAATATGAACGTTAATTATGGTTATGGCTAGTCAGTTATGGCTATAATATTCACGGCTAACTAACTAACTATAATCATCACCAACTGCTGCCCGTGACCGCGCCTAAAGCTGTGCCTTGTGTTTGCAAGGCGCATTGGCTGCCTGAGTTCGTGGACAACGGGGGCCCACGGGTTTTAGATAACGATATGGGGACCAGGTGAATGGTAGATACAACTAGGCCTGTTAAATGGATGTTTCTCAATATGATGACTGATACGGAGATATAGAGGATTATTATTAGTTATTAGTTTGCTTGTTACGGGGATTATAATGATTAATAGCAAATTCTAACCACCAATCATGGGTAGTAAAGGGGCTTCAAAGGGGTTATGACCATGATCCCATGAACATAATGGGGATAATGACCAACAATAAAGGATACTAATGGTATAAACCCATGGGTGTTTCTCAAGTCATAGGGGCACCCCAAAGCTATTGTTGATTCATTGCTATAAATGTTCAATATACTGGATTATAAATGGGATACCCCTATGGTCTGAGAAACCACGAAGATGGCTTAGAAATTGGCTGCTTCACCAACTTATAAGGTTTGTGGGCCTCCACCTTTGAGCTGTGGTAAACTACTGGCAGAAAAAATCAGTCTACCCCTTGCCACTTGCAGTTGTCTCAACCAAGCTAGAAGTGAACAAGAATGCCACGACCCGTAGATGATTTAGCTGTGAAGGAAGCATCAAAATTTAGAGGGCTAGCCATTCTTGTTGGCGGGTTTCCCCTAGTATTGTAACTACCTAGTTATAAGTTAATAACCTGTGGTAGAGCTTAGTGATGGGTTATAAGTTAGCTTAGCCTTTCCTGTGAATACTTATAACTTAACTTATAACCCATCACTAAGCTCTACCACCAGTTATTAACCAACAATGGCTGGTTGATTACGACGATTGCACAACACCCATCTTGGATGGTAGATCCAGCAACGTCCTTCCCAGCGATGGTTTGGGAAGGTCACTGCTGGAAGGATTATCAAACTGCTGGGAATGCTACAAGTTAGTACTCTTAGATGTGGTGGTTTCTCAAAATAGGGGTACCCCTAAACCATCCTTCATTAGCCACTTATAGTAAGAAACCAACCATTTTTGGGAGTTCCTTGTTTTGAGAATCCACCATGTGTGAATCACAAGCTATCCATGATAAAACTGAGGGTGGCACGTATTCATATGGAGCTACCGTTGTATGGCTATCAGATACTACAAAGATCTTACGAGTACCCACCAAAAAGCCGGGAACCACTGCGGTGATGATGCAAAGGTTGACCAAGCGAGAAAAATGGCGAGTTTCCGACATTGCCCTCAATCACCAACCAGTAGTTGTTTAACCACTATTGTTGCTTCTTATCTCCTATCATTAACATCATCATTCATGGATACAACCCCTATAAAACCCCTAGAAAACGCCTATAAAACCACTATCATTACCCATCATTCATGGATACAACCCCTATAAAACTCCTATAACCCCCCCCCCTATAAAACCACCATAGGGACCTTTCTCGAAGCTGACCCCAACCCCTCTGGCGGCACGCAGCCTGAGGGGAGGTCGGCTGCGGCAGGAGTGTAGGCCTCAACACCGGCGGCCGTGGCAACGTCGCTTCGAAGTGGTTGACAAATACATGAAAACAGCCGTGATTGTTTGTTTCATGTATCTGATTATCATGTATTTGAAATATAATGGGTTGCAGAAAATACATGATCTGTGGTTTGATTATTATATCATGTTTGTTTCATTGATAGTATAGGGGTAGACGAACTAGGGACACATTTGTTTGCTGATTGACAATAATTGATTCAGTTCTACAACCATTGACAGCTGGTTGATATATATAGCCATGAGGTGGTTGACAATCATGTTTGTGTCATGTATTTGTCTAGCAGTGATAGATCATGTAATGGGTTTGCCAATAATCGATGATAATATTTGCCAAATATCACTGATAATAATCACTGATAAAAATCAATTATAATCTAATTGGCAACCACATATTATTAGTCAATCATTAAGTTTTCCAATGGAATGACAATGATATACAGTGGTTGATATAGCAGTAGATAGATATGATCTATTGGACCCTTTCGATCCTCCAAATCCTCCAGGTCCTCCCGCTCTGCCTGGAGGATTAAAGGGACTAAAAGGATTAAATCAAAAGGATCACATGATTTAATCCGTTTAATCCTTTTAATTCTCCAGTGATGCCTGCGGGATTCTCAAAAGTAAAGAAATCGGACGCACAAAATAGCACCTAAAGGTCTCTCTAACATATGTATACATGTATTTTGTATATATATATATATGGAAATAAATAAATATAAATATAAATAAATAAATATATAAATATAAATATATATACATAGATATGTATAACCTGGCCATAAACTGAACCAGCTTCACACCAGCGCCGGATCTCTTTTTCTCGAAGTGATGCCCCCACTTCGCGGCTAACCTGTAGACCTGGCACGAAAGGCTGGTTGTGATCGCCACAAACCGTGGGTTAGAAATGGTAGTCTGGTTGGTGGTTGAACCACCCATGGTGAACCATGGTGAGCCAGTGATCATACCATGACTGGTTGTGGTGCTCACCAATCCTTTGAATCATTGATGGTTATTGATGGTTGATGATGGTTGAGTAATGGTTGATGGTTGAACCAGCCATGGTTAACTAGTGGTTAGTAATGGTTAATAGTGGTCAATAATGATTATATATGGGAATAATGGTTGATAATGATCATTGCTGGTTGGTGGTTGAACCACCCCAATGGTGAACTAGTGGTTAATAATGGTTAATAATAGCAGTTATAATGATTGTAATTAATGGTTGATACTAGACTGGTTGATGGTTGAACCACCCCTATTGAAAAATATGCTTGTCAACCAACCAATTGTTAATAACCACTAGAGAAAATAAACAATGATTGAAACCACCAACCAAGTACTAGTAGTTGAAATTTGATGATTAGCAATACACATGGAAATAGCAAACACTAGTAGTTTGTCATTTGCAACTGGTAATACAATTCTACGAGCAATATACTTCTCACAACTCAATGAATTATTATAAATCAATTGTTGACGATGTGATGAGTTCCATCAATTTCTTACGGTCAGAAATGGTGGTTGACGAGATGATTTCACATGATTTGCAATGATAGGAAATTGACAAACACGACCCAGTGTATGTGTTATGACCAAGATTGAAAATCTCGTGCCACTTATGTGTAAGAGAGATGAATGACTATGGCGGTGGCGGCTGACGGTTTATGATGCTTCATGATGGCTAGTAGCTGATACATGTTCTGGTTGTTTCATGGTAAAATCATGGCTGATTATGCTGCTTCAGAGGGAATCATTATGAATAACAATGAGGCACTGGGGTTGCTCCCTAGCGAACCCGACACCCAGAACTGCCTCAAGCAGGAGCAGACTCCTCTTGCAGCGTCAAAGGTAGCTTCCAATCGATTTCCTCCTTTCCAAACCTTGGGCGACCAGAAGAAGACCAATGCCTGAGTTGGTGAAGGGTAAATGATATCCAAACGAGCCAGGTATGATACACATGTGTATTCAGAGAAATATATGAATACAGTAATACATAACATATATCTAGGCATACATTGAAAACCAACACCTGTCATCACGACCAGCTATGCTGGGCAAAATACCATGGGGTAGATGATGCTAGTGTGTTGGCTTCTGCCTCCTTTCTGACCATCAAGGACCCATAACTACCCACAGGGCCGACAAACGATAGGAATGACGATGGTCAACCTCAGAGTGTCTTAGGTGCCTTTCAAACAGAGTGACAATGATGATACCATTTTGTGATATGGTTGTGGGTTAATATTGACCAACAATAATGGGGGATAATAACCAACAATAATAGGAAAAACGCAACAATGAGGGATAGTAACCAACAATAATAGGTAAAACAATAGTGAATGATAGGGGAACCAGGTACAGGGTTTTGACCTGACCCAAGGTCATATCAAAGCGACAAGCCATGGTATGTTATGGTTTGAAAGCCATGACACCAATGATACGATACAAGCCACATGATGATTTACCGCTTTCAAAAACCAAATTGTGGCCAGCACAATGTTAGATTGCATCAAGTGATAATGCCTGATGAGTGATGACAAGGATTGATAATTGGGAATGAACGGTTCTTTACAACTAATGATACTTTGGCATTGACAATTCATGACAGTTAGTGGATCAGAATGACAGGCAAACTCAAGAAACATGCATGAAACATATATATGTATATATATATATAGATTGTTGTCTGTATTTCACACAAATTTCACAATGCCTCATCACCAACTATCATTAATCATGACACACCATGGACAACTATGTCAACCATGATGAAGCTTTAAAAAAACAAACACTATCGCCCATATGGGGTGTTTCTCAAAATAGGGGTACCCCTAAATCATCCCATTCTAAACCATAGATAGTAATAAACATGTTTGGGGCATTTTTTGGGTACCCCATTTTGAGAAACCACCATATAGAAACATTACCACCCCATAACTAACATGCCATAACCCTGTGAGCAGCGACCCAAATTTGCACGGGACCTCACTGGCAATCGCCGAGAGACTCCCGTAGGGCTTGGTTGCACTTCCTGGGTACTCTGACCATGACTTCTTGTTGTGGTTGTCGTTGTATAATGGTCACAACAAGCTGTATTTAGCCATTATAGTTGTTGTACAAAACCATTAGCAGTTGTAATGATATTTAACATTATGCTGTTGTTAACCATTGAATTGCAACCACAACTTGTATTTAACAACAGCTGCTAATGTTTTATTCAGTAGCAGTAGGTGCAACAGCAGTACATAGTCAAAGGTGTTGTTGTTCCATGTTGTTCTTTCAGCCAGAAGGAAAAACACGTTTGAAGAGGCACAGTTCTGCACAAGAGCTTACAGTGTCCCCTTCCCGGCACGTGCTGCAACGGATTCTGGGGGCTTTCTTGAGGGCCAGCTGAGTTTTGGAGGTTCCCCTTCCCATAACATCCCTTGAAACATTCATGCTTGGGCGTCCAATTGATGGTCAATGGATGATATCCTGAAAACTCCAATGTAACATCTTTTCTGGTAAACCATGGTTTAGATACACTTTCTCACTACATTGAGTGTTTTCTTCTAGCTAAATGCGCACTTTTTGGTGATTTCATGAGGTTCGAACACTTTTTTGACTATCAACCCCCCAAGCACCAATAGACCCAAAGTGGGCAGCCCGCAGGACGCGCGCAAATTCCCCCAAAATATGCAAAATAGACGCAAATTCCCGCAACATGCGCGCAGTTCAAAAAGTGTACCAACTGGGAATGAATGTCCTGTTCTTACAGCCAAAACTTTTTGGTGTTTTGTAACGCTTTTTGGGAAATGACCACTTTTTGGCTTTGCACACTTTTTTTTGTGTAACGCCGGAGCCTTAAGGACAGTAAGTAATGGTAGTAATGGTCGAGAATTGATGATTCTGCTGATCTATAGGGGACCTGAGCTGTGTTCTAAATTCCTTTTTCCGCGCAATGGAAATTATTCATTGCTTACGCGAAAGCTTGCCCGGAGCTTTCGCGGCTGAGGTTTTTGCTTTCGCGAAACGTTTGAATGTTAATTTGCTTTTGCGGGCTTTCGCGAAACCCTCCTTTCGTGATTTTGTATGATTTCGGTCACTGTTGCTTTCGCGCAGCCAGAACAACACAACACATCGGAAAATACAAATGCATACGAACATTACTTTCGCGAGCTTTCACGAAAAAAAATCTTTCGCGGAAGCTTTCGCGAGCTTTCGCGGTGTGAGACGTAGTCAAGATTTACTAGAATAAATTCCCGCGAAAAGGAAAGTAAACTAGCGCCAATTTAGAACGCTGCTCACCTGGACTCATCAACTCATCAACAATCATAGGGAATCTATTGGTTCCAACTGGCCAAACATGACCATGGCCAGGAAAGGCAAGTAGTGAGCATGATGGCTAGCAACTGAACCTATTCCCACTGTTGCTCGTTGTAGCAGGAACATGTAAAGCCTGCAACTCATAGTAGTTGGTCAAAGTCTGCTTTTTGCATCTTTTTTCATTGTGACTGGTGTCTTTTCCTCTTGAAAGGCTAGGCTCGTGACGCTGGACCACAGCTTGAAACTGTGCTCCGGTGACCGGGTCCTTTTTCTTCCGAACTGTGGTGGCTCATAGCTTCGGTCAAGGCTTTACCGCCCGATTTGTCGGTAAAGGTGAAACTCAAATAGCGACTGCTGAACCATTCAAGGCCTTCGTATCTCGATGTGTTTTCTTCGCAACCGCTGGCAACACACAGCGCTACGCCAAGCTTGGAGTGGGAACCCATGAAGAAAACGCAACTGAATAAGCTGTTTAACAAGTCAGGTATATCGGTAGTAGATCTATAGAATTCTAGAGATATCAAAACTGGTAGGATATCTAGCAATGTGGTGAATTACTTTTCGAAATCATGTACCAGTGCAAATATCCGCTCTGGATTGAGGAGTGTTGACGATTCAATGATCCATGGCTGGGGTCCGACAAGCAATGGGAAAATAACTAGCAAAATGTACACTTGGTGTTGTACCACAGGTTTCCAAATTCTCAACACAGATTTTCCCTCAACCAAAGAATTGAGAGAGTCAATCCAGAAAAGTCCAGCTAAATTGAATTGAGATACGAGTGCGGTGGTTTCTGAAAATAGGGGTACCCCCAAAACATCCAATACTAGCTATTTATAGTAGTAAACCAAGCATTTTGGGGTTCCCTATTTTGAGAAACTCCCATATCCCATATCCCAATTTTTTGCCTGGACTTTTGACAGGGTCACTAGCTTGATCACCAGGCCCAAGCTTGGGGATCCAGTGATCCACTTGCCTGGACTTCCTGGCCTTTCTAAGCCTTAGCACAAGCATCCTGTAGATCAAATAACCATGGATAAACTGTCAATGGACTGTTTAGAGACCCTTGATGAACCATTGTAAACACTCATCATTGCTATAACCATCAATTCAGCATTTCGACTTGGATTTGCCATGATTTACCGTTGTGATCCATTGCTTTACAAGCATCACATGAGCAAACATAAACAGTATCACACTTCGGTAGTCAACCACTTTCTCCCACAGGCTTCCAGATCGGAACCATCATTCCACAATGCTGCCACGGTGGCGCACATGCAGCGGAGCATGGATTGCGCCAGCAGAGGGGCGCTACATCGAACAACCCAAACACTGCTGGACAATCCGACTCCGAATTGCGCCTGAAACCTGGATGATCATCAACTGCCCCCAGTAGCTCAAGCAACCAACTCTGCTTCCATCCCGTGGTGAAGGGAAACAGCTATTGCCATCAACTTTTTTCCCCATCCAAGCTGTTATCCCAAGCATTAGCAAAGTCCTTTCATCTCCAACTGGTTAAGTTGGGAAAACTTCTATAGCAACAGGATCCATCTTTGCCGTCAGTTTTTGAGTCTTGAGGACAATCCCATTACATCATGCAGTTTCCACGGTTCAGACGGGCTCCTCAGAATGGGCTTCTTATGATAGCGTTTGATAAGTTGTTGGGCTGTGCTTAAAGGCTTCAAGCCAAAGTTTCGACCTGAGCAATGGAGGAGATGTTGAATCAGCTGTTGTAGATGCAAAGTGATAGTTGATTCATCGCCAAAAATACATCCCCCAAATGACTTTATTCCAAAAAGACAGTTCAAAAAATGCAAATTTCGTAAGTCATTAAGAAGCCCCAAGTTGTACTGGGAGTGTACTGCTATAAATGCTTAAACCACCAAACCAATCAAGTTATGGTTGGTTTTTTACCTAAATGCTTGGTTTCCTCAATAAACCAAAAAAATATGGTTTAAGAAACTGGAGGAAGCTGGAGGAATTACTGGTTATATATCCAAGTACTTAACTGGTTGATTGATATATCTACTTAGATGGGTGTTTCTCAAAACAGGGGTACCCCCAAATCATCCATTATTAGTCATTATTAGTAATAAACTAACCATTTTTAAGGGTCCCCTATTTTGGGAAACCACCATATCTACTTAGATAACCTGGGGAATTTTTTGGGCTAAAAACAACCCTCTGGCGAAGCACAACCGCCGAGCAGTTGATCATCCAGCCGCGCCGGACAGACGGCGCGCCGGCGACAACAAAAATGGAACGACGAACGACAGCCACGCATCTGCCCGGTGCCGGTGCCAGGTGCGAAACCAAGTCATCTACCAGTTGGTGGTGTCCTGAAATAGGGGTAGCCCGGCAATTATCCAATTGAAAACAATTTATTCCAATTACATATAGATATGTATCTATCTATTTATTTATTCATGTGAATACAGAGAGATTATGCAATTATTTCTTACTTAAAGTGGAAGTACTCCCAATTTGAATCTTTATAAGGAAGGTATTCAATTTTTTAGGAGCAAACATTGATAAACCATCCGTTTTTGGGTGTTCCATTTTTGAGACCCGCAGCAACTCTTGCACCTGCCAACGCAGCATGCAACAAAAACAATTGGCGTCCAACTTCGTAGCCCATTGCTGCTTGAATCTGCAAAATGTGGGAAAATAATGACTGTCCATGTCCCATAAAATTCCAAAAAGGACATGAAAACCTGGACTTGAAACTCTTTGGAGGGGGCACTGGTTGTCAATAGAGCAAAACATCTTAACCAAACAATGTGTCATGATCAAGCCAAACCACAATCCAAAAAAATGTACAGCACACAAAGCTCTTCACACCTGGCGATTGTCCCTCCAAGGCATGGCAGCAGCATTGCGTGGCACGCATTGCCCAGGTCAGGGCGCCATTGGCAAATTCACAGATCCAAAGATTTCGATTAGTCACGTCAGTCACGTCTTGGTCAAGGACCAAGTCGACACGGGAAGAAAGAAACCCCATGAACAACGACGGATGATGCCAAATATCAAGCCTGGAAATACTGTATCAAATATCTATACACACGCACTATATCTATACCTGATGAAACAATATGCTAGATAGGATATCTATGTGAATATACAAACATGACATGATGGTGTTTATTCAACTGCAGTATTTGTTCATGAGATGGCATGAACCTGTGCACCCCGAACACACACACACACACTGAAAATGCTGAACAATGTCCGGGCTAGAGCAAAACCCAAACACAGCTGAAACATGTAAATGAAAAAACAAATGTGTGTTTATGCAAGCTTTCCTGAAATTATCTCAAGTCCAATGGCTTTGCCTTGCCACTGCAGTCTCTGGGGGGATCGAACCAAACATTTCTGGTGCCTGAAAGAATCATCTCACGAGTCCATGCCCGTGCTTCACTCCATGGAAACCATTTCTCAAACAACAGGTCAGCTCCAAAATATCGAGAAGTTTTATTGTTGTAAAATGTATCAAGCCCAAATTTTCAAGTTTCCAAAACAACAAACAAGTCCAGCTCGGTGGAACGATGAACCAAGCATGCTTGATTTGAGATGTTTTATATGAACATTCTCACTCCAGGCTACCCAACTGGCGCTATGGGCAAGCTCAAAGAAACATCAGCACGAAAATGTCTCGCTTTCCAAACGATCACAATCACAGGATATTGTAGGCTTATATGAAATTAAATTATAGCAAGGCTCTGTGAACCCACTCACCAACAGTTGGGCAATTGCCAACTTTGTCTAATGATACTTACAAGCTGGTATCTGGTCATATCCTCCGGGATAGGGATGCTGTTGAACCGCTGGCTGTCAAGGAGTACAGTAACTCTTGCAACCTTTGTGAACCCGGGTTGTTGGTGGATGTTGGTGGACAATTTATCGGCCCGTGTACCATAATCACCAATGGAAACCACTGGCAAAATGCCCTCCAAATGTAGTCCAAGTATGTCCAAGTGAAAAAACAGCGATGGCATCAGGTTGGCACCTACTTGCAAGAGCTGGTTCATGCATGTCAAGTCTGCCACGCTGCTACCAACTACAACCAATTGGTTTACAGCAAAAATACCAGGAACCTTTCACAAATGATAGTAAATCAGCGACTTTCCCGGATATTTTCCTGTAAACCAATGGGTTTTTCATGGTTTCCTATGCGTTTTCCTGTCTCCAAATCCGATGATACAACAGCTCCAAAATCACGTGCCGTGCCATCGTGACTTCGATCGGATCCGCGGGACGAACCGCTGCCTAGCTACATCTTGGGGAGTGCAGTGCGATATCGAAAGACACAATTTTGGAATCTGTGAAATGGGTTGATATGGGGTTTTCTTAAGAAACCGGACACCTCATTCATCACTATAAATGGTAAATGTTGGATGATTTGGGGATCCCCCCATTTCGGGAATCCTGCATATCATTACGGCGACAACTAGCAGTAGCAACGATAAGCAACAACAAGCATCTAGAAGCAACAATCTTCAACATTGATAAGCAACAATAATGTCCACGTATGATTTCTCAAGGGCCCCCCCTCTCAAAGCCTATGAAGAGACTTTCATGAAGGACCTCGACTGAATTTTTGAGCCCACACAATTAGGCAATTCATCTAGCAATACTAAACTCATGGCTTGGGGATTTGTCTTCCAAATGCCTTTTTTCGCGACTTGTTGTTTTTGCGTACCATCCAACCAGCCAGTGAAGGGGCTGGTCACTAAGCAAAACACCATTGCAGGTGAGGAGAAAAAATAGTTGGCCCGAGACCTTAGCTTTATCTTGTTGGTGGTTTCAACCCCTATAAAACATATTCGTCAAGCAACGATGTGTTCATAAATACCAGTGAAAATAAAGATGTTCAAAATCACCAGCCAGTTATTCATTGGTCACTGATTATTGTGTACAACTGCATTTCACGAGGGGTACCCTCGCCCCATTCATTTTAAACAACGTCCGGAAGCTTTTGAACAAAGGCTTTGCTCAGGAAACTTATGTATAAATTTGGTTTCCAAATGTTGGGTGATGAGTGGATCTTATTAGACCCCAAAAATGAGGCGCAAATCATTTGGCTACGATAGACTCAGGTTACAAATGTTGGGTGAATTCTATCAAGCCCAAACAATGGGGCAATTTATTTTGCTGTAGGAAACTCAAGTTCCAGAGGTTGGGTGATCAAAAATCCAGGAAAACTTTCGTAATTTCATCGGGATATTATTTGCTCAGCTTTAGTCATTAGTATTTCTATAGGTCAGCATTAAGCAACCACAAGCAACCACAAGCAACACTACGGCGCGTAACAACAATCAACAACGACAGCGACAGCGACAGCGACAACGACAACAACAACAACAACAACAACAACAACAACCACAACCACAACCACAACCACAACCACAACCACAACAACAACAACAACAACAACAACAACAACAACAACAACAACAACATCAACCACAACCACCACAACAACAACAATCAGTCTTTGATATCAAAAGAAAGTAATAATAAACATTCATGAGCAACTCTACAGCAAACAATGAAGCAACAGCGACGTACAATGACGTAATACTGGGGGTCATGATGGTGATAGTAGCCAGCGATACCATCTGGTAGTCAAACATAGCTGGAAAGCGGCCAAGTCCTTGCTAGAAATCGTGGATTATGAGTAGTGATGGTGACGTATAGTAGATTATCGAGGGAACATAGGCCACCATCACCATCATCATCATCATCATCATCATCATCATCATCATCATCATCATCATCATCATCATCATCAACAGGCACCCAACCAAGTTACTTTGCCAAACGGTAAGAATGTTCTTATTGCTAAGCTCCTTCAATTGGACCACCAATGGCTAACAATGACAACCGACCTCGGACGAAGCATCTGCAAATTTTCAGGCTTCACGGAGATTCCATGGGGATTTGGGGAGTTCCATGGGGGTTCCATGGGGGTTCCATGGGGGTTCCATGGGAGTTCCATGGGAGTTCCATGGGAGTTCCATGAGGGTTTTATGGGGGTTCCATGTCTTTTGCATTCCTGGCACTGCTGTCCCACGGTACTTCACTTCCGCTGTGTTCAGCCCGTGAGCCCAAATACGCTCCCAGCTCGCTCTCAGTACCCAGCTTTGTGGTGGATGATGTTGACTGGTTTGTGGTTCTTAGCCATCCCAATGTGACTCAGTCAGTCAGCCAACCATCCCAAATATAGGGGAACATACCATCAACTAGGATAGATCGCTTATGATTGATTGGTTGATATCAATCAAATCCCCACACATGTGTATAAAGGCTTATAAAGGACTGTCCATTGTAGCAGCATCATGCTTGGTGATGTTTGGTTACAAGTCATTCGCCCTTTCTGGCAATGTGTATACGAGAGCAGCAATGGGGGTCATCACGATGGATGGCCAGCTGGATGTGTCTGTCGTCAAGTTGTAGGATCATGCTTGATTAAGTGGGTGGTGGGCAAACCGTCATGAACAAATGAATCTAGTACAGGATGATCCCCAGGAATGGTTGAAAGTCAAAAATCTCATCCCCAGGTATGGTTGAAAGTCAAACAATCATCTTGAAACCCACCAACCAGCCGGTCTTAAACAACAAAACTGCAATTATACTGAGCCATAGCAAACCGGATACTCCGTGGTTCCTCCTAGGTGATTTTTTCTTTACACCTCTTTGGTTGATTGAGTGCTTACAAATCTTCTCAAAAATCATCTGCAAATGATTGCTCTCAGCAGAAAACATGTTTTCCAGGTCTTACAGAAATCGCATCACCAAAATCACAGTCCCTTGGTGCTCGAAGAATAAACAATCAAGTGAAACATCTTAAACCTTTGAAATTTATATATTTTCCTCTTAAACCTCGGAAATTTATAAGTGTTCTGTCAGGTTTAGATGCTTGAAAACCATGGGGCCCGAGGATAGCCATAGCACGGAGGAACGCACGTGGCTCACGGCGAACGGCTCGGGGCGTCCACAGGCTCCAAGGCCGGCGTTCGCGTCAGAAGTGCTTGCGTCTCCCGTGCAGCAGCGAGCGGCCTGTTTTGCTCAACCATGGAACCCAGGCGCTGGGAATGGCTGATGGTTTGATGATGGGTTGATGATGGGCTGATAATGAGTTGAAAGCTAAGAAGCTGGTTCACAAGCTAGTGAAGGTGGAGATAAGCTGAGTAATCAGTGATTTATGATGTCAATAACCATATTTGGAAAGTGATGATCCGTCAATATACATGATTGTTGCTGATTGATGATGATAGTTGGTGAGGTGATGATTGATCATGGTTGATAATGGGATGATGATGAAATGCCACCAGTTGATTAATCAATCTCAAGCATCTATTTGCACCAGCAACCTTGACGGAGCCATCCCCAACCTTGGCAGACCTAGAAACTTTTAGTAGTTCCCAGTCAGCACTAGCAACCTTTCTCGGGAAACATTTCATACAAGATGGCCTGGCAGTTATAAATTCCATTATAACCCTGATGACTGGTAGTGAACCCCACTTAAGTCACTTATAAACCAACTGAGTTCAGTGGTTGGGGGCCCACCATCTTCTCCCAAAAATGTTCGCCTCCTGAAGGCCTGGCTGGTAACAGCCATGTCACGACGTTACGCATGTGAATTGATGGGGTCGCAGCTTGGTCGTGCCTGTGATCAGCAAACTCGAACGGTTCACCGTTGCCGAGTGCTGACAACCAGGGGTCATTCTGAGAACTGAGGACCGCCAAGTAATGGCAGCTACGACGAGCATATACGAGCATACTGCTGTCCTAATAGGTAACCTTTGTTAGGTGCTCGAATTGATATATAGTTGCTATAACTAGATTACGATCAAATTGAAGCTTGTCCCAGCATAACAAATTATAGTTGTTACATGTTGTTACAACATGTTATAACTGGGACAAGCTGCAACTATAATCCCAGCAAATTGTTTTCACCAGCCATCATCATCATCATCATCATCATCATCATCATCAGCAGCAGCAGCAGCAGCAGCAGCCGTACCATCATCACTAGTACCTATAGATAAATCCCCATGTAAGGATACGAGGTAACAAATGTTCATCAATTTTCTGCTGCCCTGCTAGGCAACCCCAATAGGTACGCGAATTATAGGGTTGTCAATGTAATTACTCACTAGTTGATAATATAATCATGATTGTTAAACTAGTTCTTGTTATTGTAGTTGCATCAGGTACAATATCACTAACCAGTTGATATAATCACTATAGTCATTATCGTACTATAATTACAGTAGTTAAACTAGTTCTTATGATTGTGGTTGCTATAACAGGATTACCCGCAAGTTGACCTATGTGCTACTAGTACCTATGGCAAATCCCAATGTGTTACGAGCTGCTGTAACAGGATAATAGCCATATAGTTGGTCTATATTCCCTATAATTGTTAGTGATCATCCACTATTCTATTACCATTCACTGGCTATGATTCACCATAATTAAGAATATTCTATTAGCTATATAATTGAATTAGTTATCATCCCCTATTATTTAGCCATATAACTAGTATATTCACCATAACAGGATTACCATCAACTTGCTCCACTCGCGATCATCACTCGCACCGACCCTCCCATGGGCCGGCCCTGCCTCTGAAAGCAGTTCCAGCAGCTTCCCTTCACCGTTCCGTCGGCGCCCAGCCCGGTCTCCAAACTCGTTTCATACTCCACCAGGCCCTGCCGGAAGCAGCGAGGTCATGGTCATGTGCCAAGCCATGATGGGTAACCGCTGCTCCACCAGTTTGATGATTTTACAAATGGAAACCATTGGAGTTGACTGGGGGTACCACTATGGCTTGGCACATACACATCTACGATGTGCTCTTGGATATGGCGTGGTTCAATTGGATGATGATATGATGGTGGATAAAAGCTTGCGTCAAATCACATACCTACTTTGACTCGACTTCTAAATGCCGGTGTTCAATGAATGTCATCAGACGTAAAAATCACCGATTCCTGCGCCACTCCTCGGTTCCAAGTCTGCTTAGAACCAGTTGATGGTGACCACGAGGCATCAGCCGAGCTAACTGCAAGTTTCATGGCACAACGCTCAGCTCCATGGAAACTGCAACGTGATCCCATCGCTGCGTACTGGGCTTGCGCGCCCGGCAGTATGCGATGGTATCTGTGATGGTGATGAAGTGGTGCAAGATACCTGACAGGCTCACAGCTTGTCTTACAACTGCGCCTTCCTGGAGGCTGTTGTCATAGGAACCAAAGTAGCTCCTGACTAAGAGACTGTATGTTCCAACTTCCATAGTTCGAGGGGAGTACAATAGGCAGCCTACCTGCAACAAGTGACGCTCGTGAACAGGTACAGCAGTGAGTCCAACTGGCAGCCAAATCCAGAATTCCAGATACGTTCCTATAAATTCAAGGGACACAGTCTTGTCTGACTGGATCATAGCAGATCCTACAAAACCAGGTACCTGAACCTCTGCCAACAATTCAGGGTTTTGTTGCGTCTCCATTTATTGAGTGTAAGGGGCTCGGGTCAGGGCTGATCAATAGGAGAAACCAGTCTCACTGGCTCAAATGCATATCATTGCGCCATGTGCACCCAAGTTCTTGGCGTCGTTTTCTACATGCAGGGATTTGTTTTGGGGAATCTTGAATGTACCCTGTGATGGAATATATCTCCGTATATATAAATACATATCTATGCATCCAACCATACCAATGTTTGCACAATTCCTCACCAAAATCATCTCCAATACATCCATAGGATGCAAATATTGATACTCCCAATATCTCCCAACTCTACCACATGCATTTGGATTCCAAGAAACAAAGCGTGCTGAAAATCAGTGAGCAAGGAATTCCTTTCCCACAATAGTTGATCAGAAGTTGCATCACATTGGGAATTTTCACTGTTCCTCTTACATTCACTGGATAGGATCATTGCAACAAGAACTACTCAGTTTCCGTTGGAATGTATACATCATGCCGCTCCGAGCATGTGTGGCGGGTACGCAAAGGTTCTCGAAGCCTGGAAATATGCATTGTCAACCCCAACCTGCATGCGCAAATACGGTCTTCCATTCATAGAGATCTTTTCAACGTAAATACCCTGTGGATAAGATGATGACATCAGCGGGAGAGCGTGGGGAATTTGGAATGCTATCCCGGCACTGTTTGTTTTGCATTCTTTGAGCATGTCTTGTTGTGTTGCATGTCTGTCTTGTTGGTTTAGAATCTCTGATGTTCATGGTTTCATGTCACTTTTCAAGGTAATCTATGATAAGTCATCTAAAATAGTCATTTCAATCACGATTAATATTCAAATTCATGGTTAAAATACAAAATGAATACATATGACTTAATCATAGTTAAAACCAATAGTTCAACATATGCTAATCAGCTTTTACTTCATCATTGAAATCATTGGCAGTTTCTCAGTTCAGAGCAGTCAAATCATCCATTAATAGTCATTTGGCTATGGGTCAATACCAACCAACCAATAGTGGGGGATAATAACCAACCAGCAATAGGGAAAACAATGGTTAATGGTGGGGGAACCTGGGGCACAGGATTTTGACCTATAGCCATCTATAGGAATAAACCAACTATACACAGTGGCTATAAAATGTCAGTTTAGTCAACTATAACGTGGGGGTTCCGTACTTAAAGAAACAGCAGGTTTCTGACATGGCTGACTTGTCAGATAAATGGCATGTTTAAAGTAAAACTTGTCAGAAACCGAATGGCAGGTTTCTGCGTTTCTTCCTTTGCAGCAACCTGGTAGGACCTAAAGCTTGGGAACAAGCTCGCATCCGCAGCAAGTTTTTGGGCGCAAGCCTGAAACATTGATCTCAAAATGGTCACCGCGCTTATTTTCAGGTAGGTTTTCAATTTCTTTAAGCTTGAAAACATGGTATTTTATAGGGCGTAATAGCTTGAACATATGAGTGTTTCTCAAAATGAGGGACCCCCAAATCATCCATTATACACTATTTATAGCAATAAACCAACTTTTTTTTGGGTTTCCTCCATTTTAAGACACGACCATATGCTTCTTTTCTGACTCCAACCCTTCCGCCGAAGTGACTCATCGACATAAATATGGCGACCTCAGGGAGGACTTCTCCAGTTCGAATTCTCCAAGGCTTATGGAGGGTAGACATGCTGGTCCCAGGAATTTTCATGGCGAGCTGGGTCAATATCAACCAACCAACTAATGGTGAATTATAGCCACCAATAATAGGGAAAACAATGGCAATGATAGGGGAACCAGGGGTACGGGGTTTTGACTCACTGCCACATGCCCGAATACTGCTGTGTGTCTGCACCGCGACTTGAAACATGAACGATGAGCATCACTGTTTTCCCGGAACCTGGCGTTGCCTTTCGCAGTACTTGAACCACCTGCGCCAACGAGGCTAGGCCCCTTTCAGCAACATGAAGCTATTGGAGTTGTCATGAAATCAGGAGTCCCTAAAGGCAAACAAACCATAGAAATCCAGCATTGATTTCATGAAAACTAGCCTTATTGCTATACAAACGGACCTACCCTTCAGTGAACTGACCTGGAAATGGAAAATCCACCATTGAAAGAGCTGGTTTCCCCCTTCCGGGTTTCCTATTCCTACAGCCAGCTGTAAAACATGCTCCGCTCCTGCGCCACCATCGGCCACGGCCTTGATGGTTATCCAGCCGCGCTAACGGTGAATCAACAGCCATCTCAAGCGCTGGGAAAGTTCAGGGGTCCCATCTTTTGTGTGGTTGAGCATTGTTAGATGATGAGTTTTGAGGACTCTAGCCACAATAGATTGTTAAGCTAACACAAATTGTGGGGATTAGATTAATCTAGCCAACTACTGTTAGATTTTTTACTTGTGGCAATAGTGCTGCTACAATCCCTTCCGGTCCTGTGCAGTAGTCAATCATCGGAATATGTAAATCTATGCGTGTCAATAAGATTTCATGTGCATCAGTCACCCAAATACTCCATATATTGTAGAACTATCTGCTAAATTTAGGTGATTTTAAAGGTGGTTGGACCACACCTCTGATTTGGTTTAGTGAATCAACCAATCATATTGAGGAAATAAACACATGTTAAAACCCATCAGCCACTATTTGGTGGTTTCTCAAGTCATAAGTGTACCCACAGTTATCATCCAGTATTATAGCTTATAGCAACAAACCAACCATTTTTAGGAATCCCTATGGCTTGAGAAACCACCCTTTTTCATAAACCCACTATCGACCAGGAGTTGTTCAACCACTATTGCTGGTTGTCATTCCGTATTGTTTGACAATTTTAAATGGCTTTAACTACATTTGGTTGTAGCTTATGACCCCTGTAACTCGTTGTTGATTGTCACACCCGATTAACTATAACTACTTGTTAGAAGGGCTATAACCGTTAATAATTAGTTATACAATAACCACTAATACCTAGTGTTACAACCCCATACAACCCCTATAAAACCACTGTAATCCCACACTTCGTCGGCTCACCACTACTCAGCTCGCCCCAAACACTCCAAGTAACTACGCCAGAGGCCACCGCAATAGATCTGGGGTCTGCCACATACCTGTGGAAAAAGGCGGCAACACCATGCAGGAGATGCAGTAGCCAGTAGCAATCACTGAACAAACATTCTATATATGGGTTTTTTTCAAAATAGGGAGCCCCAAAAATGGATGGTTTGTGACTATAAATGGTTTATAATCGATGAATTGGGGATATCCAATTGTTTGAAACACCCATGTGTTTGAAAATGGTTGATTCATGGCTAAATGATGGGCATCATGATGAGCAATCAGATGAATGACTCATGATTGCTATAATTCTGTATATATATATATATATATAGTGATGGGTAAGGCTTCTAAAATGAATGACTCGTGATGGTTAAAAACGGTTGAACTTGAACATGGTCAATCTAGGGTTTCTAGATGGTTTCTAGACACACACGACAATTTGTTAACAGTTTATAATGATGCTTGAAGATAGCCCATCTGGCGAAATGCGGGACCTGTCACATTCTGTGATTTCCGACATATGCCTGTGGGTCAACACCGTGTAAAATGTGCTTCTCTCTGTTTTCATCATAGGAAGGAGCAAATGGTGGTTTCTCGAACTAGGGGAAACCCACAAATGTTTGGTTTATGAATGTGTGCTGCATAATCTAAATGATTTGGGGATACAACTATGCTCAAAAACCACCAAATTCCATTGATTTCATGAATAACTTATGATTACGATTTACAATTCATAACCATCATAGAAACCATTGAACAATCATTGATGACGACACATGGGCAACCTTTATCAACCACTATCAACCATGTTGAACCAGTAAACTCGCAATTATCAACTGCTATTTGGACTAAACACTGTCAATATTGGCCATCAGCAGCCACTCTTTTTTGCACAAAATTCATAAGGTATCACTATTGTGAATCACAACCAAATGGTATAGTTACCAACGGGTAGCACAAAATTGCCATGACAATATATGAAAACACCATAGTTGAAGATTGAGCACTACCGATTTTCAAACACTACCAATCACTATCACCCAAGATTACACATGATCGAACTATATTTGCCAGCATCAAACAATATCAAGCATGATCATCTTGGCACTTACTCTGGGCATTTAAACACTAACCATCACTAAGCATTCGGAACCAGCATCGACTACTGACCACTGCCAACGATAACAGAGTGTACCACGATCAACCGTCAACGTGCAAAGTACTACACTAGTCAAAGGAAGTAGCTGGCATAATTGGCCCTTCTTTACCACAGAGAACCATTATAAACAACCATGATTCGTGATTGTCAATTATCAACGGTGTATTGGCATTATAGATATTGAGCTATAGAAACGATCACTGACCGCAGCTTCGTTTATAGATACTACAGTACCATTCTTTGGCTCACATCGCTGGGGACTCCGAGGATTCTCGAGGTTTCCACAGCACCGTGGCTACTTATGCTGCCGCATTGGGAAGTGAACATCTCACCATGGCAGTTTCACTTTTGCAACGAATGGCAGCAGTTGCTACCACTGCGGTTGCCACATGGAAGCGTAAAAAGCCATGCTCGTGGCTGTGGACAGACTGCAGGGAACACTGGGCTGATGTGGCTTTTGGGGGAACCCGCGCTTGTTGGCCCAGTTGATGATTATTCTTGGTAGGTGCCCCTGATGTATTCTTAACAACAATCATTAGCAAACATCAAGAGAGCTTACCGTTCTTCACAACACTGGTGAGCAACTATCATCAGCGATGATTATTCATGAGAAGCCATCCTTGCCAACCATCACTAGTCCGAATAAATCATGATTCACCAATTTCACAATGGTAGCCAAAACATAGAATCGTTGGTTAAGAATTGCCATGCTATGAAAAACTATCACTAAGCATCCGTCAGAAATCATTCCTAAAACGGCTAAAACCATTATTACAAACCACTACGAACCACTTCGCCAATATCAAACCATTCAAAACGAGGGTGGTAACGATTGGCAACGAATGGCAGTCGCCGAGCACGCCAACAACATGACCATCGACAAGTTGCTGATCACTGGTATCGTTGGCGTAGCGCGGTGCCGAGTTCACAATCCTCAGTGTTCTTGTGAATCTCATAGTGAATTTCATGATCAAAGATGGTGAAATGATGGTTGATGGTTGGTGAATAATGGTTAAATGATGGCTAAATGATGGTTCATGGCTGGTAAGTGATGGCTCAAGACTACTAAATATGGGGAATGACAGCAAATCAATGACATTTGATGATGATTAGATACCTTCAGGCAGGGTGTTAATACCAATGATTACCCATGATATGCTGGATGAGCTGTGGATGAGCTTCTTATTAGTTGGCACAAACTGATCCTATAGTGCCATTTTGATTCATCACAATGCTAGCATAACAATGTCTGTATATGCTGCACAAGTGCTCTTACATGCAAACCCTTATCACCATTCATTTCCCATATCACTAATCATCAACACTTCAATTTATGATTTAGCAAAATCACAAGACTACAGTGATGTACACGTGTGTAGTCGTTAAGAATCATTGACTAATTGATCATTGGTATCATGTGGCCTTTCTGATAACAACGCATGGACCCCACATCTAACAATTTGACAGCTGCGACCTTTAACGACCAAAAAAACATCATCAATAAGAAAGCAAAAGACTGTCATGCTTAATCTGATCACGAAGCAAATTGCTATAGATAATCCAACTCAGACTCAAATGATCTTGTTTCCTTTTCTCAAACATACTGTTTGGGCCAGACATCTCGAACTCATACATTTCAATCATATCAATCCACTCGAAACTGGTAATTCACTGGTAAAAATCCGGAAAATTGACCCAACAACTGGTACCCCATGAATCTTGGAATAGAATTTGGTTTCTTAAACTAGGGAACCCTGAAATTGGTTGGTTTATGACTACTACTACGAATGATGGATGATTTAGAGGTATCCCTATTTTGAAAAATCACCTAAATAGATCTCGGTACCCCAAAACCAGGCTGAGCAAAATCAATGCCAAATCTCCATCAAGCATGTCTACAGCCATGCTTCAACTACACCTCATCCTGTTGGTGATTGCCATGGGAGATTGGAGATGAGACCATCACTTGTTGGTCATTGTTAGTTCTCATCCTGCATCATTTGGCAGTGGGTCAAAACCCTGTACCCCTGGTTCCCCTACCATTAACCATAGTTTTTCCTATAAAATTGTTGGTTACTATCCCCCATCATTGTGTTTTCCCTACTATTGTTGTTTATTACCCCCCATTATTGTTGGTTAATATTGACCCAGCTCGCCATATCTTGATTTATATTGATGGTTGACCATTGGTTTGTTGACATTGGCCCAGCCAGCCATATATAGCTGGTATATCTCCTACTATTGTCACTTATTATACCCCATTATTAACCATTCATATTGTAATATACCACTATAAACCAGTATTATACCCCATTATTAACCATTAGTATACCGTATACCCCATATACCAGCCATTAATAATGGTTAACCATCAACCAGCCCGCATTAACCATTAACCAGCCCGTTTACCATTATTAATATTGACCCATCGCCATGTTCAGCCAGCCTTTCACCGCCCAGCTGCATGTAGGTGAGCACCGTGGTGCCGGCGGAGATGCTGGCCACACCCAAAGCCACGAAGGCGGTGGCTAGGCCTGGAAAATGCAGCTGTCTTTGGGATGCTTTCCCAAGGTTTTGGTGGTTTTTTGGGATTTTTTCAATTTCTATGTCTATGTTGATGGTTTTTGATGGTTTTTGATCTGTGTTTGATAGTCTTTGGTGGTTTTTGGTGTTTGTTTGATAGTTTTTGATGTTTGTTTGATGGTTTTTGGTGGTTTTTGATGGTTTTTGATGGTTTCTTGTTTGTTTTTTCTGTGAGAACACAAGCAGGGTCATGTTTCCCTCCAAGATGTTTTCAACACATGTTCATGGCCTCTCTTAATGGTGTGTGATGGTTTCCCAATTTATCCAATTTAATGTTCTCTAAGTCTAATGCTTGGTCCGTGAAACACATTCTCACAGTCACAGTGCTGCCTAGTACTGAAAACTGCTGTTGGAAAACTTGAACTGGTTTGTTGCTTCGTTCCTTTTGATTTTGTTGTGACCAAGTTGATCAAACGACTTCACAAAATCAACAGACTCAAATCGATTTCCCAGGTTTATCAAATCTACCGTTGAGGTTGTCGATTTCTCAAATAAAAAGCAGGTAGGTTGTAGCCATGGGTTTGCTCCTTCACTTCCAGCTGTGGAAGGAAATCAAAGTATCAATGGGCAAGGGCTGGACAAGCAATCCCAACTCACCAATTAGATCAACCATTTACATTTTAAACCAACCATTGTTTGGGTGACCCCCATGGCTTGAGAAAACCCCTATAGTTCCACCAGAACCAGTGTCTCCAACTGCTCGATTTGCCCCTGCACCCTGGGTGACCCTGCCTTCCGTGGCAGCCCATTTGCCCTTCTCACTGAAGAGGAGACCCTCAGACCCAGTTGGCGCTGCAATTCTTGTACCCAATTTGGATGGCATCCATGGTACATGAAGCTTCAGTTGTTAGTGTAATCATGGTAGATGCAGCTATCAGTTGTCGTTGATGGTGACGAATTCTGCTTGATGACAGGGGTTCATTACCAGCTCAATGACAAAAATAATGAGAGATCCAGCTCTTAACAAACCATCAGCAGCTCATCCAAATAAACTGCTGATGAAATAAACCATCCAAATAAACCGTCAGCAGTTCAGCCAGCTCTTAATAAACCATCAGCTCTTAAAAAACCATCAACAGTTCATCCAAATAATCTGCTGGTGGTGAACCATCAACTGAACACTAGTGGTGATGGTTGACCATCTATCAGGGTCTTCTTCAGAGCTGGATCTCCCATGTCGTTGATCAATGCGCCCGGTGGGCACTTACCCACTGCAGTTCAGCACAGCGACTGCCGACGCATCAGTGTGGTTCGGTCACATCGTGCGCCGCACCAAACAAAGATGTAACAAATAGTGAGTGGCTATTATAACAAGTAACCATGGTTAATTTAGTGCTTATTAAATTTGAATGGCTAATATAATGCTCAATGATGATCATCTGGTTGGTGGTGAGATTTGCCCCGAAACATCAACCAATCAAACCATGCCTGAATATTGGGAAAAATAAAACACGTCTAAAAGCACCAACTAGAATACAACCAGTTGCCCAAAAAGTCTAGGGGTTCAAATGGCCATGCAACCAGGGTTGATCAACTTGATCATCAATTCTCTGTTCATGCCAGCTGATCAGCAGCAGTATGCAACCAGGGAAATTCAACTACAGTGTCAACGAAAAGAGGGTTCATAGATATAACCATACTATAACCACAGTATAACCATAGTTTTAATGAAAAGTAGGTTCTACAGTATGCAGCCAGGGTTCATAGATATAACTATAACCGTAGTTCATGCTACTTATGATTACAAAAAAACCTCCAACAAGGTGGGGCCCCCTAGTGGGAAACTGGTAAATTCTTGCTAAATGATTACTATTGCATGATTTGGGGGTACCCCTATGACTTGAGAACCCCCCATATAGCTCTGCAAGAACGAGTAGTTCGCCTAGTTATGCTCACCAACAAATCGCTACAGTAACCTTTGACTTCCCGGGTGCCTTGGGCCCCTCCAACGGCTGCAGCCGAGCCGCGAAAGCGAACTTTTGGGCCTCGCAGTAGCCCACGTTGCCCGCATAGGCAATTTGCATGATGCCGAGCCTGAGGAGTTCCAAGGCAGCAGGGGCTATGAAGGGGCTATGAATGGGCTATGTGGCTTGGTGGCTTTTAGATCCCTTGCCTAACTTTTAGTGGCCATATGGTAAATCAATCATATCCCAAAAAGCCTAAAAAGCTAAGGTAGTAGCTATAATCCACCCAGGTGGTGGCTTCTTAAAACCAGGGGCCCCAAAATGGTTGGTTCTTACTGGAAATGCATCATAGAATCATAAAGATTAACGAAGGTTGAGTATGGGGTACCCCTGGTTTTGAGAAACACCTATGTAAGGAAATGACCAAGGACATCCATTGTCCAACCATAGGTACTACACAAGGTCATACACTAAAGATCAATGATCAATGATTGATCATCACTGATACCGCTTGGTTGATTACTTATAAGGGAGCAACAGGTATCCCGGAAAATAATTAATTAAAGCATATCAAAGCGTTGTAGCACACATTCAAATACATCTGATCCGCAAACATATGAAGGGTATCCTGGGCCGAGCCAAATCATGTTATGTGTCATCACAGCCGATGCCCATTGCTTTGGGTCGACATGATCATTTGAAAATGCAACCATACAGCAGCTGAATCTTGTAAACCCGACAATTGGGTCTCATGTGCAGGTAAGCAAAAATGTGCAGCAGGCAAATATCAAAAATATCATGTTGGCTGACTGCAGATCGGCATATACTCCCATCAACTTTGCACCCGTATCCCTAAACCGTTCAATTCCGCCAAAAACGTTCCGAATATGCATTGAAAGCACATGATTCATGGCTGGTCGGTGGTTTCAACCCCCATGAAAAATATTCAATCAACCATCCCCCAAAAAAAGTTCAAAGCCAGTAATGAGGTGGGGATATTCACCCAACATGGTGGGTATTTGCTAGTTTCTCAAAATTAGGGCCCCCAAATCACACAGGTCATTAATCATCTGTAGTAATAAACCAACAATTTTAGTTTGTTGTGTATCCCCAATCATTAGTTGTTATCCCATTTATCCCCTTATCAATGACCATGGTTACCCATTATAAGCCACCCTAAACCAACCCTCGAAGGTACCCTCCATTTCTTGGGGTACCCATGGGTACCCATGGGTTGATGCCTTGAGAAACACCGCTGGATCTTCCTTGATCTCCAACGGAGATCCAACTGCTGGAACTTCGGCCGAAGCGCTGAGAGGTGAGGTCCAGGACCTTGTGCAGGAGATTCATGCAACTTCCCGTGAGCCACGTCACGATTTGCCTCGGTACCCAAGCACTGATGTTGTAGCGATTTAAAGGGCGTATGAAACGAAGATTTTCGGCTCAGGGAAGTGCAGCCGTCACTTTTTTGAATCTCGTGCTGAAAGTTCAGTTTTCACTTGTTTCGTTTCCTG
>VSDK01022257.1:747808-778327 GCA_009767595.1 Symbiodinium kawagutii | reverse complement strand
TGCTGAAATGTCAGTCTGCGAACCTGTAGATTGATCTGCCAAGAACGGGTGAACACAGGAGTCCCTCAACCACAGTGCAAAGCATGAAGGTGCTCGGTTAGGAAAACAGTCGTGATATCAAGAGAGTCTGAGTGGGTTGTCTGTAGCTGGCGTACCATGGCACGCACCCCAAGACGAACCACTTTCCTGCAAATCTGAAGCCAAGCCACATGACACCTGAGCACATGGGATTATCCTCAGTGACACGAGGCAGTTGCTTGAATCTTGGTCAAACCTCTTGTGTTATCTTGGCTTTTGCTGGTAGTTTGCGGTGAAATTCCATACTGGCCTATCCGCTATCCCAAGCCTTCAAGTTACCATTGTAGTAGGTAACCAACCTCAGTGACAACAATGGTATAAACCAGGTACTGGGTTACCCACATTTGCCTACTATTCGCTGATAACTGGAAGGGTAGGGTAAGATAAAGCAGCTTGTAAAACAAAAAAACATCAGCGTTGTCATCTGTGTTTTCCCTCTTCTGAAAAGCGCTGACCACAAGGCATCCTTGCATCTTTGGTAGATAATTTCAGTGATAAATGGTTTCTCACCACGGTGGGCCCAAAAAATTGGTGGTTTATTACTATGACTATAACTGCTTGCTATGAACAATGATGTGGCGGGACCCCTATTTTGAGAAACCACCATATGAAAACAGCATTGTTGAGAACTGGTCAAAGGTTCAAATTATGTTGTAACCTAGAAACCAACGGGAAATTTGTGCAACTCGACCAATGCAACCATGCCGTCACAATATGTTTGCAAATCATTAAAGAGGTAATTTCAAGGAGAAACCAACGGCCGGCTCCCAATTGGCAAAGCGTATCAGGGATAACTGGGGTTGGGAACCAATACCAAAACAGCAGGGAGGTGGACATTCCAAAAATAGCGCGGCCCATTGCAAAGCAATTAAGGAAATTCATGGAAATTCCAACCAGGGCAAGCTCGCTGATCACACGACATCAACAAGAACAGCTGGCAATTCCTGACCTGGTTGTGCCAAAAATGTTTTTACTTCCCAGGAAATTCAAAATTTGGCACAAGTAAAAACTCCCTGGCAAAAACAATGTGGGAAGTGAAAACATTGATGTTTTTTCCTGACCCACATTCCTGGGAAGTAAAACATTTGGCAAAAACATCATTCAATGTGGGTCTGTCTAAATGTTTTACCAAATGACATGTTGCCAGTGTGGGGATGATTTTGGAGGGGACTTATTTTAGACACCCACCCACTGGCTTGTCCATAAATTAAATGATTTTAGATACATAAATGGTCCATAAATCTGGAGGGATGATTTTTAGATACCCAGCCACTGCCTTGTCGATAAATGGTGCTGGCATTTTTGTTAGGCCTCAGGAATGCGCCATGTAAAACATCCCAAATAGTAACAGCTCTGCTGGTTTCAGAGCTTGCTACAGCTGGCTGTGAAAAATAGGGCTTCGGCCTGACCACATTCTATCAGCAAAGGAGTTCAATATGGAGTCCAATAACCACAACTGGCTATATTCAACAGCAATTCGGTGCAGAAAGGTCACCTGCTGCGTGCTTTACAGTTTTTATAATCATGCCATTAACCCCAACATCTTAGATGGCTTGAAAAAAGGAGCCAACAAGACCAACTCGCTATGGCTGTTTCGCTTGTAGAGTTTTCTTCGTTCGATCATCATGGATCGGCAAAAGGATCAACCAGCCGGAAGTGACCAACCACCATTGTTCGTCACCCACCGTCCGTGTTACCCTGGGCTAAACTTGGCAACCAAAAATCCACCAAATCCAGCGATTTCCAAGCGGCTTTCCCTCAACAAAATGCTGATGTTCCAGCCCGCCAGGTTAGTTTACCATGGATGTCATCCCCACAAATGTCATCACCACGATCCACGACGCCACGATCCCCAGGTCCCCAGCCACCGAGGTGCCGCCACTTCTTTGGTCGTCAGGACCAGGTTCACCAACCAACGGATGGGTCGCATTAAGGCGATCAGCAAGGAGCCGTAAATCGGGGGGTTCCGCGTGGGGAGCCAGGGCATCCGAGGGTGCGAACGGGTGGATGGGGGGTTCAGGGGTAGATCTGCAGGTCACGACCAGTGATCATTGATAGTGGCTGAAAGGAAGCACTATATATTGGTTAACTAATCCATCAATGACTGAATCATCTTTATATAGGATACTGGTTGATAATAACAAGGTTAAGCAGAAAAAACAATGGTTGATCATATCCATCAATGAGATGATTGTTTTGCATATGAGTTCTATTCATCCTGTTTGACCATCAATGATTAACCATTCGTGATTGATGATGAGTGAAATGCTTTAATTGATGCCACCGAAATCAGGTAAACATATTAGCTTGTTGCCGGCGGGATTCACATGGAAACACAGAACCATTGGAAAGAACACATCCCTTATGACTATGTAGCTGCTTTCCGCCCTCAAATGCTCGGGAGGTCAACTATTGGCTAGGAATAGTCGATGATAAGAACAAAACACCACCCATAGCTATGATAGGGTTTCAACTCAACAAGCAAACGAACAAACAAACAAACAAACAAACAAACAAACAAAGGAAGAAACAAACAGGCAAACAAACAAACAAACAAACGGGCGAACAAACAAACAAACAAGCAAAGCAGGGCGGGGCAGGGCAAAACAAAACAAAACAAAACAAAAGAAAACAAAACAAACAAACAAACAAACAATTAATCAATCAAACGAACACATAGCCGAGTCCTTGACCGGGCTGGATGCACACCATAAATCCTGTATATTTCGGGTGGCAAATGTGCACAATAATAATAATGATGATAAGTCTAGTTGAGATCATCTTGGAACTATCAAGGTATTCTGAATCATATGTTCATTGCCATTTGATGACATCGATGACTTTTCGGACTAGTTGTCTACCAAGTAAACCTCATCAATATGAAGAAGTAGTCATCAATAATATGACTACTTTAGCCATTTACCCACTAAGAATTCCCAATCAGTAGGTGAACCAACGCCATAGATTACTTGTAGTTATGGATCTACCACAACTGGTAATTACATAATGTTACATGCAGTTGCCCTAGAGTTGTGTTCACCAACGAATCGCTAGTTACCCTAGTGAGCCCTAGCGCTGTTCATCGATGCCAGCGCCATGAGAGCAGCTGGCTGTTGCCGAGGCGCAGTGATCCCAAATGCTTCGTGACCGCTGCACACCAGGCCTTTTTAGGCTGAGAAGTTTCTGGTTAAGATTTGTACTAAGGAACTGGTACTAAGCAGCTTTTGGCCTTAATTATCATGGTTACTAAGCTAATTGATGAGCTGGTTAGTAAGCTGGTAACCATAAAATTATGATAGTTGATAAGCTACTGGTTAGTTACTAAGCTGGTAACCATTTATTTTGTTATAACCAGCTTTATGATAGTCAAGCTGATAGTTAATCGATGATGGTTTCTGACAGTGATGGTAGACAAGCTGGTCGGGAAGCTGGTGACGATGTAGAAATGATGACGTTGGGTGAATGTGATATGGCGAGCTGGGTCAAGCAGTTCACCAGCCAATTTCATGGGGGATATTGACACTAATAGGGAAACCAATGGTTAATGAGAGGGGAACCAGGGGTTACAGGGTTTTGACCCACTGCCATTTCAGCTAATCAATATGTATGTGGTGTCAAAATGTTGGTTCCGAAAGGATCGTTGATACTGGCGAACAAATGATGCTTAGTATGGGTCAATCAATAATGGATGATCTCAGGGTTGGTCTGACCTGCTTGACAGTGGCATGTGGTTGGAAAGACTGCCAGCTTGTCTACATGCTCCCTGAGGGACTGGAAGCCGCCATGAGCAAACACCATTCGCTCATCGCTTACCCGATAATTACCACGGGTGCTATACTCAGAAGAAGGTCCATCTATTAGAAACCGTTCTATTAATCACTGCTCACGTGTTAATCAGTGTCATCGACTATTGATTATTGACCATCATGAAGCCTCATCAACCACGGGTAAGCACATGCTTTGCTGCTTGCCAACTCACTGTCGACAATGAGATGATCAACTCTTTCTTTGCTGAAACAGTATCAACCAGGATTTTAACCCATACAAACGCACAAACCTTCAACTATCATTTTCAAATATAGACATGTGTATTGATATTCACCTTCACATTTATAGAAATCATAATATATCCATATTTGGAATTAGACTGTATATAACTATAAATGATTATACAGCCATCATCAACCAGCCTGTTGTACCAACTTATTGAGCATCATCACCCATCTTAACCATCATCAACCATCACTATTATCAAGCATCATGAACTAACATCATTCATCATCAACCATCCTTAACCAACTGGTCTCTTCACCATCATCAACCATCACCAAGCATCCTTAACCAACTATTTCATATTATTTCATCACCGTCATCAACCATCATAAACCGTTAATTAACCATCATTAATCAATACAAATCAACCATCATTAACCATCATCAACCATCATAAACCGTTGATTAACCATCCTTAACCACTACAAACCTATTCACCATCACGCAGCTTCCGCTCATCACCCAGCACACAGGATGAGCTACGCCACGCTTCCCCAACTCCACCGCACCGCACAGCGCCTTGACGACCAAGGTTGGACCACACATGGAGCACAGCGACCCGCGCATGCCTGGTCGACCACGGGGGCGCTGCTGGTGGGATCGTGGCTACGAGGCGATTCGTGCAGCTAGGGTTCGTTTCCTGGGAGATCCCGTTAAACGGTGGGTTGAACGGTTGAACATCGAAAAAACACATCTTGATACGAATAAAACATCACATCTTGAAAAAGAACATGGTTATAGTCATAGGACTTAGCATAAACCATCCTAAACCCATGGTTCTGGTGCTTTATCCCTATCACAAGTTGAAAACACCAACCAGCAACCATGGTTATATGGGTTATATGACTTAGCTCACCTGAACCCGCTTGCTACGGCTATCCCATGCATCTGCGAAGGCAGCATCCAGGGCCCGCCTTCTCCATAGTGCTTGAAGAACCAAATCTCAGCCACCTGACGTCGAGGCGATCCGGTGCCAACTTGCTGCGGTTTCATGGTGAGTTGGACTGACCCTCCATGTGACCCCTGTTATCTGGGATATATGGGTGTTTCTGAAAATAAGGGACCCAAGCAATGGTTGGTTTATTACTATAAATGACTATTAATGGATGATTTAGGGGTACCCCTATTTTGAGAAACCACCGTATGGCTTCATTTCTTAATCAACTATGTGCAACAATTCGTGACCATGCTTGTCACGTAACACATCATATTGCACAGCAGAACCAACGAAGAAGAGTTGTTAGAATGAACCCATTTGCCTTATGTGTTGTTCGGATAGGCAATTCTTTCTTGCGTCATGCTATTGTTGGCGTGAGGAAACCATGGCACCAGTACTATCATGTACAATAGAATCCATGTAGCGACAAAAGAACTAATTGCAGCAAACCAGGTGACTGCATTTGGTGGTTTCTCAAAATAGGGGTACCCCGAAATCATCCACTGTTAATAATGTACAGTGATATACCAACCATTTTGGTGTATCCCTATTTTGAGAAACCACCATTTGGATGTTACCCACCTTATATTGTCTTGTGGGCTATTTCCCATAGCATCCAGCAATCCCAGTTATAACCGCAACTGCACAACCAAGTAGTTGAAAATGCCAGCCATTCACCGGTGTTGGGACAGCTACTGGGATCTAAAAATATCTACAGGACTATTAACCTGGCCAAGCAAGTAACTCATCGTAGGATCTGTTGGTGATTCCGTAGGCGCGCGACCTGTAGTGAATGGACAACCATCCACCCAGGATTGTCACTACTGAATGCAGGGCGTTCACATTGCAAAAAGGCACATGGTTCTTGGCCCTTGTTCGTTGTTGCTGCTATTATTGTCGTTGTGGTGGCTGTCATTGTTGCTGCCGTTGTTATTTTTGTCGTTGTTGCTGCCACAAGTGGATGGCATCTGGACCAAATCAGTTCTGGCCCTGTCTCCCAATGTCTCGAGCACATGGGCCGCAAGTGAAGTCATCAATGAGTCAGCAACAGTATGTTTTAACTCACTGGCATAGTACAAAGATATACAAAGTGTGTCATGTGCTGATTTGGGAATACATGGTCAGGAGCCACAAATAGCGCTCGTGCATTGGGTCCTGTCTTGTTCGGTGATTTTGGTGTTTAGTACCCACCAATCTCAGGGATTTCCTGCAGATATTCCATCAACAACCTGGTGAAATGACTGAGTGATGGTTAATGACCAGGATCCGTGCCAATGTTGTGCAACATTGCCACCTGTTCACAATGCCAGTGCAACGGCCCAAAATCATATGTGTGGGTCCTCAATCACCTGGGTTGCCACTGGTATTATTGATAAGTCCAATTTAGAAAAAATCAGGAAACATTGCATAGTTGAATAGCCATTCTGCTTGAAACCATTCTTATCCATTGGCTGTTACCATTACCCATCTTACTGATTATGTTCATCAAGCATCAATCAAACCTATTACAGAAATTAAGCGTTGAATAGCCGTTATTGTGTTCCAAACCTTTGTTATGAGCCTTTGTTGTCGCTTAGTCTCATCCATGCTCTTGTCACCCTGGGGTGTCTCCAACCGGATTGCTACCCCGGAAGTAGGACTGTGCTGAGCGTCGTAGATCACTACGAAGACAGAGATGTAGTGAAGAAGTTCCATAGTCCACATGAAGACCTGGGAGGATCGGTCGCACCTGTTTTCAGTAAATCACTATCTGGTTGACGGTTTCAACCCAAATGAAAAAGATGTGTCAACCAACTAACCATTTGAAAATACTAGGGAAACAAACTAAAACCACCAACCATCATCATCACCACAACCATCATCATCATCATCATCATCATCATCATCATCATCATCATCAAAATCATCATCAAAATCATCATCATCATCATCATCATCATCATCATCATCATCATCATCATCATCATCATCATCATCATCATCATCATCATCATCATCATCAATCTCCACCGTGATGAATCACTGGCATGGCATAAACCACCATCACCATGGCCGCGAACATGTTGGCGCATTCATGGCGCTGTGTTGGAACAAAGCAATGCATTGCTCATGGAGTTTCACCCGAAGGTACATGCTGCAAAACTGGCGTGTTCTACCACCGTGTCACAGGATGCTTGGGCACCCATTTTGGACGACTTTCTCTTTGAAAGCTTGTGGAGTACGACCTGAAATAAAAGCACCAAAGTAGTTGGATCTTTTCTGGATCAGCACATCTTCGTCTGAGCTGGTGGTATCCATGCTATACTCATCTTCTGCCAGCAGAGGATGGGGTCGCAACAATCATTCTGAAGGTGTTGCCTTTCAATTCTCATCGCTATGACCCTTGCAAGGTCACAGCAGTTCGACTGGTTTGCCAGGGAGGTTAAACAGCATCATCTGGTTGGTGGTTGAAGAGCATTGAACCGCCCCCTGAAAAAAGTATGCTAAAGTAAGTTAGCCAACCATTCCAAATGTTGAGGAAAATCAACATGTCAATCAAACCACCAACCAGCTATGATTGTTGCTCCTTTATCCCCACAAGTTGATAGACTTTTGTTCATGGCTCATGGCAGCAAAAGGATGCCCGAGTAAGTCGTTTGGTGACCGAGCCATAGGTGTTAACTCAATCCCAAGAGCTCAACTAGTCTAGGATCATTCATGGTATGTGAACAGCTGGGATACCAAGGGCCCTTGACTCGAAGCCAACTGTAGCCAAAGTGCTCAAGTAATTCAACTCAAAGACAGTGGGTAATTCGATTGGTCATGGACAACCTATGCGTAATTAGACTGCAATGCAGGTTGCCAACCACCGTTATTGATGGGTTTCCCGGGACATCAACCGGATATTTCATTCTGATGACATCACAGCTTCACAGTAGTAAATCAAAAAGATTGATTGTCCACCATTCATGTCTCCGTATTTTTTCAAACCTTAGGCAGTACCGAAATGATGAAATGGCTGTTTCAACAATAGGCATTGTCTATTCTGCCTTGTCTGTTTGGGTAGTTTGGGTACACCTATGAACCTCTGGACAGATTCGCAACTGCCAAATGCCAAGGCACAAAGGCCCAATATAACGCACAGAGCAGCGCAAAGTTCTGGGCAGGGCACAATGGATACCAACGGCACTCCGAGGGTTAAACAGTAGCTGATGGTGTATGACTAAAATCTGTGGTAGGTACAACTGGTTGGTGGTGAACCAGCCGACCATTTGCTGAAACTGGGGAAAATAAACGATGTTTAAAAGCATCAACGATAGTAGAAGTGCATTCTCAGGTCCATGCGTAAAAGCGAAAAATCGACAAACGCAAAGGAACCGCACAGAAAGAAACCCGCTGGTGGTCGGGCATTGCAGGTCGAAGTCAAATTCCGGGCTACAGTCACTCATTGAGTGGCACTGGGGAGAAACAAACAATCTGGCAATATGGCCGTTTTCTTTTGGGTTCTTGCTGCACAATTTTGATTGCATCAACAAATTTGGTGCTGTGGGGTAGCCTCTGGCAATTTGAAGTTGCGTGATCTGTTTATCGAGGGCATCTAGCAAGCGCTTGTCAAATGGCGAGTTAAATCAGCAACTTATAATGATTATCAAGAAGCACTATAGTAACCATTATCAACCATTGTTAAACATTTGCAAGCATTATTAACCGCAAGTAAATATAGTCAATCATGTTCAACCAACAATTTTCAACCATTGCTAACCGTTATTCACCACTAATAGCCATAGTTAAGCCACCCAACTGATGGAGAATCCCCGGGTCCCCAACTCCTAACCGTTGTGGACCACGTAGCCCACCAGCAACGCCAGCGCCAAGGTACGTCGGGGTGGATCAAGGTCTCAGGCTTGGTGAGATCCACCTGCGCGGCGCGGCGCCGTGAGGCCAGGAGTTGGGAGCGGCCGGTGACCAATCAACCAGGGTGAGCTATCAAAACCACCAGGATGAGCTATGATTTTTTTTCGCATAGTTTTCTTTTTTTTTTTCAGATTTTTGTTCAAATACATTTGTTTCCAGATTTTTTTTTGATCTTTATTCGAATCAACCTATTAAACTTCAGGTTAAACGGGGGTGACCTACGAAAATCCAATGAGATCAACTGGTTTACCATGCTTTACCTATCAAAAACACCGTTTATAGCTGGCCACTTTTTTTTGGGGGGGTGGATTTATGATGGTTTATCATGGTTAATGATGGCTGATGATGGCTTCAAAAGATTAATAATGATAGTTTGCTGGGAAGATCACCGGATAACATGGATTCTGGGTTCTGGGTGCAGCTTCGGATCATTGGTGCGATGCTTGGTTGATATTACGGACTCCAGCATGTGTCATGACCATGTCAAAATGATGAGGATCCCAGTGATGACCCTGGATCCTGGATGGGAAAGCCACCACAGGCAAACTGTGCATGTCAATTATCAGCGTTTCAAATCTTGGAGCAAAATCTCACCAAGAGTGACTCATATAAACCAGGTAGGATGGAACATACTATGAGTTGCATATGAAACCCTTTAAATCGTTATTATATACTAAGGTCTCATCCGCCTACTCATAATTATAAACTCAATGACTCAAAGCTATGCTAGGATGAAACCAGGAGCTGGAGCCCTGCCCTGGGACCTCGCAGCACCGTGCCAAGGCACATGATCATAGCTGCCGGAGCTGATCAAGATCGCCAAACCCGCGAAGCCCAACAGAAGGAAGGGAATCTTCAGCAAGAAGGAGACCCTGAAGCTGCGATTCGATGGGATAAGTCTGGTCAACGAACCTGGAAGCTGTGAAGAGCTGAGGGGTCATCGGATAGGTTACATCAATTGGAATTTGTCCTTATGAAGCAATGGTGGTGAGCACCATCCAGCTGTTCCGCTCGCCATTCTTCCAACGAAAACCTACGGAATCCACCAGTGACTTTGGGGCATGCCATTTTTTTTGAAAAAAAACACGCCAATCGTAGCAGAACCAAAAAGTGGATTTAACCTCCGTTATTACTATAGATCTTGTTTCGACAACGAAATAATCATTTTGTCGCAGGTGTGCATCATATCATTGGGTAATGGTTTCTCGGTTGGGGTGCTTACAATTAAGTACCCATACGGATAACATTCAGAATCTCTCATTTTGCAACCCGTATCATCCCACAACTAGCCCTACTTGGTATGAATCAGTGCGTTTTTGTGCGTTCTTACAGTTGCTACAAAGCCCAACCTTTGATGAGGGACATCCACAACTGTTGGATCGGTTGATGGCGACATAGCTGGCAAGCAACTTCTATCGATGGCCAGGTCATCCAAAGGAGTTAACCATCTTTGACCGCCAATGTAACCACCAAATGTGACCATGGATCGTTGATTTGTCGAATTTCGATTTGACGTCCAAGTTGCAAGGGTTCCAACATCAGAGAGGGCATGGTCATCAAGCAATCTGCTGCGTCTTTCACTGCTTTCGCCGCATCCATGCATTTGTTGCATTGGAAACAGGCCTAGGCAGACAATGTATGGCACACAAAAACCACCAAACACCTCCTTTGGTTGTCATCGCAAAACTGAGACTCCTTTTCGTTTGGGCCCATTTCTTGTTTCTTGGATTGTTTGGATTGACTCCTAGCGATGCAAAAAACAACTTCTACGCAAGCCTTGTCGATACACAGGACGGGGTGGCAATGCACTGTACATTTTCGATCGCAGGTTCACATCCAGGGATTCCGGAAATTTCTGGAACGCACAGAGTGGATTTGGGCATACCAACCTTCTGCATGGAACGCAGTGTTCATTCAACACCCACACATCATGGAAATATCAGCACCATGCATACTGCACACCCATTAATATAAATCGAAGTCAGAATATACGTAAACCTCTTCGGTGTTACTTGGGGCTACGGCAGGCGTGCTGGTACAGTCGACCGTACCTAAGTCCTTTGACTGACTGGTCAGCCTCTAGCATTGCAGCCATTGCAGTCGTCACAAACAGATTTCAAAGGGGTACCCCTTTCATCGTTATCATCTTTATCGTCGTCGTCGTCGTCATCATCATCATCATCATCATCATCATCATCATCATCATCATCATCATCATCATCATCATCATAGATCATCATGGAACAATTATCCTATTCATCTTATTGCTCGGCTGGTATGATCACCAATCATCACCACCATGAAGCATCCATTCACCAACCATCACCACCATCAAGCATCTGGTGAATAAAACTAGCTGATCTCCATGCACACAGCCAGCTCATTTACCCATCAGCAACCATTACTAAACACCATTCAATCATAAATCAACCATAACATAATTGAAATTATAGAAACATACAGTAATGATAGGTTCATACTTATGATATCTTATCATCAACCATTCAAATCAATTATTCTTATATAATGAGCCATACATCAACCATAAGATACCATAAGTATCAATCCACCAATGACTAATTCATTACCATACATAAATCAACCACATTCAACCATAAACCAACCATAATCAACCATTAAGCATCCCCTACTCAACCACTATCAGCTAGAAATTGACCGGCTGATTGACTCACCAACAACCAGAATCTTGGTTGGCCCACCAACAGCCACCCGCAAACCCAACCGCGCTTGGACGGCCGTGATGCACACAGCAGCATGATACAAGCAATGCCAACACCTTGGAGCTCACAGGGCTAGCAACTGGTTGAGTTGAGAAAGGCCAACGGCATGGAGTCAATGACCCTTAGTATCATGGCCAAATGATGTCTAAATGATGCTTCATGAAGACTCATCTCATGGTTCATAGCAATCCAGGTAACACAATTGATGAATAGATTGTTTTTAGTGCATGATGGTTGACGATGATCAGCAAACGATGCTTCATGATAGCTACTAACGGATTGCAATGGTTTGCAAGTGATGGGGAATGACTGGTGAATCCCCACTTGTCCCATTAATGCCCTTCTCTTTTGAAGCCACCATGATTTTCTAGAAAAAAAAACGTTGAATGGATTTAGACATGCTGCTCATCTTAAACTCAAACTTTCAAACAACAACTGCTTGGTGGTTATTAAACAGTGTACGTGGTAACATAATGGCAACATAGTGGTTTATAGTGGCTAATAACGATTATGATGGTAATGGTTAATAATGATCATCACTGGTTGGTGGTTGAACCCTCCCCATTTTTCAAAATCTGCTCATCAGCTGGCTGCTCACGGGTTCTTGCAACGGTGACACGTCACGTCACCATGGGAACCAGCGACACGCCCAGCGGCTGACGGAGCCCAGGATCATGTCGCCCTGAGTGCCGCTGATGCCCAAGCTGGTGGCACTTTCCTGGGGCGCAGTGGGTGGCGCGCAACGATGGCCCGTGGGAAGGTGGGTGGGGTTCCGCCACGGTTAAGGCTAAGGAGGTGACGGCGGTTGTGGTAGGTGACCCGGGGGGCGGTTCTGGAGATTTGGCTGGTGGAAATGGGTGATTCGACTGGCTGGTGAATGATGGTTCAGATTTGGTTGGTGCAAATGGTTGATTTGTACTCATTGGTTGATGTGACAACATTGGTTTAAAACCATTGGCTAGTAATGATGCCAGTAATCGGTTGGTGTAAATCCATTGGCAACCATGACTCATTGGTTGATCATGACTCATTGGCTAGTAATGATGTTTGATGTTCTGATTGATTGATGTAACTCATCATGATGGTTGATATAGTGGTTGATCAATATCGATGGTTCATTGGTTGATTGGCAACCAGAAGGAATGACACTTAAATAACGGAGCTGAAAGGTGAAAAAACATGATTGATTACTGTTTGAAAAAATGAACATATCCAAGTAGTACCCGGCAAACCTGGGGCGGAAGGTTCAAGAAGTAAATGCCTTTGATGCAAAGACAACATGTACCTATAGATAATTTCTGGACCGTGCTGACTTGCGCACACAAATCTGTTTTTGGGATGTGTGTTTCTCTGCTGTTGTTGTCAGTCTTTGTCTGGTCATTTATTGTCTGATGACTTTTGTCTGGTGTTTCTTTTGTCTGGTGATTTTTGGTCTGGTGTTTCTTGAAGTTTCTGCTAACTTTCGCAATTCCCTGTACCTAAGGAATATCTCTGTACTTAAGGTGTTTCAAAGTTTTGCAACCTACTATTTTGAACCGATCCTTGAAATGCACTGAAAATGCAATTCCAATTTTAGCTCACTTCTTAAAGCAAGAAATCCTCAGATTAAGACCTCACCAAAGCAATTTCAACAAAAACATGCAACAGATGTGAATTCCGACCCCTTCTTTATAGTTACAGCTTTTCTGAAAATGAGCGAGTATCCAAACATCCCAGCCGTACCGAAGCAGCTTTCAAGCAACCGACAAAACAATCAATCAATTATGTTGAAATTATGTTTCATGAAAATCAGATCCGCCCATCTGTGCCTAATCAGTGTTCAAAACACAGGAATTTCAATTTGAATCTGTCAGACTTCCTGTAGCGAGGCTATTTTTTTGCAGAAATGAGCCGAAAACAAATTCCCGAAACTCAGCCACCTTGGAATTTACAAGAACCAAGACGCGAAATCTTTTGACTTTAGCGGAAGGTCTGAACCTAGGGACTATTGAATAGGCCAAACTGCTTTCAAAGAAAATTCCCTTAAATTCAGAGGGGGGTTTGTACCTAAGGAAGCTTCAAACATGAAAATTGTTTGCAAGAAAATGAAATTTCCTTAAATTCAGAGGGAGTCTGTACCAAAGGAATTTTCAAAGAGGAAAATTGTTTGCAAGAAAATGAAATTCCCTTAAATTCAGAGGGGGGTTTGTACCTAAGGAAGCTTCAAACATGAAAATTGTTTGCAAGAAAATGAAATTCCCTTAAATTCAGAGGGGGGTTTGTACCTAAGGAAGCTTCAAACATGAAAATTGTTTGCAAGAAAATGAGATTTCCTTAAATTCAGAGGGAGTCTGTACCAAAGGAATTTTCAAAGAGGAAAATTGTTTGCAAGAAAATTAAATTCCCTTAAATTCAGAGGGGGGGTCTGTACCTAAGGAATTTTCAAAAATGAAAATTGTCTGCAAGAAAATGAAATTCCCTTAAATTCGGAGGGGGGTTTGTACCTAAGGAATTTTCAAACATGAAAATTGTTTGCAAAAAAATGAAATTCCCTTAAATTCAGAGGGGGGTCTGTACCTAAGGTGTTTCGTAAGAATTTGGGGCAACGTTTTTTCCAAAATCTTGTAGAAATGAAAGAAATATGTGGAAAACCCTCCCCAAATTCAAGAGTTTGAGGGTAGTTTTTCCTTTGGTTTCATGTCTTTTCAAGCAAATTGACCAAAAAAGTACCCCCAAATTGTTCAACAAACTGCTTAGGTGCAACCCCCCCTTTGAATTTAAGCTAATTTCCATAGAAATAAGCAAAACTCACGGAAATAAGGATTGAATCAGATAAGAAGGACATATGGCATAATTTCATTTTGGCGACAACATGTCATTTTAATTTGCAATCACATTCACATCAGTCCACATCACGCCCCACGGCCCAAAAAAGTGAACATTTTTGAATGAAGCACAACCATACCAAATCTCTGAAAAACCAAGAGGAGGCCCAGTAACAGAGTCGGACAAAAAATATTGTTTGCTGGATTTGGCCCACATGGCTCTGAAATATTCTAAAATATGCAGTGGCTGAGAAACAATGCGATGATGCAAGATATGTTTCATTTTGGCTGGAAAGCGCATTGTTGCATTGCAGTAGCATAGTTTTCCGCTTTGACGCTCAACTGTTCGATGCTTCCCAGCATCGTTGAACAATGTCAATGGCAAGTCAGTTACATAGTAGCAGGCTCACAATGTTCTCTTTTTTTTGAGACTGAATCAGCCAGTGAAATCATATAGCTGTTTTTCTAAATCACCCCATACATATGTAAACTGGGCTTCCGGTGGTGTAAGTACGCAAGCAATCTGAAAGTCTTTACGCTGCAGTACCACCAGCATCTCTCATATTTGGTAATTAGATAGCCGAATTCCACAAGAAATAACGCACTCCGACATGTTTGGTAGCAAATCTGGCACGACAAAAGACCCACCAATGCCTTGGTGGCATTGCTCAAGTGCAGTGCTAACACTGCATTTTAAAATGCAATAGTGGGAATGATAGCTGGAACGCTATCGATGAGATCGGGTCACAGTTCCCAAAAAAACTTGAACGCCACAAAACGCATGGCGGGGCTTCCTGCTGGATTACTCTGCATTTCTCACAATCTATGTCTTCGTCTATATTTTGATAGTGACTTTCTGAAATAGATATACATATATGTATGTATTTGCTGTGTGCTATGACAGCGCCTTGTTAATTGTTGTGCTGCACTGCAGGAGTGCTCGCCCAGAGAAGTCGAACAATAGATGTGGTGCGGAATGCTTTTATTTCTTCAGCCACTAGAAGAAGTGCCACTATTGGTCAACTTTCCTGATTCCGGGCATTCTTTCTATCCATTGGGTCCTTTTGGTCCTGACATGTCCCAGTGACTTTTGTCACGTTCGGATTTTGCAGTGTCCCAAGTTCAGATCAAATCTGTGATGGCCCATAGACCGCAACGTTGGCGTATAGGACCCACCCTTATGTACAGACCCCTGGGCTTAAATACACCTCCCCCCCTGAATTATGAAAGTTAGCAGAAGTTTCTTGCCTGATGTTTTTCGTGGTGACTTTTGTCTGGCATGTTTTTTTTAAATCAAATGTTTATGTCATGGAACGTTCAGCAAATCTGTTGGGGATGGATCATGACCAACTCACAAATGGGTGAACGTGGGATATGAACAGCTGTTTGGGGTAAGTACAGGGCCCAAACGACCCATAGCGCCATTGTGAGCATCGGAAATCATGAAATCATTCACTGTGGTCTTTGAATATCATTGCCATACAAAAAAGCATCACTACGTGTGGATACGCGTGGATACGCCAGTTTTAAGCATTGATTCAGCACAAAGAAGCATCATGAAACCATCCTTCGCTTCAGGAGCAATGCTTGGATGAAACCCTCCAAGATGGATCCCCTTGAACACAAACATATCATGACATGTTGCTTGCCCCAGATTTTATAACTCCTCCCCTCCGGCACAGTGCCATGCTGCGTCCCCCCTTCGCTTGGTCGGCTTGCTTTTTTGTTTCAACCATCACTGGTTCATGGCTTCAACCCCTCTGAAAAACATTAGTAAACCATTGACCAGTGATAAGAAGAATTATTGAAAAAACAGTAACCTGGTGGTTAATGGTTTCAACCCCTGTGGTTTAAACCAATCAAGTATCCAAAATATTTTGGGAAAATAAGGCATGCAAATCAAAGCACCAGCTTAGACCAATTCATGTGCGGTCAATGACAGATTCGACATGAACCAAAATCAATTCAGTTAACTAAGTATGATAAGTATCAATTAAGTTATTGGTTAGTCAACTTAAAATATTAGTTAGTCAATTTAAACTATTGGTTATAACCATGACAAGTATCAATTAAGTTATTGACCACCATTGAACCATCAATTTGCCATGAGATCAACAATCTTGAATCATAGCCAATACAATTAACCATCATTAGGTATGACCATCATTAACAGCTTTAGTCCCAAGCGATATGCAGTTGGGCTGCATGTCTGCAGCATCCAAAAAATATTCCCAACACATACCGGTAACGATCAGTAATTTATCAATTGATTAGTAATTAACAATCACCAACAGTAACCATAGCTATTCCCATCAACCCAAATACACCCAGGCACCACGATATGGAACTTATATGATCAGCTACTATAGCCTTTTCCATCATATTATCATCTTGTATCACCTACTATACCCAGTAAATCCTTAGCTAATGTGATCAACCAGCCAAAGTGGTAACCATCATTACTAGTTCTACCCATATATTTCTGTATATTCCAATATGGTGGTTTCTCAACATAGGGGTACCCCCAAATCATCTGACGTTAATCATTGTCTATAAATACACCGACCATTTTTTGGGAGGCCCCATATCTTGACAACCCCCCATGTGTTCCCGTATCTTGAGAAAGCCCCATAAATCCTGAGCTAATATGATTCATTAACCATTATTTGTGATAACCATCATTTCCAGTTCTACCTGTAACTAGTAGTTGTTTAACCATAGGTTTGTTGGTGCTTATCCCCCATTAGCCATAGTTAACCCTTGAGCATCCCATGATTTTCCCTATAAAACCACTATAAACTACTGTTTTCCCTAGAAAATCCCATGATTTTCCCTTTCAAACCCCCATATATTCCCAGCATATCCTCGTTTTCTGCCCCCCGAAACCGTCGCTACTGCTCCAAGGATCTGCAATCTGTTGCCCGTACGCGGAAGCCTCTGAGCCTGTGCAGCGAATGATGGGTTTTATGGTGGGTACAACTGGTTGAGAAGTTGGGTTTAATATGGCTATAGGTTGGTTAATGATGGGTTTATATGAACCAACTTCTGGTTAAGATGGGTTTTAACTCTTTCATATCAACTATGGTTTGGTTTACTATGGTAGATATTAACCAGGGTAATGGTAACCCAGGATGGAGCTAAACCCCTGGTTGATTAATTAGGGGGGTCAGCATTTGAAAAGGAAACCAAGGCTTTTTGGGGGATACCCCCTAGTAATCAACCAGGGGTTTATTCATCCTGGGGATACATTAAACTGGTTGATAAGCTGGGTTTACTATGGTAGATATTAACCAGCTGTATGTGGTGTATAAGGGTTGTAGGCATTGACAATGGTTGACTATGGTTTAATGACGGGTAAAATAGGGTTGATATGAACCAACAAAATAGCTGACTAATGGTTCATAATAGGGGAGGATAACTAGCAATAATAGCTGATATATGCCAACCATACGGCTATGGGTCAATATTAACCAACCAACTCATGGGGGATAATAAGAAGGGGTATGGTGTTTTGACCCACAGCCATATGGTTTACTGACGGGTAAGCTGGCTAGGAAGCCTGGTAAAGCATCATTTAAGCTGATAAAATGAAAAGCATCGTTTAACTGGGTTATGACTAATAAGATGGTAATAAGATGGTTAAGCTGAGAAGCTGGTAAGATGATTTATGATGTTAAGCTCGTTCAGAAGCTGGTTTATGATGGCTGATGAAGTGGAAACTAGAAACCTTGACATTACCATCGTTTGGTAAACTGGTTCAGGAACTGCTTTACGATGGTTTGAGGGAGTAAATGTGGGTCATTCTATGGGCTGGCTGGTAGATTGATAAACCGAGCTTGTGCATTCTCACCTAAATATGGCAGTATATGATAGTAAATGGCTGTGGGTCAAAACCCTGTACCCCTAGTTCCCCTATATCAACCATTGGTTTCCCTACAGTATGGTTGGTTATTAACCACCATTGTTGATGGTTAATATTGACCCATAGCCAAATGATGGAAATTTCAAGCTTACATTCAGGGAAGCGAACCTGATTGCCTGAAAAATCCGCCATGGAAATGGCTGGTTTACCCAGTAGAAAGTGGTGATTTTGAGCTTCCAGGTTTATCTACCAGAGCGCGAAACATGGCAACTTTACTATGCTTCTCTGGCTGCTCTTATTGATAGATAAGTAATGAGTAATGGTTAATTTATGGTTTGCCCATGATTTATTTATATCATCAATTGTTCTTTGTTAAACTAAGTGTCAATGATGGTAAGCTGGTTGATGAACTCTTCAACAAACTGGTTAATTTCATGGTATACAGCTCTGGGCGCATCGGTTAGATCTAAACATCGAGCTAAGAATAAGAGCTGCTGACAAGGGTTTACAAAGTTAGTATAGCGGATTAACCTGAATTGCCTATGGCTCAGTACGGTTGCGTTTAGAAACGCATACAACTAAAGGTGCATACATCATAAAAATAAAATCAACATTAATATATACAACTAAATGTGTGTGCATGAGATACAACTATTTGGTGGTTTCTCAAAATAGGGGGACCCCCCCAAATCATCCATTATTGATCATTATTGGTAAGAAACCAACCATTTCTTGGGTACCCCTATTTGGGTGTTTCTCAAAATGGGGAACCCCCAAAAATGGTTGGTTTATTACTATAAATGACTATTAATGGATGATTTGGGGGTACCCCTATTTTGAGAAACACCCATTTTGAAAAACCACTATTTGTATATACAAACACATGCAACCTATCTCACCGCTCGCAGAGCTGCGCCTGTGATAGCAGCCTGCAGGCAAACGTAGCCAAACCTCACGCGCTTTGGCAAGCTCTCTCTCGCAGCGCAACGGCTTGGCACCGAGGTGAGTTCATGTCCCAAACACCTCATGTATAGTACATCCACCAACAAAATTGGGTCAACCAACACCTCATGTGTAGTACATCCACCTCATGTTCAGGGTAACTGTAGGTAAATATACCATGATTGCATATCCATACATGGAGTATCTGCGTGCTGCAACTTGCAACTGTTCATGATTTTTGTGTAAATATCATCTTTGAGCCATACAATGGTCACTTTATGAATGAACAAGTGCTTATCAGCATATTTAACGTTATATAACCACCATGTTTGACTGTTGTTGAGATGTGTTAAGCAATATCGACCATCATCATTAAACCTCATTCACCATGGTCAACCATTACTTATTCTGAATCTTCTCAACAATATTAAGTATTGTTAGCCAATCTTAGCCATCATTAAGCATCATCATAGATCATTGCCAACATGTATAAGACTGCAGTGGAATCTGATTTTGAACCATTCAGCCACAATATCTATGAACACCTACAAGGCTATGCGCCCCATTCAACTTCAGTCAGTTCTATATCTACCATCACTAGTAGTTGCCCTAGTTATCGATCATTAATTCAACATCAAACAACAATAACAAAACTATTGACTAGTTGACAATTGACTATAGCTGAACCTTGAATTAACCATACATGAATTCACCAATCGTCCATCACATATTTTTCCCATAATTTAAACATCCAGCAAGCGTGATCCAAACCTTCACCATTTGTTACTGCAGATTCATTGTAATCTAAACAAGAAATCACCATGACTTAAATCAAAACTGAATCATCAACAAAAGTACCGTGAACTGGTTGTCCATCAGTTCACCATCCATTGATTTACTACACCTTACTTTAATCAGTCTAAGCCATGGTTTGATCATCAATTCACCATGACTTGAACTTAAACCATAGCTCAACCATCCGTCAACTACCAGGTCAGCGGCTCAACGCTGCTTGCGCTGCGTGGCCATCCCAAGACGGATACCACAAAGCCGAAGGCGGCAAAGACCAAGACCGACCCTGGAAGAGCAGCTGCGACTGGCACCAGCGCAGGGGATCAAAGAAGATCGAGAGATGGCTAGTTGCTGGTTAATAAGCGGGTTAATTGATGGGAAATTGATGATCAATAAGCTGGATGATTATGGTTGATAATGGTTTATAGTGACTAACGGATGGTCAATCAATAAGCTGAATAATCATGATTCATGATGGTCTATGATGAACAACTGATAGTGAATTGACCCGTAGTGGTGTTAACGATGATAAATAACAGGCAATAAGAGGTAAGAATAAATCAGTTGGGAATCAACGCGGAGGCAATGGTTGATGGTGGTTTGCTTTTGGTCTGAAGAATGGGTAATGAGCAACATTCATAAAGAACAGGGGAAGGTACCAGCTGACAGATCCCGCTCTGAATCAAAGTGCTATTTAGTTGTAAAGAAGGGGAACATAATCCAAGACAGTGATCATCCCGTTGGTAAATCATAGATAGTGATTGTTCCATGGTAAATCATGTTTTACCATGAATTGCTAGGAGGAATTGCATGGTTAATCATCCCTATCAATAAACCCTCTAGTTTTGATTGTGAGTCACCAGCTATTCGTGGAAGAGGTGGTTGTTAAGAGCGGAATTCCTAGTACAAATACCTCAAATACACTACGATGTTCATTATCTAAGGTACAGGGTGGACCCCCAGCAGTTCTAAATTGGGTTATAAGCCCCATAAATCTTAGAATTCACCCTGGTGAAGTTAGTCACAAACCAACTTCAAAGTGGTTGGGCACCCACTTTGGGTGGGTTAATGCATCGGAATCTCTATCTCAACAGACGTGGCTGTGGGTCAGTACCCTGCACCCCTGGTGAATATGCCATCAACGACTGTTGAGATGTTCATACATTCTTGGGATTGCTGGTGACGACCCATGCCCATACGGTTCAATATGTATATATGTTTGTTAAGCATTGTGTTCTTGAGATGACATTAAGACAGCCGCATGGGCAATGCCAGGGTCATGTATTTCAACCGGACATGGCCAACACCATCAACTGTGAGTGATCCGTTTCTTGCTCGCTAGCACCAAGTGATCGTGGCCACACAAACGTGGCCAGAGACCGCTTACGATGAAGAAAGGCGAACAGCAGAGATGCTGGCACCAGGAAGGCCCGTAGCCATCAACAGCTGGACTTCTCACCAAGTGAAGCTGGTATAAAGTGAGCCCCCAACCACTTATAAGTGGGTGATTTCTATTAGTTATAGGGGTTATAACCCAACTTAGTTCAGTGGTTGGGGGCCCACTTTGCAAGGAAGTAATGATTGTCAACTACGATTCCATTATGATGACGTCATCCTTGACCATAATTTCTGGGAGTAGTTCACAACCAGGCTACGTCTTTGGTTCACGACCAGGGTAGGTCTGTGGTTCCCCAACCCGAGCCGGCCCCCAATAGGAGGCCAAGGGACCCAACCATTCCACCACGAAGAGGTAGATGAAGGACAAACCCACCGCGACCACCGCGGCGATGATGAGGAGCTCATAGTTCTTAACCTCGGAGCGGTAGCTGCCTGTGAAATGCCAGTTGAATGAAATATATTTCATGTATACATACACATATTTTGTGTATAATATACGTTTTCAAATACAAATACACATAATAAACATAACATCATTTTAGTGCAAATATGCACGTGTGTATCTAGATATATATATATATATGCAAACAATATAATCATTCCAACACTTATGATTTTTTAAGCATATATCATAATTACGTATGTGCAAATCACTGAGTTCATTTATAGACATAGGCAAAGTCCTAGTGACTTCAAAGTGGAAGCGAGGTAGACTCAAGCAGTACGGCAAGCAAACCGTTTCTGGGTAGAGTCTGGGGGAACACGCTCAAAGATTGCTGAATTGTGCATATGGTGGTTTCTCAAAATGGAGGACCCAACAATGGTTGGTGTACTGTTGTAAACGGTCAATATAGAGGATGATTTGGGGTTACCCCTATTTTGAGAAACACCCATATTGATGATTAATCAAATTGATCACTCTCCCCCAATGCTGTGCTGCCTCTGCTTCAAAACTTTTCCTACAAGCCCCTTGGGGCTATGCACAACATATGTTTCAGAACTGCGGTAGGCTGTACAAAATGACAACCCCGAGTCAACACTTCCAAATGATATCTTCTTTGCTAGGTAAAACCATCATATGTTCGCGACATGATTTATGCACACACACACGCACACGCCCAGAAACCAAAAACACAACAGGAACATGAAACCATTAAAAAGCAGTGATGCCCCTAACTGTAAGTTGGTTGGTTGGTAGGCACTTCAACTAGGCTTACTGTATATCTACCATAAGTGGTACTTAATTGCCCTAGCTCCAACGTAAGTTGACAAACTGAGGGGCATCACTTTGAAGATTTGCTGGTTTTCTATCAGCCAATCATGGTTTGCTGGTCTCCCAGAGCACAAGTATGAGAAACACAAGAGGCATGGAATGTAGCAACCAATGTACAAGCAAACCCGAACAGAGTCAGATCTCTGATTTCCAACAAGTAGGTTGATAACTCTCGGGATAAGTGCATTGTGTAAATTCACCCATTATAGGTCAAAAACAATCTAAGTAGTCAAACATCCTATTGTCAGTGGTCATGGGAATTACAATTGACAACAAACAATGAATCAACGTCAGCAAATGCCCGCATGAAAACACAGGCCAGTAGGGTGCCGCGAGTATAGAATAGCCAATTGAGTTTCACCCGCACAATCGCAGATACTCCATGTATATCTACCCACCTTTGCCTTTACCTTGAAAATGAGCCAAACGAAGCCAAATATACCACACGCACAGTGTCAGTGTTTGGGATTGACGTTTGAACAAGTCCTTGGATGTGTATCCCCACTTATATACTTGCTTACCAACCATGGTCAGAGGGGCTACAATAACCCACCTTGCAGGGTCACTTACTAGGCTTATATCCCAAGGAACTAACCCCAACTACACGCCCAGTATGCTCAACGTGGGAGGCTTCACACTGGCGATGCAGCCACGATGCCATATCCGCCAGTTGCATTCCCAATGTGAAGAAGGTCTCGGCCCAGTGATGCTCATTGTGGGGCTTTCCAGGGCGAAGGGTAACGTTCAGCAGTTCTTGGTATAAGAATCCGTTGATATCTATGTAAATGGCAAAATATGCAGGGTAACTAGACTCAGGTTGGTGAACTAAGCTGGATAACTACCAGGCAACTGATATAACAATCGCTTGTCAAATGGCCAATGGAATCACCAGCGAATCCAAAGTGGGGATCATCTGGGAGTACTACATCAGTCACCAAGCCCCTCAGCTTTATCTACCATCTGGTTTCACCACTTCTTGTAGCTCCAAATCGCTCCTCCTTTAAAGGGCTATATGGAAACCCCTGGCTCCGAATCGCTCCCTCCCAACCACCAGCCAGTTATCATGAACAGCTCGCTTACCATTTCTAACCCCTTGGGACCCATGCTTCCAAGCAGCACCGTTTGGCGCAGCCCTGTGAAGGTAAAGAGCCGTCAGCGGGAGGCTGAGACTACCAACAAGGCAACCAGTGACAAGCACTGAACATCTACCGCTATGTCTACTTCGACACATAAGTGGGGCTATAGTTGGGATATGACTAAGGAACAAAACCCTACAAGTTGGTTGATAACGCCAAGAACTGTGGTTAGTACATCCAAGTATCGGATTGTTGTTTCTCTTTCTCAATTCTGAGTAATCAACAATAAACGTTTGAGCCACAAAACACCAGCTAGTAAATAGTAACCAACTAATTGCTTCTGGAGATTCACTGTCTCGGAAATACAACCGACTCATAGAGAAGGAACCAGTATATAGATGCTAAGATAATTGATCCAAAGATTGCTGCCATGGTTGTGTTTGATTTGTTTAAGGAAGCTGCGATAACTTTTGAACGGCTACAGGGAGATCCAGCGATGCTCCGCCCGGGCCCCACAATTGATCAGCAATAAAACTGCGGGTGAGCGGCCCCGCATCATCGGTGTCATGATTGGCCAGTTGCTGTTCCCTGAGCGCTGCTCATCTTCATCTTTAAATCATCTTCCGTTCTACTGTTCACCAATCAAATGACCATCTCAGTCGATCTCCCATTGCTCCCATGGCTGTTCATGGCTGTTCATGGCTGTTCATGGCTGTTCATGGCTCCGCGATGGTCACTTAGCCGTCTTTCCGCCATGTAGGTCCCCTGTTTTTGTGCGTGTTCCCCTAACACTCCTTTCCCACAGCTGCAGAGGGTGCAGCGCCAAGACACATCGCTGCCCATCAAGTCTTTGATTTTGCCCTGGACGCAAGTTGCGAAGTTGGTGAATCATTCTCCGAGCTAAGATGGGGAAGGCGAGCAACCAGTTTGGCCAAGTTGTGTAGTCAGTTGTGGCACAGAGTCGTACCCAGAGTCGTTGGTTCATAAGGCACCTCAGTATAGTCATATAGTTATCTTCTATAACTGGTAGTAGCCTTGGTTCTCAACTACCCTAGCTGGGGGTTACAACTCGTAGTTCTCGAGTCGTTGCTCTTGGACTGATAAAATCATGGTGACAGTGTGCAACAAAAATCGCTGTCACGCAGTATGATATGCCGCAAGTAGCCGCAGCCAATTCCCCATTGGTTGGTGATGGGCTTGTGAGCAAGGGACAGCAGTCAGGTCTGATGTGTTCATGCCAGGATTAGCATCTTGATGTAATATATCCAAAATTACGAGAGGCAGTGGTCTCCTATCGAAGTGCTTTTATCACATTCTGATGAGGAAATGAATAATTCATCCTATTTACACAACCTGAGCTATATAAACACAAACTCGAATATACACATAAATCATATATAAAAATATAAATACATATCTACATATGATAATCACACGTAATTATGCAAGACATATTGCCAAATAGTTTTATAACTGGTTCATGGTTTCAACCCCTATGAAAAGAATAGTCAACCAACCAGTTGTTAATGAGTACTGGGGAAAATAAAAAGTGTTTCTGGCTTGAGAAGACCCCCAAGCTGTGAGTCAAGGGCCTGGTTGCTTGATCCACCCAGCTGATCTGCCCAACCCGTTGCGCGAAGGGCGGCCTGGTATTCTCCGATCTTTGGCAAGCAAAGTACACCTGTGGCGCATCCCATCGGCACCCCACGCCAAGTAAGCCTAGACTCCGTCAGGGGTGATACCAGAGACATTGATGTGAAGGTATGCATATTCATTCATCAACTAGTTGCGAAGCTTAAAATATTGCCCGATCATGTCCGATCCATTCAAGCCATATTCGGTTGATTAGGATATTGGCTGGTGGATATTTTGAACCACTTAAGCGACCATGCACCTTTTGCGCTGTACACAAATGGATGCAAATGATGGATCAGCTTGCAACAAAGTTGCTCCACGGATGTCATGTGTGGCTTCGCAACAACTCGGCAACAATATTCTCTTTTGAATCAGGACCGTGCTCGAAGACATGACAAACTCGTTGGATTTGTTAGCTTCATCATGAGTGACTGGGCAAACTCGCAACACGAGAAGGACAACGACAACTACAAGGACGACAACAACAATCAATAAAAACGGGCAACATCAACACCAACCAAAAATACCAGACACGCAATGACAACAGCAACAACAAACATAAATGCATATGCAAATCCAAGTGCAAACACACAAATACGTAACCACATTGTGTTGAGCGTGAAGCAACTCAAGAAACAGTTGAGCAGCTTACCAAGTTTTGAACAGGTACATCGTGGTAGATGGATCTGGTGTCTACGAATACGTTCGCAGCTTGTGCTTGACCCAAAATGATGACCCCCCCTAGCGACATTCGTTGGTGATTTGCTTCGCCATCCAACCAGCGATGTTGTATCATGGTGTATTAGCATCCATTCGGTGGCTTCTCAAAATAGGAAACCCCAAAATGGAAGGTTTATTCCTAAAAATGGTTTCTAACGGATGATTTGAAGGTTATGACCTGAGAAACCACCATTTGCCTGTTGCATAGCCAGCTGAGTTGACCCAAGTTGACCTCCGCGACCTCACTGGCTACCGCGTGCTGCCTGCAAAGGCCACGGAAGGATAGCCGGAGAGAGTCACCTGCGTTTCGGCTACGGTGCGGAGTGGAAGCCCAGCCCAAAATGCCACAGATCTATGGAGTTCAGGGGATACACCGGCGGAAGTCGGCACAAATCTGGTTAATGAATGTTAATGATCATTCATGATGGTTGGGTTGATAATAGTTAATGTAGTTAGTTGTTAATGATAGTTCATGATGGTTAATAAAAACTGTCAATGAACATGATTATTGATGGCTAATGACCAATAGCAATAATCCATGATTGTTGATAACTCATTTCTGAATCTTAATGTAGTTAATGTCAGAAAAAAAAAAAACTGCACTTCACTTCGGACTGCTTCCAGCCACCAATGGTCGCTATAGCATTCCAAGTGTGTGACCAGTCGTAACTGGTGGCGCAAGCCTCCGAAGCTCGGCTACCGAGCTCCGAAGTTCTGGAAATCGGCAGACGCTGTCAGTGGTTTCCAGGATCAGATCTATCTGGAAGGATAACGACTTGACATCTGGGGTACTTCTCGCATAGTGGATCACAAGTGATATACATCCATGGAAAGAAATGCTTGCATAGTGGACCTATCGAAACAACTTTTGACAGATTAACAAATTGCATTGGATCAGAAATGAGACCATTCTGCTCAATCTATCTGCCGGCCTATCTACTTGCAACAACTCATCTTATCTCTATACATATATATTGTTGTTCTCAAATTTGCAGTGTGTGGAATACCAGCTGAATGTCTTCTATGTAGATGGCTACCTGCCAATTGATTTATGTACTTATCTACCTATAGGTAACTATCTACAACATATCATTACCGCAGCAATCCACCAGAGATAGCTAACTCTTGGCCTAAACACTGAATGCGCATGACGCAGGAAAACAATGTCTATGCTTGCGGGTCAAAACAGCAAAACCCGAAAATCATGACATATGTTATCATTTGACAAGTTTCCAAAGATTCTGCATTCAATATGGATTTGGGTCAGTACCATGCAATTGCCCCTGCCTGTTCACATTCCATAAATCATCAAACTAGTCCAACTGTTGGAATGCAAATTACTATCCATTTTTTGGACGGTTGGTTGTGACCCAACGCCATATCAGCTTTCAATGACTTATCCGTCTTGTATGACAATATCTAAATGACATCATAATATTGTATAATATGTCATCTTGTACAATATGCAAACTATAGCCATCTTGTTTTATCAGTTTCCAAGCATGGCTAGGCGATACTCACCAAGCTGGTCACTCATTTCATTACAGGTAGATCCAGCTCTTTGCTCGATCCGAAGGGGCCCACCTCCGTCGCTCCCTCTGGGATCTCATAGGCAGGGGCTCTGCCCACCACGCTCTGCGTTTTTGCAGCGGGCAAATCCTGGCTGAGCCCGGAGATGCCCCTCACAACGTCGCTTGGAATGCTTCGTTCAATGCCGGACCTCCAAGAAATCACTTTTGTTCATCACTTGGTGGAGAAAATGGTGAAATTGCCATGGTTAATTTCTATATGTTTGGTTATTAACCACTGGTGGGCTACCAAAATATATTTGGTAATTTCTATTTTGAGCTACAAATATATTTCAATTACCAAAGCTGTAGCTCAAAATATTTTGGACTTCTGTTCACCAATCACTTTGGGTAGGTACACCATCGGGAGGAGCAGCGCCGTTTAGGGACCATGTCGTTTTATCGGAACATTAAGAGCTATACGGTACTTGGATGTGCAGGTGGGGTTCTAACCATGGTTATAAGCCTTAGAAGGTAGCTTATAACTCCTCAAATACATGGTTAGGGACCACTTACTAAGTGGGGGTACACATCCAAGTACGATAGCTTGACTTTTATTCTGCGGTCACCAGCCACGAGACCTTCAGCTCAGGGAACCATGTTTCGACACATCCAAGTTGGCAGTTCATCAAATAGCCATCTGGAGTAGAAACCATCACATAGCCATCAAATGAAGATATACCAACAAACGTTAGTTCAATCGTCAATATCCATATTCGTGAGTAGAAACGCTCATGTTTACCAACACTCAGCGTCCACCTAATGTTGACTACCAACTACCCCCTACTACCTATTGCTGCCTACCAACCACTGCCCACGTATTGCATCCTCTCACTAAAGACTGCCTACTATTGTTGTAGGCAGGACAGTATTCCAAGCAAAATGCGATCAATATCATTCAATGTCTGGAAGAGCTATGCTGGAAGCACAAGTGTTTCACCTGGAGTCGACTTAACACTTGTCCTGCCGAGTAGTCATATCTCAGAGTCATCTTTTCACATGGATGATCATGAGAAGGCCGTGCCTGCAACAACACAGACACATGTTACTATTCTATTTTTCCAGGCCATCACACAATTAGCCATCAAGTGACCAAACCTTCAGAGTGGTAGCCCCTGCTAAGATTTGTTGGTTTATAAGCAATAGCTATACCTGAAAAATATATCCATACTAGTAGCCTGCTAGTCAACCAGCTGAGTTCACGAAGTGAAAGATCCAACTGGTCTCCTGGTCCCATCTCCCCCACCTTAATATGCATGGGCGCAACGGTGGGTGACTCTGGAGACCAGGTCATATAGGGGTTGGGCTGTGCTGGCTGCGCGATGGGCGGCATGGGCGCGACGGCAGCCTGGGACAACACACCAAGCAACTGAGGTGATTTTGTGATGCTTAGTCTTATGGTTGATAAACCAACCAAAAACATGTTGTTAATTAATAGATGTTAATAGGTTTTTTAGATGTGTTTTTTTATATGAATAGTGGTTAAAGCAACCAAAAATAGTGGTTCATAGTGCTTCATAGTGGTTCTTGTGGTGAATAAGCCAATCAAGGAAACATCTCTCGTGGTTCAACCGCAAGCATTTTTGGAAGATCATCGCCGCAGCAGCGGCTCATGCTACTTGGTGCTAGACGCAGCTGATGCGTTGCCAGTTCTGGTTGAGGAGTTCCTTCAGATTCGCCAGCGCTATCTCCACCATCAGTGGTGCTTTCCAGAGGTACTACAAGGCGGGCCCCCAACCACTTCTAAGTTGGTTTACAACTACTTTCACTAGGGTGAATGCTACTGTACCAGTTATAAAGATGTATTACCATGATTAATCACTAAGTACCTCGATGACTGCTGAGATCACATTCTTCTAGTCAAACAGTACATATCATGACTTTGACTATAGTATTGACTATGTCAACACAGGTTAGCCATCATTTGGGTGTTTCTCAAAATAGGGCCTACCCGAGTTATCATCCAGTAGTAATCATCAATAGTCATAAACCAACAACAACCGGGGGGTACCACTACGGCTTGAGAAACCATCATTTGAATGCTGAAGATTCTCATGCAAATTCTGTCAACACCCAGGAGTTCATAGGGAACTCCCCGGGGTGCAGGGTTGACAATGATCAACTTGTACTGATGATGAATGTTGTTATTTTTGAGGGACTAAACTAGGACCACGGCTCATTTTCCGCCGTGAGAAATGTAAGACCCGCTTAGCTTTGGGAATGTTGTCTGAAGTCACCATTTACATTGCGATTTGCACTTTTTGGGTCTGATCTCTTGATGGGACATGCACCAAACTCACTTCATGCCATCGGGCAAACTACTTTTTTTCTCACAAGATTCGAACCAAGTGATTCAAAAACTCTTTGGGTGTCTTCACCTTCAAAGAGCTGCGCCAGCCCATGACTTCATGCAGCAATGTCAAGCAACGTCAACATCCAACGAACATCTTGCACGTAGCAAACCATGCATGACGCAATTTCAACGAACGTTAACACGCTCCCCCCCCCACCCCACCCTACCTGAGCAAACCCATAGCATGCAAGTCATGAAACAATGTCAAGCAACGTCAACATCCAACGAACATCCTGCACATAGCAAACCACGCATGACGCAAGTTCAACAAACGTTGACATGCCCCCCCCACCCCACCCTATCCGAGCAGACCCATAGCATGCAAGTCATGAAGCAACGTCAAGCAACGTCAACATCCAACGAACATCCTGCACCTAGCAAACAATGCATGAC
>VSDK01022257.1:719736-747277 GCA_009767595.1 Symbiodinium kawagutii | reverse complement strand
CACCCCACCCCACCCCACCCTACCCGAGCAAACCCATAGCATGCAAGTCATGAAGCAACATCAAGCAACGTCAACATCCAACGAATGTCTTCCATATCGGCATCCACGTGAACGGCGAAAGAACATGCTCGATGTATTCATGTCAATTTGTACAAATGATACCCTGCCATGATACACGAACACACATGAAAAATGTCAAACACACAGAAAAATGCATGTTTTACCACGGCGGAATACGCACCGTGGACCAACTACTAAATGATGATATCACAATCCTATTTGCTTAGTTTCAAAATTCTGAATGGTCGTGAGCACTGATGATCATGGATAATGGTCATCTGTATCAACGGTGAAAACAATTCCCAGTCTTGACGTCAGCCACATTTCTCAAAGATACTAAACCACTATTCATTGAACGACATGTTCAAGTTTGTTCATATCCCTAGTATCGTTGGCCATGACCAATGTTCTTAATAAAAATCAGCACGTCAACTATTGATGGCATTTCCCTATTGTTGGTTATTATCCCCTCTTATCCACCATTCAATAACCCTTACTTATGGACAAACCCTCATATCAACCATCAAGCCCTCCAACCATCGTCATACCTTTCTCTTGAGCGTGAAACGCCTGGAAGATCCCCGCCTCCCCTGTCTTTGGCTCTGCTGGTGCTGCTGGTGCTGCTGGTGCTGCCGGTGCTGCTGGTGCTTCCGGCGCGACGTTGGCCACGGGTGCCGCTTTCTCCGTCTGTGACAGGGAGAACGAAGCAAGAAGAGATGACTGATTTAGTGATGGTTAGTGGTGCTTCATTGATGCTTCATCTATGGTTCGTGATGGTGGTGGATCAGCAATAATCAATGGTGGTTCATCAATGGTGTTAACCAATGCTTAGTGATACTTCATTGATGCTTAATGATGATAATGATGATGATGATGATGATGATGATGATGATGATGATGATGATGATGGTGGTGGTGGTATTTGATGAAGGTCAAAACGATACCGAACGACGCAGAGTTTTTTTGAGAGGGCCTCTGACTAAAAACAATGTAGCTGTGGATCAAACCCTGAATCTATACCAACATGCGGAAAAAAAGTGTTCAGCTTGTTGGAACGATCATCTACCCACTCTTGAAAGGGTGATATTTCAGGTATTGATCCAATAAGCCCATCGTTGGTATATCCCTTCTTTTCATGGCTCGCTGTCCCCTACTATCAATCATTAACCAGCTAGTGACCAGTTATCAACCGTTCGCTATCAACCAGTATGTAGTTTTGATTTAACCATGATATACTTATCAACCAGTCCAGTCATCATAAACCCTGTTTAAACGTTAGAATATATTTGGCATTGTTACATCTACCCAATCAAAATAGCAACTCCCAGGCGCCACAACCCTGATCAACTCGCCGGTCGTCTCGGCGCTCAGGCAAGTTGCGACTGGTCCTGGTGGTTGACAAACTTACCAGTTATCAGATTACAAGACTATAGCAACCAGCTAGATCTCTTTAACTGGTAAGTTGGTCAATAGTTGATTATACGACCAACCAAACAAGCAGGTCAATAGTTGATTGTAAGATTAACCAGCGATATCCTAAGTGTAGAAAACAACCAGCTATATCTCTTTAACCGCTAATTAAAATGAATGTAACGGTTCATAGAATCAGTCCATCACTACTAGCTGCTAGCTATCAAGCATTTTGCCAGTTCTAAACCATCAACTAACCACAAAATATTTTCTAAGCGTAAACTGACCATCAATCAATCATCAAATAAGTGTTGATTCAACATCAACTCACTATAAATCCGTGAATCAGCAGGATCACTTAATCACCTATCATCTATCGATCACCTTTCAATCCCCTATCCTCAGAGCATAAATCCATCCCTGAACCATTCATCTGGTTGGTGGTTTCAACCCCGATGTAAAATATTAGTCAACCAACCATGTGTTAATAATTACTAGTGAAAAAAACAATGGTTAAAACTATCAACCAGGTTATGAACATATAGTTCATATAGGCCCTACTATTAACCATTATTAACATAGTTATAACTATGGTTACCGCTAAAAAAACACCAAGCAGTCATCATTATCCACTGACCAGTTCTCCCAGTTCTCCCAGTTCTCAACGAGACCGAGACCGCGAGGACCCACCTTTGGCGGCTCCACTTCCACGGCCGATGGACTCACCGTGGGAGCCATCAGCAAGCCTCGCAACGCCACGCGTAGTGATGGTGCACCGTCGAAGGTCAACATGCACACACACCACCCATGAACTTGATGATAGAACTTAGAAGTGATATATGATAATTAAATATCCATGAACTTAGAAGTTCATGATACGAATCAATGATCAACATCCATGAACTTCGAAGTGATATGAATCAAACTTAACAACCAAAGCTTCATTCTTCCATTAAATATTAGATAAACATCTCTAAACATTCACCCATCAAGCTAGAGATTCACCAACTCATCATTTCTTCCACATTGATTCAAGCAAAACCTCCGAAAAAATCCCACCAACCACCTCGCCCCACCAGACCCACCAGCCACCCGCTCCGCTACCGGGCACCCGCACCGTTGGTCTCGGCCATTCCGGCGCCCGGAACCGCCGTGGCGTCCAGCAGCCCTCCGAGGCGTCGCCGTTCCTCGGTGCCGGAGGCTGAGGGGTCCGGCAGCAGGTAGGTCACCACCGAGCCTTGGCGGAAGCCACGGTGCTGGGGCGCTCGGCTGGATGGGATTTCAGCAGGTTGAGCTGGTTTTGCTGGGAAAAATGCTGGTGAATTGGTTGGTTCAATGATTTTGTTTGGAGATTTTGGTGGTTTTTTATGGGTACAAAAGCCATTTACGCATAGTTTTACGATGTCAAAAGGTGGCGACTTTGCAACTATGGATAAGTGGTCAGCAGGTTTCTGCAATGGTCTATCTCAAGGAAGGGTAAGTCGTAAGTTGGATGGTTGTCATGCCATGCTTACGTAAATGACTGTCTTCACCTTGGGAATTGTGATGCAGTTTTCATATCTAAAAAAAATGTCTTTTTGGAATATGGACCCCTGCAAAAACAAGTCGAACATCCCACCTGTATTCAAATCACGACCCTTGGAAAAAAGAACTACCCATCTGTAACAAACAACTTGCTTGGCTGGTGGACAGTTGTCCAGGACCATTGAACCACCAAGGGTTGGATCGACGTATATGCATCTCCATTTGCAAAATAAACTACATGTATTTCAGCATATACATGGCAGTCTCTTAAAATGTGGATACCAAATTTTCATCATCCATTCTTAATAATCTATGGTAATGAACCATCCACTGGGGTGTTCCCCCATTTTGAGATACATCTACATTTACATACCAACTGATTCAATTACTCCCACCACAAACTGTACAGGTTGACCATCACTGGCGCTGATTGATGATGCGTCATCTGCAGAGTTGCCTGGTTCATCATAGTTCTGCCCACCATCAACAGTTGGTGGGCCTCCAGCAGTTATAAACTGGCTCATGTTCAACTCCTAAAACTGGTAGTTGACCGTAGTAACTGGGTTATAAATCCCTACAACTGGTTGCCAGCCCTTTAGTTGGATTATGAAGCCCTATACCAAGCTATAACTAGTAGTTAACCCTAGTTAAGTTAGGCCAATGAATCAACAGCTCTATCGGTGGTTGGGGGCCCACCTACCATCGACGAGACCCATTGACTGTGCCACACTGGATGATTGATCACTCGACCGTGCCGCCCTTCAAGCGGTCTGATCCCTGGCCTAAACAACCAGGAAATTTGAGAAACAGGAAGTTCTGGTGATCAATGGCTTAATGAATGGCCCTATCAAGTAGTAGTTCTAGTGAACAATCGCTAATGAATGGCACTTCAGAATCAAGTACGTCTAGCACATCATGGCCGAAACAAGTAACTACTATGATCCATAGGGGTGTTTCTGAAAGGTCATAGAGATACCCCCAGTTGTCATCCAGCTTGCCATCCAGCTAAGTAACAATTTTTAAACCAACCATACCTTCGGGGTTCCCAGACTGGCTTAAGAAACCCCCATAAGGCTGCAGAGATTCCCAGACCAGCTAAAGCAATGATGAATACCATTCCGTTGCCTCTCCTTGGGAAAGATCTCCTGTCATCAATAGTCGCCAATATGCTTGTGGGTCAAGAGATTAAACACCCAAACAATGGTGAATGGTGAACATCTTATGTTGAAATTTAACATCACACATCATTTGAACATTATCCAAACAACGGTGAACTGGTAAATGGTGACCATCCCAGCAGTTCGACTATTCTGGTCGGTGTGAACATCTGGCACAGGCCACTGCCATGAAAATAGAATCAAATCAAGCATTATTTGATACTTGTTTCCGCAACCTCTACGGGCTTGGGTTTACCGCTTGGGTCAGTTGATATCTATGATCCACAAGGTATCACTCATGACTTTTTTTAGCTGATTAACGCTGATTTTGACTCCTCACCATTAAACACCAACCATCAGTATCAGTATTACCAACCATGTTTCACAAGATATTAGTTTTTGATACGGTGATTCTTAATCACTATTATCATTAATTACCAACGAAAATTAGCATCTGAAGGGCTTAAATTAAACCACCACGAACAAACACAAGTAATCATGATCAATCAGCATCATCAGGGTGTGAACCTAAACCAAAACATAGCTCAGCTCAGCAACTGTTGGCGACTGTAGGGCATGCATCCACACAAACCTGAGCATTGCATTCAATGTGGCCTTGTACGAGGGAGGTCATTATGAACTATATAATTTGGATGGTTACAGAAGGGATTAAATGTGGTTGATAATTGGAAATAACTACCAACCATAAGACCAATGTGGTGGGTTTTGCAATAAAGGTGCATAAACTAGATGATAAATGATAGCTGGGAGTCCTTTGTTTTGAGAAGCATCCATTTCGCAGGAGTTAGCTATCAAAGTTCATACGCATTTATGTATCTATGCGTGTTTGTGAGGACAGAAATTGTACAGTAAGTATATCATGTGCATATATGTAATTATGTGATTACACCCGATGACGGACCAAATTACTTGAGGGTAGTTGAAGGGAATACTGATCGTCGATCATTTCCGATCATTCAACATGTTGAGCGCATGTTTGACTCACCATCAGTAGCTATTAGAGCCATTGTTCACGCACTCATTGTTGATATCACGCACCATGAAACATCATAAGGCATCTTTAAGCATCATTCATCCAGTAGTAGTCATTCACTAAGCAACAATGATGAACCATCATAACCAAAAACGAAGCACCATATTGTGTCTAAACTTAACATCAACCAACAATGAAACATCATCATGATTCCCGCGAACATTCTCAAACTATTGCCATTATAGCTGGTATAGTTTAACCATGGTTAACCCTTATTATGCTCCATTTGTAACCATTAACCAGCTAGTTTGCCAACTTCACTGCTGGTCTTTCCCCCCATTCGCCCCGACTTTGACCTCGTACCGCTGCGGTATGGTTGTTGAAGCGTTGCGGCAACAAGCTGATGGTCGGCGGAGAAGTGGTCATAGCTTGATTCATTGCTGTCAGTTCTATTCTGTTGTTTAACTGTGGTAAACTACCCTGGTTCTGTAAAATCCACCATTTGCAATGGTTTGACCTGTCAAAAAGGGTGACCCTTGGGGCTTTCAGGGTATTGTTTCCCAAAGGGTACAGTTGTCTTCCATAGTCTGACAGCTGGGAATCCGTAACCACGGAGATGGACTACTGGATGGTCACTGAGCCATCGCTGAATTTACAAGTTGGTGAACGAGCATGAGCAAGCCATCGAATGAGAGTCATATCCACTATAACTTGTAGTTTCCATTAGTTTCCCTAGTTATAAACGTAACAAAACTCACTAGGGGGCTCACCTTGTATAAAAGCTCACTTGGGGTTGATCAGCCTTAAGCTTCACAATTCCCAACGTGATCAACAAACCAAGCACTAGAAACACTTCTGATCAGCCTGGCCAGTGGCCATTGCTCATTGTGGGCTTGTCCATAGCCCTGGTGGTACCCAACCTGACCAACCCATGATGATCATTAATATTCAGCAACTCCCAGTGACTTGGGGAGAAAACAACGTTTTTGCAAACACCCAAGTAACCACCTGGCAATTGAAACAGTAGATTAGCAATTGGAATAGTAGATTGGCCACCAAGTACATCTTAATTAGCAAGTGGAAGAGTAGATTCACCTGGCCATGGAACGGCGCACCACCGCCCGCTCCGATCGTATCTGCTGTTCTAGACATGTTCTCCAGGTACAAATGCACAATGTGACAACTGATCCACCTTTCACCTGGCAGTGGGTCAAAACCCACCCTGGGGGCCCCTGGTTCCCGTATCATTAACCAGCTCGTTTCCCCTATGAATTTGTTTGGTGAACTTATCCCACATGACATTGGTTGGTCACAGCCGTGACCCAAGTCGCCACCTGTCCATGCTTCCAAGAGACGTGCTTGTGCAAGTTGATGCCTTCCACACCCGCTGGCCAGTTCTCTGGAAAATAGATGAACTTATCCACACACTGCGTTCCTGGTGAAGGCAACGCTGGGCATTTCACAAGGTGTCAAGATCCTATGAGGAACGAACAAAAATAATTCAAGCATATTCAAGCGGCATAATCTTGGTTGATGAATTGTTGCTTGCTGATCCCAATAAATAGATAGATTTGATGATCAGAACACCCGCGTTTCATGGTTGGCCAAAATGGACTGGTGTATCTAAGGGCATGGCTGTGGTCAAGCCTCATATCCCCAGTTGACACCTTGTGGTTGGCCCTTGAATTCCATCCCCAAAATATGTGTGATTTCAACCCCAATAGCAGTTGTCTGTTGAATAAATGATTAACACAAACTTATGGCTCATGGATGTTAAAGGTGGTGAACTAGCGACGGTGGATCAACATTGAAGCTGAATCCATTCTTAACAGTTTCCCAACGTTTTAAGCATTGAATCCTCTGTCAGTAACCAAGTCGAAAGCCCAACCTCTTGGTTGCTGCATCCCCTGTCATGATGAACAACACATGCGAGAGTCAGCGACGCCAACAGATTACCGGCTCATCCCCCACAACGCAACAATCACCTGAGCGAAATGACTGACAACAGCAATACAAAGTGATGCCCCCCAAGGATTTTCATGGAACATTAACTTGACTAGCAATTATGCTAGGTGTAAGTACACTTAAACGGCTGATTAACCACATTATGACTAAGGGACATGACTTTGCAAACATAGCAGTCGGAAAATCAAACTTGCTTGAGCAGGAACCAAAAGATTGCTCATGAGCACACATTGCTACGTTGGAAGCCCAAAGTCCTTTTCAGTGACTGTATAATATATTTAGTGGGAAATGAGCCGCGTTTATAATGAGGGAGATCCAACTGATGTCAATCACAAGCTATTTGTGGTTGAACTGGGGGGGTGATTCACTAATATGAATCTACCATTAGGTTGATAAACATCTTTGGGCATGAATAAACCAAAATGGCAGGTCCGTACTTGCGTATTGTCGTTTCGATCAACCAAATGGCTTTCCATTCCAGCTCGCCACATATAGCATGATCTCCCATGTCTTGGAGGCTTCAGTGCCCATACACGACACAACGCTTAGCCCCCGCCGCTCCACCCATGCGCTGGTCCTTGATAGTCGGGCAGGGAATCCAAGCGATTGATGTCGCCCCGGTCGAGGCCGTACCAAATACACACGCCGAGGCCTCCAAGCGGAACTCGTGCGGCGGTGGGTGCTTAGGAAGTGCAGCTAGCTGCGGATGTCTTGGGTATCATGGAGAGTGAATCAGTCATGGAGGTAATCCAATCATAGAAAATGAGTCAATCATGGTGATAAACTGTATCATCAGCCGACCACATCATAGAAAGTTAGATGTTTGTTCATAAAACTTAAATGATTGTTCATGAAAGACATGGCTATCGTGATGAAAACTGTGCAGTTTGGGGGGTATGAAAAGCCGATGCAATAAATCATTTATCATTAATCAAATGTCGTGATGATCAAATGTCGTGATGATATATCCAGCAAGCAAACCACAACTCTAGCTAAGTGATCAACCATTAGCCAGCAAACTGTTCCATGTGTAACACGAAACTCTCCCCGGAAGGCCACCATTCTTCCACCGGTTACGCGTGGGGCCCTGCCTACCATCGCAGCGGCGTAAATCACCAGGCAACAAATATCGGTGCAACTCCTGCCGAGGACTCTGGAGCAAAGGGGTACCTGACCCAAAAGTCAGTCTATTCAATATAAACATATCATATGAACCAATGATTGACATCTTTGACATCATTACAGTTAATAGTTCATTAGTTATCGGGGGGTTATCTGGGATGACAACCAGTGTAGTTCAATGGCTTTGGAACCTTGGAAGGTACGTTGCAAAACGCTGTGAATTCATCATGATCAATACCCAGCCTCCACCAAGTAGCATTCTCCAATACTTGAGACCCTCTGGTAAACCAACCTGGAAGCAAAAAAACCTACCGTTTACCCATTGCAAATGCTGATTTTCAGCTTCCAGCTGAGTTCAAACATCAAAGGGTAATAAACACATTGTAGCCATTTCACTGACACAAACTGACAGTCAGGCCATGCTTGCACCCCAAGAAATGTCCCAGCCAACCAGTGCAGCAACCCACCAAGCTAACTGACCAGCCGCAAGTGTGGCTTCCCACCTACTCCCCCAGCCGCAAGTGTGGCTTGGCCCCCGGGCACCCGGCCGTGTCCTTGAGGCATCCTCTGGCGTCTTCATGAGTCTGCGGGAAATCTTCACCATGGGGTCGGGAGCCGCAGCTGGCCCGCTGCGGCAGTCCGCGTCACAAACGTTCCGTCACTGGAGTCGTTCCCCTGAAGCTGTGCTTCTCCAACGTGCGGGTAGGCACCATGTGTCCATCAATCACTAATCTATATATAGTAATTGTAGTTATTGTGCATGTTTGCAAAGGATAGATGTCGAAAGTTCTGGTTACGATGTTTATTTTAGGTCATCTGCTTCGTTTTTGTTTCAAGTGTTGAAAGATCATGATCCAGCTCCGCCGTCGAGCCGAAGCTGCGTGAAGACACACTGGAAAGCAGCGCGGGCGGTGTTATGAACGCTTCGCAATTGCTGATCACATTGGGGGGCGATCATGACCATTGGCTAAAGTCTAACCCTGTTTCTTTTCGCAACAAATGATTGTTGGTCGAGAACTTGAATGGGTGAAAATCATGAGTTAAAGCTGGTTCATGATGGTCCATGTTGCTGATGGTTATCGTTCATTGGCAGCCCATAGTGGATGATGCAAAAACAATGATAGACAGTGGTTATATATAAGTTATTGATGGTTGCACCGGCAATGGCTGACGATGCTGTGTTTCCGATCATCGAAAATGGTTACATAATTAGTGGTTGTTGATGAGTGCTATCATCAATGATGAAACATCGTGAATAGAGACAATGATGGTAAATCATAGTGGTTTCCATAATGATCTCATATATGATTCAATTCAATTAGCTAGTTAACAATAGTGGTGGAACAACGGATGGCAGCCCAAGATGGCCTCCCATGGTGGAAGCTCACCCTCCCCACTAGGTAAATCAAAGTCCTAAAATGGTTAATTCAATTGCTTCACTCCAGGATGGTACAATGTTTGATCATGAGGCTTCATCATCATTCAATACTCATCATAAAAGATCATGAAACATCGCTATTCATCATTATATGATGGTACTCTAATTTGAATGCTTTTTTATGATGGTACAACAACAATGGTTAATATTGGTTAATGCTAATAGCAAATGAAATAAAACTTGGTTCACAAGCCGGTTGATCGACTGCTCACAGCGATGAGATAGTAGTCCCTTGTTCCAAAATAACACCAATTCAGATCAATTCAGCCCTGCTCGGTGAAACAATTTCTATCCCACCAACGAGCACACCTCAGGCATAGCCGCATAGCAAAGATTTTGCAACATACTCCCTGGAAACAATAGAGCTATATTTATGTCTCTCATCAGGATCATGTATATCTGGTCTTACCAAATCTTCCAATTGCTTATGTAATCTGATCATATCTTCCAATACTCCCTCACATGTCTGATCTTCCGAAGTCCGAACCATCCCCAAAAGTATGGTAGATATACCTACAGTTACAAACACTCCATGTATGGCAAATTGACCTGCATAACTGGGTAATGTATATATGGTAAATGGACCGACAAAATATAGGTAAATACACCAGCACCTTGGAGTATCTGGGATTGGACTGACATCACCATGAACCGGGCGGTCTTTGCTGAGCCGTTCCATTCGACTCATTCGACTCCTCCCTGGTCCAAGAGTCGAAAAGATCTTGCATCCTTTCCAAAACCTTACCTGAGCCCCGGCCAAGTTTGCGCGTCACCCAGAAGAATTTCTAAGGCAGCAAAGGAAGGTCACTTAGCATGTTGAGACAGCCTGTTGAATCTTGGGGATAGTGATGAATGCTGGGATATCTATACCTGTGGGCGTGTTTTCAGCGCTCTCGTGTTTTGAGAAAGGAAACAAACTCACCAAAACCAGCGCTCGCAAATGCATTCTGGTTGGAGGTTTCAACTTTTATGAAAAATATTAGTCAGCCAACCATGTGTGAATAATCATCAAATACTTAGAGAAAATAAAAAATGATCGAAACCATCAATCAGATTTGTATCGCCATAGTCGTCACTATTGCGATATCTTCCCGCGTTTGCGGAAAGTAAACCAGCTCCACGCAGGAATAGATTGGGCTGTGCACCCCAAGCATACAACAAGGCTGGCTACGAATGTGGCCAGGGCCATGGCTGGCCATGGACCCATGATCGTTGATCCACTCGTGGAAACACGTGCCAGGTGGTGCGTTGCGGGACCGTCCCGGAAACACGTGCGCGTCAGGCGGGGCATCATCCAGTGAATGATGGTTCGATGCTGGTGAATAGTGGTTAATGATGGTTCAGAATGGTCAATCATGCTTGATGGTTTCTATGAACAACATAAGCCAAATCATTTTGAAACCATCAAGCAGTGATGTATTACAATTCCATCTCTTGATACAGCGCCGTCTTCATATTGGAAATCATCAGTGGCATTGAAATCTTTCAAATGCCTTCAAATCCCAGGCAAGGTGCACGGCTACAGTGTTTTTGCATGCTTGAATATCTGACATGTGCAGGATGGCGTGCGTCCACTTCGATCGGAAAACCACTACCAAACGAATGCTCTGACCTCATGATCTCAAACAAAGCTCTTCATCCTTGTCTTGGTGGCTTGTAGATCCCTCGCTAAAAGTCTATTTTTCAGTGGCTAATATGGTAAATCAATCATATCCCAAACAGCCTAAAAAGCTAAGATAATAGCTACTATCCACCCAGTTGTCAGTTTGTTTGCAACTTTACTTTTAGTCAAAAGTGGAAGATGACTCAAACGGCCTATGCGTCCTTTGGAGAGACCGAAACAACCGAGAAAAATGCCTGGTTCTTCTATCCCCATAAATGGACGCCCCGGCATCACTTCCATACAAATCACAGCAGTGCAGCAGTAGAACTACAACGGCAAGCTTGAAAACAATCACAGCAATAATCATAAACTTGATCATGGAAGATCCACACTGATCAACATCTATCTTTGATCGCGAATCACCAATTATTTATGGTTAACTGTTCATGGTCAACCTGCTGATTCTCCCATTACTGGCAGTCTAAGCTGGTGATTTGATTCGCCATTTTGCAAGCCATTATCATACCTACCGTGAAATTGGTTGTTTCCCTATAGCTATAACCACAAGGCTAGCAACCGTATCAGCACATAGCTGGTATATCCCGATGCAAGTGTTGGTTATTTTCAATATGTTCATCTTTCTACCAACCATAAACCAGCTCTTCGAATCTTCTCGATCTGGTTCTAACCTCGTTGGTTATAAGCCAGCTCGCAATATCAGCATCCGACCAACCGCATCCCAACACCGCCAGATGGAAGGTCCGTTCAGCGACCGGCCAAGTGACGCTCAAAGGACTGGGGTGGCCTGGCAGCAAGTGCGCTAAGTGGAGTATGGTACTTAGAACTTCTCTGTAGCAAATTCCTTTGAATTAAATTAGCGATTACCTATAATCAGCAATAATAATCGATAAACTAATAGATTATATAGCAGTTTGCTGATAAAATTCCTTTGTTATCAGCAATACCTATAATCTGTTAGTTTATAACTAACTGATTCCGGTAGCAAAACTTATCATTACTTACAAATAATTAGTTTGGTGAGTCGCTACTGTGTTACTGATGATGCTTATTTGGGCGTTCCTCAAGCCATGGGGGACCCCAAAAATACATAGTTGGCCTACTATGATAACTGGTTCATCTTGGATGCTTTGGCTGCACCGCTTTTTTGAGAAACGCCCAGTTGGTAGTGGTCAAATGTGTAGTACTGCTGGTTTAGCTGCAAGTTCATGGTATTTCGAGTGAATAAATGGCTATATTGACACAAAAGGTCTGATGATGAGCAATTACTGGCTGATTGACATTACTTATGAGTGTTCAGTGATATCAAATTTGATCCATAGCCGTGACTGAACCATTTTGAGCCATGACTCACCATGATGAGTCATGACTAAGTCTTCCTAATTCGATGACTCAAAAGGTGTGTAATCCTGGCTGCATCAATGGTAGCATGAGCGAACACCTCGCCTATCCTTTAGTTGAATGAAGTAAAAGAAGAGGTTCCAACGATATGTTTACGAATGGGCCAACAAATCAAACCTGCCATCAAAGCACCAAAAAAGTTGTTGAATTGTGGTTCACAACCGAACTACTACTAAAACATTGTAGAGAACACATTTTGCTGTGGGTCCAAACCCTGTACCCCTGGTGTATGATCATTAACCATTGCTTTCCGTGACCCATAGCCATTTGATTAAGAGCTGGCAACTGAACCAACCGCTACTGGTTGGTGGTTTCGACCCCTGTTCAATACTACCATGGAGGAAACGCATTTAGGTCAATTGATTATCACTCGGATCACCGACAGCACCAGTCGCGACCACCGGGGCGCCCTCACCTGCGGTTAAAACTTTGTGGCGGTTCTTATCCTTGGTTCGTTCAGCACAGAAATGATTGATTGACATCATGACCATCCTCAAGTACATGGTTGAACATACATAACCTATGGTTCTTGATTGCTTGTGGTGGCAAATCCTGAAGTATCCTGAAGAGGTACGAGTATTATGGAACTTTGAATATAGTAGTTGCCTATCCTTGTCACATAGAACAAAGTATAACCATTCTGAAGTAGAGAGAATATCAAATCTAATCCATCCTGAAAAGCTATATGATCTAAATGTTCAAGATGGGAAATACTTTATCTCGCTTCAGGATGACTACAGTTAGATAGCCCTTGATCATTCTCGACAAAGCGATAGCTACCCGCTGGTTATCGTCTTCCAGGTCAACCCTGGAGGAACAACGAGCCTATGTTCAATGGTTAGTTCAAGAAAGCGTCCCATGATTCATCACGGGAACGCACCAAGAAGAGGCTACCATACTGATTCCAATTTGCCGAATTGCCACTTATACGAAAAACCATGCGGTAGTTCTCTCCGTACCACCACATGTACAATTACATATTACGATTAATTACCAATTGTGTATCATTACCATATCACATTTTCCATCTGCAAATCATATGATACGATATCTTGACATCTATGCTATCATATGATATCATGATGTTGCCATGATGTTCCCCTAGATTCAAGCAAATCACACCAGATGGGGGTTTCTTAAGATAGGGGTACTCCCAGTTATCATCCCTATTAACCATGATTAACCCTAGAAAAACCATGGTTTCCCTAGAAAACCTGATGTTTTTCCGAGAAAACCCCATGGTTTCCCTGGAACATCCCATGGTATCCCTAGAAAATCCCATGGTTTCCCTAGAAAACCCAATGGTTTCCATGAAAAATCCCATGGTTTCCCTGGAAAATCCCATGGTTTCCCTGGAAAACCCCATGGTTTCCTTGGAAAATCCAATGGTTTCCCTAGAAACCCCCATGGTTTCCCTGGAAAATCCTATGGTTTCCCTGGAAAATTTCAATGGTTTCCCCGAGAAAATTCCATAGTTTCCCTGGAACATCCCATGGTTTCCGTGGAACACCTCATCGTTTCCCTGGAAAACCAGTAATGGTTTCCGTGGAAAACCAAAAATGGTTTCCCTGGAAAACCAATAATGGTTTCCCTAGAAAACCCCATGGTTTCCCTGGAAAATCCCATGGTTTCCCTAGAAATCCCCATGGTTTCCCTAGAAGGCCCCATGGTTTCCCTAGAAAACCAATAACGGTTTCCCTGGAAAATGCCATGGCTTCCCCTGAAAATCCCATGGTTTCCCTGGAACATCCCGTGGGTTCCCTGGAAAATCCCATGGTTTCCCTGGATCCCATGGTTTCCCGAGAAAACCCCATCGTGTCCCAGAAAACCCATGGTTTCCCTGGATCGCCCCATGGTTTTCTTGGAACATCCCATGGTTTCCCTAGAAAATCCCAAGGTTTCCCTAGAAAACCCAATGGTTTGCCGAGAAAACCCAATGGTTTCCCTCCAAAATCCCGTGGTTTCCCTGGAAAACCCTATGGTTTCCTTGGAACATCCAATGGTTTCCGTAGAAAATCAATGATGTCCCCAAAAGATCCCATGGTGTTCCTTGCAAAATTCAATGGTTTCCCCGAGAACCCAGAAAAACCCATGGTTTCCCTGAAAAATCCCATGTTTTCCCTGGAAAATTTCATGGTTTCCCCCAGAAAACCCAATGGTTTCCCTAGAAAACCCAATGGTTTCCATGAAAATCGCATGGTTTCCCTGGAAAATCCCATGGTTTCCCCAGAGAACCCCATGGTTTCCCTAGAAAACCCAATGGTTTCCCCAGAGAACCCCATGGTTTCCCTGAAAAATTCCATAGTTTCCCTGGAAAATCCCATGGTTTCCCTTGGAAAACCCCATGGTTCCCTTGGAAAATCCAATGGTTTCCCTAGAAACCCCCATGGTTTCTCTAGAAAATCCGATGGTTTCCATGGAAAACCCAATGGTTTCCCTGCGAAAATTCTATAATTTTCCGGGAACATCCCAAAGTTTCCCGAGAAAACCCCATGGTTTCCTTTCCCTAGAAAATCCCATGGTTTCCCTGGAAAACCCCTTGGTTTCCCTGGAACACCTCATGGCTTCCTTGGACAATCCCATGGTTCCCCCAGAAAACCCCATGGTTTCCCTGGAAAACCCCATGGTTTCCTTGGTTTCCCGAAAAAATTCCATGGTTTCTCCAGAAAATCTCATGGTTTCCCTAGAAAACCCAGTGTCATCCTTGAATGCTTTAACAATTTTCAAAACCAATTATAAATTGTTAAAAAAAACAGTTCAAAGCAATGAGTCACATTTAGTGCAGGCTGGATACCATTGTTGCCATCCACTGTAGAAGGTACAGCACCTCCACCACTGGCTTTGTGTCCAGATCCACTCTGACTTCAGCACATTGGGATTGTAGCGGAAGAGCTCCACAGTCTTGAAGCCAGCTAGGCTAGGATCATCCACCACTCGACCCCTGGTAAGGTGGTCATCATTGGAACTGAACGCAGTGGAACTATGAGCCATGATGCAGCTTCCCTAGAAAAACCCCATGGTTTCCCTTGAAAATCTCATGGTTTCCGTGGTTTCCCGAGAAAATTCCATGGTTTCGCTAGAAAACCTTATATTTTCCCTAGAAAATCCCATGGTTTCCCTGGAAAACCCATTGGTTTCCCTTCTAAAACCCGTATGCGCAGCCATAGATATCGTTATTATCGTTGTCCCGCTGACCACGTTGCCAAGCATCCAAGACCTTCCCCTGGTGCCGGAGCCGCTCGACTGATCATGGGGGAACCATAGGGGAACCATAGGGGAACCATTGGGGAACCATAGGGGGAGCATATGGGGAGCAGAATCATGGTGAGGTATGGTTGCTTAGCGAAAAATGGTTTGATTATCATGGTGATGAGTTTCTTAGCAAATTCTGGTTGACTGAATCTGGTTCATTCTGGTTAATTAATGGTATCATCATGGCGAATTGTGGTTGCTTAGTGAAAAATGGTTTGATCATCATGGTGATGGTTGCTGATTATCATGGTCAATTATGGTTGCTTACTGAATGATGAGGGGATAAACAAATGATGATTCAAAAACTTGTACTATAAGCTAATGGCTCATGGTTTTGGTTGCAAATGAATGGTTGCTTAGTTCTGGTTGATGAACCATTATCATGGTTATGTTTGCTTAGTGAAAGATGAACGGACAAAATATTATGGTAGAACAACTTACAAGAATAGTTCTTAATTAAGAATGACATCCCAATGAATTATTCAGTTATGGTACTTGGATGTGCACCCCCCCACTTGGTAAGTGGTCCCCAACCATGTTTTTTAGGGGTTATAAGCTACCTTATGGGGCTTATGATTAATACCCCAGCTGCACATCCAAGTACGATCGGATGATTCATCGTGAAATGCCATCACGAGCTGAAGCCCCAGGTGCGGAGCAACCACTTCGGTGGGGGGGTGAACCGAGTCGTGTGGACAGCACCAAGTCAGTCGGCTGCGGCAATGCCATTCGTGCTACCTGATACACTAGCGGCCAATGCGGTGGTTTCTCAAGCCATAGGGAATCCCAAAAATGGTTGGTCTATACATAGAGACTGATTAATATGGGATGGTTTGGGGGTATCTCTATTTTGGGAAACCACCATGCCTTCATGGCACCAGTGATGGTGGCTGCTCCCAACTTGATATAACAAGTGGTTCATATCCATGGCAAAGTTATGATCCACCCTGATGCATAAGCAATGTAATCCATTGCTGGGCATATCAAAGTAGAAATGATGAACCAGCAATGCAAAAGAGACGAGCCAAACATTTAGATTATGTAGCCAAACTATATCATTTAGATTCTATAGCCAAACTATAGTGAAACTATGGCTATCATTCAAAATATGTATATATATATATATGTATATGTATCATTTAGATGGCGGAGATCACTCTAGCCAGTATAACTAGACACCAAACAACCAAACTAGCCAGCAACAAGATCATGTCTTTGCTTTTGTCCAAAGAAGTTGAGTTCAATTCTAGTCATCCTATGTTTTTTTTCAATTACCTCTAGCATGAGCTGATTGCTGGAGGTATCACGGGAAGATCCACGGGCCCCTACAGGGCATCCTTGCCTACAGTCCCGTAGCGGCAAGCAGGCCTTCATCTTGGCAAAGTTGCCCCAAAGCAAGAAGACCACACCTGGGAGCACGAAAGGAGCGGAGCTACACCCTGCGACTGGTCTCGGAAGAGATTTTTGTTCGCAGACTCGTCCCCAGGATAAGCCCAGGACTCGGATTTTCACAATGGGATACACGCAAACCCAGCGGAACCCCTGAGTTCTTGCAGGGTCTGGCACATGGCCATGATCATCCCAGCTTGAGGGTTCGGGCGATGTGGCTGGGTGGTTCGAAGCTTTGCCAAAAGGTGTTGCTCTTGATTCTCAAGGCATTGATTGAAGGTAGGAACAAGAACATGTCTAAATCATAGCTGCGCCAGAAGATGACTTTCCAAGATTGAAAACGGAGCAGTAACGCGACAGAAACAAGCAAACAAGCAAACACACCAAATATAAAACACATCTACGAAGCAGTGAGCACAATTCAAGTTTCACCAACCAATATCAACAAAGAAGCGCTCGCCGTGCGCAGTCGCGTGGGGACCCCTCCAGGTATGCAGCTCCCGGTGCCTTCTCGTTTGTCGTTCAGGGCTTTGATCACTTCGTCGGTGAAGCGTTGCCAGCCGCACGAGGAGTGAGAGTTGGCCTAGCAGCCGAGGGGCAATGACGTCGGAAACGGTTGAAACGGTCCATGTGGCGAGCTGGGTCAAGCACTGAATCAACCAGCGCTTAGGGGGGTTAACCAGCAACAGCAGTAGGGAAACCAATGGTTAAATGATGAGGGAACCAGGAAAACTAGGGGTTTTGACCCATAGCCATGTGTCAGTGATAGTGCTTAGTTGATGGCTACTAAATGGGGTAGCTATTGATTTCATTGATGGTTGATGATGGCTTATTGATACTGAACAAGTGGTTAACGCTTGGTCAATAGTGGTTAGCTTTGGTCAATAGTGCTAAAACTGATGGCTAACGAATGATTAAGAAACAGTGTAATTGCTGGTTACTGAGTTTATGAGTATTGAGAATCTACATCGGCAGTGAACATACTTTGTTCATTTTCTGCTCATGTAGGTTTCCTTAATCCATAGCAGGTGAAGAATCATCCTATGCAAATGGTGCGTGGTGAAAACCACCGTGGTTGAAGCTTGCTGAACGCCACTATGGCGATTCTTTTTGAGATATTCACTTCCGAGTTGCTCCATCTAAGGTATAGTTACCTAAATGTACGCTCTGGAAAATTGAGCTGGAAGCCTCAAAATCTGAAACCACCATCTTTGTAGGTAAACCAGCTATAATTGGTGGATTTACAACTTCCAGGATAGTGTGTCAGAGTGAACACATACCATACATGGAGTATCTGGGCTTGCGATTTGGCACTGTATCATGATAACCTGAAACAAGTGACCTGGGATCTTCACAATGGCAAACTAAATATATGCAGTATATAATATGTATATGTGTGTGTTGGTCTACTTAGTAACAAATAAGTCATGTTGATCAACTATATACTCTTGTTCATAATGAATGTCAACAAATATCAAAACCATATCATTGCTTAATTATAGATCGCTCCCATTCGTTTCTTGGAACCAAGAGTTCATAATGGCTATTGGTTTCAGGAAGTCTCAGCAATAGCATGGTTGATCCAAGCTTAAATACTCGTAATTGATGGAGATTTACCAACAGAAACAAGATCATTACTGCACATATCAACATTCAGTCAGGCAGTTAGGCCATAGTTGGTGGTTTCTTACAATGGGGGTACTCCCAAATCATCCCATGCTTTTGAGGTGGGGCCCAATTTTAAGCACCCCGTCAGTTGTATTCACCGTTCTTGTCTGTATATATAACTACCATTTGGTTACACCACCCTAGTAGCTCCAAATCGCTCCCCTAGTAGAAGGGTATAGAACATCCCTGGCTCCTGGCCTCGCTCCCTCCCAACAGCCAAGTAATGACCTCGGGTATCGACTCAATGAGTTCTTCCATGGCAGATCCCCGCCTCTTTGTGACCCTCGCGGACTGTAAGGGTGGCATTCAGCAGCAGAACCCCTTGCTGCGCCCAATGCAACAAATAACCTCGGAGGTGCCCGACCCAGCCGACCGAGCCACCGGTCCCAAAACCGTTGGTCTGTGGGGGCCCCATAACTGAGCAGTACCCCATGTAGCTGGTTGGGTTTCTCAGCGGATGATTGGAGGTACATTGCAGTGGACAAGCCCATGGACAAGTTTTTAGCTCAATCTTCATTTCATCCTAGATGCCCAATTTGTTTTGTAAATTGACAAGAATCGAGAGGTGAGAATTAAAAAACGAAAACCGAGAATGGAAGAATCGGAAAGTTGTAGTGATTTAAATGGCTTTCTGGGTACACAGCAGCCCAGCAGGTCTCAATGTAATATATATCTATCTATCTATCTATCTATCTATCTGTCTGTCTATCTATCTATCTATCTATCTATCTATCTATCTATCTATCTATCTATCTATACGTGTTACGTTTTGTTCAACCACTTCTTTGGACCCTAACTATGGCTAAAAAACACTTGTATTACCGTTGTATGCGCGCAAGTCAAGCTCTGCTAAGGAGTTGTCTGTAAGGCCCTGCGCCAGACTTGTCAGCAAGCGTGAGACCAAGCTGGCTGCGGCGGTTTCTGGCTGAGAGTTGTCAACAGCCAGGCTTCCACCAACCTGTGCTGAACATCCTTGCTGAAGGCATGGCAACTGTGTGAGCTGACCTCGGAAGTCGCCGTCAAGCAAAGCTTCCAGAAGCCGCTCGCAGAAGCTGCAGCAGTTTTGGTTGTAGATGTGGTAATGGCTGAACCCTCCATCTTTCGATGCCTTCCCATGCTGATAGAAAGTCGCACTGTGTCCAGGGGCGTCGCCCAGCCACCACACTCTGAGGCGTAGAACCCATGAAGGGTCCGAAAGCCTCAAATGCTCGGCCCCCAAAAGCTTCCACAACAAGTGATGTCAACGCTGGTGGCGACCATCTTAAACAGACTTGATCTACTCGTCCTGATCCTGCTCTGCTACTGCTACAAGTGCCGTTCCTGCGCTACCATTGCTTACTAGGAATAAAGCACAATAGATACAACACTACAACACAAACAACACGAACATAGTTTCAAGCAAATGTTAATGGTCATGAACAATGATAGATAGTTGGTAACTATGTCTCATCAACAGGTGAACATATTTGGCCATCATAGCAGTCCAAGTCTCATCACTTCTACTGCCTACCATGCAGTTCATATCAATTCATGATTGGCTGAACATATTTTCTTTGGGAGTTCTTCAAAATAGGAGAGGAGACCCCGAAATCATCTAATGTTAATCATGTCTAGCAACAAATCAATCACTTCTGGCGGGATTCCCAATTTCGAGAAATCCCCTTATTTTAGTTGAAACAACGCATTAATAACTATACAGCCTATACAGCTTCATCAAATATATAATTCTGCAACCATCAAACAACACAATTAAATACATTTGGAAACACAACAGTTGTGGTCAGCCCATCCAGCCCCAGCAGCCATGGTCAGGGATTTGAAAGCCGTGGATGTCTGTCTCTAGCTCCTGCGGCGGTGAGCTGGTCTGAGGCACTGGGGGTCGCAGGTTCCAAACGCAAGCCTCAACTGACGATTGACATGGCCGAGTGCTGCCATGCAGGTTCTCTACTTAGCTATGGTCACTCAGAATTTCAAGTGGACTATGATCAGCAATTCGATGGTCACTTGAGTATGGTCACTAAGAACTCTTGGAATCAATACTAAATAGCGGACTATGATCAGCAAGATGTATGAATATCATCAGCCGTTTGCTCATTCGAATCAAACAATTGAAAGTCGATTGTGACCACCGAGATTTCTAGCAACTGTAGGATGAGCAGCTCAGCTTTCCAGCTGATATCCATAAGTGATGAAAATCAAATCACCAGCGTGGTTAGATCACCAGCTGATCCGCTCGGCGTGTGTCCATTGTAGCCACCTTGCTGCTGGCGCGCGTTTCGTCGTTGTAAAAACAAGTGATAGGAATCTCACCGAAGCCAGCAATTCCATATATCTATAACTAGTGATCCTCACCTTGTGGAAAATGTTGATCCTCCAAGCGTATCCTAAATGCCCCCCTCTACATCTTCGCCACAAGTCTTTCCAGCCAAGTTCAGAGACACCCCACGTATGATACTGGTGCCATGACTGCTTGGTGTGCTCGGGACACTCCCAGAGGGCAACCGATATCAACCGGAATTACCAAGCACTCTCAACCAGCACCATTGATTAACCATCACTAAAAAATACACTCCCCACTATTGGTGCAGTGATTAGTTCCCATCAATAGTAGAATTAAGCATCATTGAATCTTTATTCCCCATCAAATCATCATTCATGTCATGAACCAGTGAACCAGCTGTTTTGGTGAAGAACCAGCAGTTTCGGCAAAGCTGCTTGGCTCCCAGCTCCTTGTAGATGTTCACCAAACTGGGCGGCGTTTTGATCCCCGTCGGCACGCTGAAGCACATGCCATGCGCTTGCCCGGGCTCGTGGTAGGGATCTTGACCTCACAGAAAGCAGGGGGGCCGCTATCAGGTCACGGAGCAGGCTTGGGCCCCCAAACGTTGGAAGGTGAGTACTGAGCGGGTTAAGGGTTGTCAAATAATAATGCTTTACAATCATATTATAATCATTATCACTGGGTACATATATATATATATATATATATATACATATTTATTTATATTCATATGTACATTACACATCAGTTGGTTGAGATTAGCCATTGAACAAGCTAGCGATTTGCCATAGCTTGTGCTTACCCAGTTGGGAATCAGCTTAACTATAGATCCGGCCCGACCTTTTGGACTGGCCGGAAGAATGCTTGCAGGATTGGTATTGGTTACTGATGGTTCAACATTGCTTTAACCACATCAGCCATGGGTATAACATGGTGGTGCAACAATGATGTAACATGGTTAACTGGGTTATATCTTGATGGTGATGATCCACCACCATCAGTGATGGGTTACGGTCAAATCATGGCAGGGGCACTGCTTCGGTCTGGTTTGTGGGCAGCCCCATCTGAAAGCGCCAGTAGAAGCCATCATCGCAAGATGAGATGCTTGAAACTAAGCCGTGGCGTTCAATGCCTAACGTACAGGTTGTTAGGATGTTACCATACCCATTTTTGCATTCATATTCAATATATTCAATGCTTTCGACCCATAGCCATGACTAAAACCAACAAGCAGCCAGGTTGAGAAGTATCAATATCCACAGGGAGCTGCGCTTTCTGGTTGACCAAGCCCTCAATTTTGGATTTTCCAAGCCCTTGGAATCAGCTATAGCGGCACGAAGAACCTGGTACATGAAAGGATATCCTGGTCGATGCACCGTGGTGCCTCCATTATTTCAACAACAGGTATCTCATAGGCATCCTATGGCTATGGATAAATATTAACCAACCAATATTGGAGGGTAATGACCAACAACAATAAGGAAAACCATGATTACTAGTGGGGAACCAGGGGTACAGGGTTTTGACCCACTGCCTTATATGATATATGGTAAATAAGGAAGGGAAATATGGTGAAAGAACAGCAGCAAGAGACTACCCCTGCCGCAATGAAAGATGAGCAGTTCGTGTATTATTGCCATCCAGGTCCTAGGTGTTAATCGCAGTCAAATGTATCGCAACAAGGGGGATGATATTGCGCAGGCGATCTCCAGGAATTGCCCTGAGCTTGCGTAATGTAGCTTGTTTGGAGCGATGGCCTCAGACTTCAACCTATAGGTTTCCACGTTCGGCATAGCGATAGCCTCAAACCGATTGGTTGGAAAAAACAGATTGATTGACTGGCAACGCCCAATTTTTGGCTGGGAAAGGAAGATTGATTGACTGACAAATGCCAATAAAATCAACTATTGTGTTGTAGGCAAATGAATTGGCTCAACTATAGACAAACAAGCAACCTACAAATTTCTAGTTGGGCAACGCCCCAGAAATGGAAGACCCAACTGACAAGCCGGAAATGCGCCCCGCCTATGATGACAACCCGCCTCAGGGTGTGCCGGGCCAAAAGAGGTTCTCTGTCGTTTCAGGAGGGAAGTATTCACATGGATACACACATATGTATAAAAAAAACTAACTAAATAAACAAATATATATATATATGTACATATAAATATGTATATATGAGTAAGAGATATGTGTATATATTCATTTGCATAAGTCTATATACATATTGAATGCATATAGCCAGTATATGACACTGGCAAAAACATAACTATGTATTGGGAATTTACATGTATTGAATACGATGTATTTACATGCATCAGTTGCATATGAACAGATTTCTGCAAAGCCCTAAATTTCTTTGATTAAGAAATGCACCATGTTTCCTTCTCACCCCAATATGCATGCATGGCTGAGGAACATGTACACAAGGATCGACGAAAAAAGTGCTTGTGGCAAGGATACATGTGCAGCACGCACGATAGAAATGTTTATTTACACAAGTTTTATGTTTGAATACTGTTAAATAATGTAAGATATATAATACTAGTTGGTGATTTCAACCCCTATAAAAAATTCAACCAACTAATTGTGAATAATTACTAGGAAACATATGTAGTGATTGAAACCACCAAGCAGAATAAACATGTTCATTTACAAAAGTGTATACAAGGGTCACACTTAAAAAACTATACATATGTTCAGGCCTACGGAGACACACTTCATGAATGCCTGCTAGAGAGCACCTTGGTGAGCATCGGATGACTTTACTTGGAAATGGAGCAAGAAACATGACAATACTGGTTAACCATGGCTGATGTGGTTCAGAATGGTGAATCAATGGTTGAGTTATGATCATATACGCTTTATCAAATGGTAAATTAATGTATGATCAGTGATGGCTAAAAATGGTTGATGATGGTTTGAACCAACTACCCTTTGGCAAAGTTAGCTGGAAAATCCAGTATTTCTTCCGCTGATCTACCAAACACGGAGATCTTTCAATTCAAAATTTGTTTCCCAAAGGGTTAAAACATCATTGTTGCTAATTATCCTGTGTTGTTAACTACTTTTTGCCAAGAACAACCACTAGTAAATCAACCCATAGTAGTTCTTCACGGCTAAAATCACGCTTTCATGGTGAACTGATTGCCCTCCGGAAACCATGGCTGGCTAGAACAAGCCTGATCCTACGTAGTTTGTGTGTTCCCGAAGGGGGAAGGGGTTGACATTGGGGGGAAAGGATTCTGTGAACTTACCGCGACGTAAGCAATCAAATGGATCAAAGGTGAGCCATCCAGTCCATCATTCTTTTGAATTTATTATGTTGCTTCAACTTGGAATAACGGACTGGGCTGCTCACTACAGCGATTACTGTAAGGAATCCCATTCATCTATGGTTTGTTGTCAGTTCAACGTTCTTCCTATTTATCGTAAGCCCGTTGTCAGTCGACAAACAAAAATGGAATCATACGCATCAAAAGTCATGGGCACTAGTGTATAGTAATCAGCTTCAACAAACTACTAGAAGTGACAAACAATTGTTCCCTCTTGCATTCAGTATGCCAAAATTAGTTTGAATTGTCTTGACAAATCTTTATCAAAATTTGACAAAAACATCTAAAATGAACCCAGAGGGTATTGTGGGGCAGCCTCAGGTAAGCTCCCTTTTCTTTGTTGCATTGTGGATGTGTTGCATAGATAAAAAACAAGTGTTCTCTCGAGCCATAGGGGGCCGCCAAATCATCCAGTATGAGTGATTTTCACTAATAAACCAGCCATTTTTGGGGTTTCCCATGGCTTGAGGAACCACCAGAAATGGCTGGAAACTGGCTTTGCTGCTTGTGCTTCGGAGTGATCATTGAAGGTCACTGAACCTGATTCACCTCAGGGGTCGTGATTGAAGAGATGCCCAGAGGGTCCAGCGATGGCATCACCAATGGGAGACGGTGAAACCTGCAAAACAGGCGATTGATTTGTTCCATTTCTCACATTGATGGTTAAATTGGTTGACTCACAGAATGACATCTTCCTCACATAAGACTCATTAGACATCAGATGTAACAAACACCCACCTTCCCAACACAAGAAACGTACCAGCCAAAATCCTGGGTCCACACATGGAGCCTACCCCGGCATGGTACACGATGAGCCACCATGGAGGCCCTAGTCTTCGGACTGCCGAGTGGCACTTTGTCAAAAGGTGTCTCATTGAAAGCCGAAAAGACCTGCCGCAGCTGAGTGGGGACCCTCGTCTGTACCAGCAGTAGTCCCTGGTTTCACTTGAGTGGGGGACAACTGGCGGGTCAGTGGGAGCCAACAGTTTTTGCAACTTTCGCCATGGAAGAAATCCTGACCAGAATGGTTGCTAGGCTTTTTGGCAGTTGATAGTTTGCTACTGACTGGATGGTTTGCTGCTGAAAAGAAACATGGCTTGCTACTGAAAAATGAAACCCAACTTCTCCGCTGTTGGGAAATACGTGGTTTATGGTAGACGACTGCTGTTTACATGAAAGTCGTTGTTGACCCACGTCGTATACTTAGGATGATATTGGCAAATTGTCATCAAAATCCCATGACTTCTGTTCAGGGCACAATAAACCATTTCTCATTTACCATAACTACAATTGCTTCTAGTTCTATTATATATGCTAGGATGACGCCCTGCGATTAGCAAATCGTTGTGTATAGTCAAATCAGAGAAACCGTTCATCACATGAGTAGTGTCCAATTTACATATGAACAGTCATATCACATCGTTGATTGTAAACATTCATTAGTCAAATTTAGCCATTTTCATGTATTCGCAAATTCATTGCATGAATGTCAACAAATATATTTACGCATGCAATCATATTATCATAAATGATATGAACAATGATCGATTGCACATATTTGTAATCATATATACACATGTGTTGCAATTGATGAATGATGATGATGATGATGATGTTCAAATATCATGACCAATCCATATGGGTGTTTCTCAAAATAGGGGACCCCCCAAGTCATCGTTTTTTTAATCATTTATGATAATAATCCAACATTTCTTGGGGATACCCCTATTTTGAGAAACTAGCATATTTCTGTGACATTCATAGCTACTGGACACGTCAAGTCGCCAGGTTGCGGCACTCCCCGTTGCGGCGGCTTGGTGCCGCCTGGTCCACCGGAGGATGCACTGTCACCTTGCTCCGTTCGGCTTGGACCTTGATCTGAAGGCTGTGGTAGCCCGGCTGTGGTGAGCAGTGGTTAGTAATGGCGAATGATCATCTGGTTGGTGGTTGAACCACCCCAATGGTTAGCTAGTGGTTAGTAATGGTTGATCATGGCTGATACAATGATTGTAAGCAATGCTTGATGGCACAATAGTGGCAGAATAGTGGCACAATAGGGGCTAACAACATGCGTGATGATTTCCAATACATGGCTCGCGCGACTAGTCACACAGCAAGGCCCAGGCATTATACCGTGACCTAGCTCTTCTGTGGCAGTATAGAGAACCAAAAAGAAGTAATTAGCAATTAAACTAAGATTCAAACATGGCTCATATGGAACAACAGTGGCTAACAACAAGGTTGATGATGTGGATGATGATGGTGAAGGGCGAACAACATGGCTAATCATGTTGAATAATCATAGTTCATGGCCAACAACATGGTTGATGATGGCTAACACAAGGCTAATCATGGAAACAGAGTGGCACAATGGTGGCTAACAACATGGTGAATGATGGTGAATAATCATGGTCAAAAATGGCTACTAGTGGTATAATGGTGCGGCTATTTGTGGTATAATGGTGGTTGACAACATGGTAATATATACAGAGTGGTCAAATGATAGATCGACTCCGCACATGCAGTTGAACATGAACGCACCATCGATTGGCAATTGGTAATTCTACAATACATGATGAGACATTGTTCGGTTGTCAAATGTCATGGGTAGCGATAGTCTGATTGGCAACAATCATTATCATTATCCACAATCATTAAACACCGTAAGGCTGTTGATACGGTGACAGGAACCATTATGCCCTGCTATTTCAACAACCATTGTGTTACTGGCTCTAGTCTTGACAGCCGATGTGTAACTATGGGTTTAATCTACCGAAAGCGATGAACCATTCTTCATTGGTGGCGCAGGATTAAATGCAGAGTGCCAGAGTGCTACCCCAGTTTGTTGACTTAGGCTATGAGCATGGGTTGGCTACCTGATTCTACCTGTTTCAGTAGATGCAACTATACTTGGGTCGTGTAAG
>VSDK01022257.1:702842-719699 GCA_009767595.1 Symbiodinium kawagutii | reverse complement strand
CGTGTAGGTACCACGATGACTACGATCGGGGATACATGATTACCATTGTGGCGGTTTATGCCGGATATGTTTAACCATGTTACATGCATGCATTGCTAGGGTTTTACATGGTTTTACTCTGATATGACTAAATGGAATGGGAGCAAGCGAACAACATAATATGGATTAATACAAATCACATCAATTCAACAATTGGTATCTTAATCAATATATTGATGTATAATTAATCATTCATTCCATGTCTCTACATGTCTGACTCGTTTGACTACCATAGTTCTATAATGTATCATAATATACATCTGTATATACACCTATGCAAGTATGTGTGCTTCGTGTCGTTGCAACTATATTGGTATCAAAATCATGCAGCAGATTCATGCACAATCTCAAGTCGCTAGTGGTTTTCATAGCGATAGTTCTTGGTTGCTTGAGAGGTATCACCATTTTTGGATAGCTTCCTATCTTGTGAGCTATTGTCCGGCAAGCTACCGCGCAGTCCCTAAGGTGTTGGAGTTCATAACCACAACGAAATCCACTAGCCAACCCAATCCAGGGGCCGGATTGGTAGCCATGAAGAAGTGAACATCCCAAAACCATCACATCAAACAACGTGTCAATGGGCCAAGGGTAGGGATGGAAGGGATGTAATGTTTGGGTGTCTATATCGCATGTTCATGTTTGCTGCTGCGGGTCTATGCTGCGGCTCATGTGAAATGGTGAAGCCCTATGAAACATATGCTGATGCTTGTCAACCAAGCATTTGTTAATGACTACTAGGGAAAGCGACACATGTCAATGAAACCACCAACCCATTTAGGTCCCCCCAATTAAACTGATTCATCACCATGAAAAAGACAGATGTGACGACACGGCTTTCTGTAGGCACCGGAACGACCGGCTTCAGAGGATTGGTTTCCGGGCGAATTGTGCAATGTCTGCCTAGGCGCGTTCGAAACTTCATCGTTTGGGCCATCCGAGTGATGTTCAACGGCTGGGGGGGGTCTCAAGCCATGGGGAACCCCCGAAATGGTTGCGTTGTTGCTAATATGGCTTGATATATATATATATATATATATAAAGGATGATTTGTGGGACTCCCATTGGATGATTGAAGATTTGTGGTTGATAATATGGCTGGTTGTAAGCGTTAAATGATTGATAAAACTGGGATACAAAGCACCACTAATAGAGGATTTACCACCCCTATAGCGGTTTCTCAAGCCATGGGGAACCCCAAAACTTATAGCCGGCTTGCGACTTTCAATGATTTCCATCGGTCCATTAATGATGATTTGGGGGTGCCCCTATTTTGAGCAACGCGTAGCCGCCCAAGCTGCTTGTGCCGAACCAGCAGTGCACTACAGCAACAGCTGCGCCAGGACCCGTTGATGACGAGCGTGAATGAATGATTACACTCCGGCAAACCAACCTAGGAGTGGAAAATCCGCTATTTATAGCTGGTTTACCTTTGAACTTGATGATTCTTAGCTTCCAGGTTAGTTTACCAGAGGGTAGCCATCCTGCTGATCATTCCGAACCATCCTCAAGCTCTGCATCAACTGGTGGCAAATGTTTCGATCGTTATTGCATGCCACCATTGACCATCACCAAGCTGTCAATCATGTTGTGATTGATAAACGGTCAATTGATTGATACCATCACTATGCTGTCAATCATCATTGATACCAACAAGTTGTGACCAAGTTTTCTTTGTTTACCCATCATTCTGCTGAACATTCCGAACCATCCTCAAGCTCTGCATAAACTGGTGGCAAATGTTTCGATCGTTATTGCATGCCACCATTGACCATCACCAAGCTGTCAATCATGTTGTGATTGATAAACGGTCAATTGATTGATACCATCACTATGCTGTCAATCATCATTGATACCAACAAGTTGTGACCAAGTTTTCTTTGTTTACCCATCATTTGCCATCATCAAACATCATTACAAGGTGCGGCCCACCCCACTATAAGTTTGTTGGCTAACTATACTAGTATCTTTTCTACGATGACTGGTACCAGTAGGTTCCTTGGTGTTGACCAACTTTGCTCACTAGGGCCCCCCAGTTTGTAAACATCGTAAGCATCGTAAGCATCTATTTGGTGGTTTCTCAAATGGTGGCAACCCCAACTCATCCAGCTTATTTATTTATTTACTTATATATATAATATATTTAATAATCAGCAACGATTCTTGGGTTCCCCTGTTTTGAAAAACCACCATCTAAATATCATCAACCTATCAGCCACCATTTCTTATCCAAGTGACAAAGTAATCCTTCTCAAATTCATTCGCCAAAGCCTCCTGAAAGCGTCGTGACCCAACCAATCATCATCATGGGGAACTGGATAGCCGACCTGTGGGTTAATAAATACAAATACCATCCATCCAAAAAAAATAGTTCATATTCCATATGTTCCACTAATTTGGTCATTTGTGGGATGGGGGATGGATGGGGTATAGTGTATCACTATGGAGCATTGACCTACAAAGTTTAAACATGTTAAAATGATATTGGTCGAAACCTATGACAATATTGAGGTTCATATAACTTACAATCGCAAAACCAACGAATTGAAATTAAACATCCCAAATCATACACGATGTGTTGAGAGTCAAGTGTGCACATTCCTAATAATCATCCATGATTGCCAATGGCGAACATCTTTCCAATCACCTTCAGATTTTGCAGTTTCATTTGTTTACCCCCAAACAAATCGTGATCATTGACGGTGGCGGCCCCACCATTTATGATCAATTCTGGATGTCTACCCATCTACCAAATTGAAAACCCAAGGAATTCCAACCAATCACAAACCCAAATTATGAATATCTTTGGTTGGGAAAGACCAAAGACCAACCAGTCCAGCCTAGCAACAGAGGCACCCCTGAATGGCGACCGCCACTGCTCTGTGATAAGACAAGTAGTTCAGAAAAAAGTGGACGTTTGTAACAAAGGAAAAACCAAGGAAGGCCAAGGAAGACCAAATCATCCAAACTGGCAGTCCAAAATAGTTGTTGGCAGTCCAAAATAGTTGTTGGAAAAAAAGATGGCTGTCCAAATCATCCAAAATAGTTGTTGGTTTCCTTACGGCTCCCAATGATTCATCACCAAGTGCAACAAACCACTTTTCTTGGCTGTTCCGGCGTTGGTAAAGATCGTGGTTGCAAAGGGGGGCAATATCAACAAACAGGTGCCAGCACTCAAAATGAGTTCTCGAGGCAGACCAGGTCAGCATTTTATTCATCCCAGTAATCCCGGCGCTGAACGGATAAGAGCAAACTTCATACGCAGTTTTTTTTTTCAGCGGGCGGCCAAGGATCTACTCAAATTGTTGGGGTTTCAGTGTTGACAAACCAAGCCGCATTGAGACGTTCCAACCAGTTTTCCACATGCAGCATGCCAAGAATTAAATACATCGACAGAAAGGATCCTGAGAAACCAACACTAACAGCGGGGTGGGGCACCCCTGAAGTCTACAAACAATGTGGTTAGGGAAAAAAACTTGGGTGAACCAACCCAAATCAAAATGTTTCGGTCCAAATTTGAGTTCAGGTGCGTAGCTATAATGTAACTATCTGATCTCGGGCGAGCGGCCCCAATGGGTGTTTCTTAAAATGGTGGTATCCCAGAAATGTTTGGTTTATTATTATAAATGATTAATAGAGGATGATTTAGGGGTCCCCTATTTTGAGAACCACCAAATCTTGTGATCCAAAAGATCTTGAACAGGTCCAAATCAAAGTAATCTCGGCAGCTGGCTGACTTCGATCTCGGGTGCCCAGCGTTGGATCTCCACAAGGTCAGTGCGACGAGGTGAGCAACGTGAGCGCCAAGCGAGCTCGGGGTCGTATAGGTTCTCGGTCGCTGTAGCGGCTGAACGGTTGTAGGGAAGGGAAGGAAGCATGCGCGAAAACGGCTCGCGCCCGAGCGAGCAAACTGAACAGGCGACTCGCTCGGCCTTCGTCCAGATTGGCGGCGGCCTTAAGCCCCGCTACAGTTTGGCTCGGTTTCATCGGGAACTGGGCAAACTTCCAAAGGCCTCGTTCCAAGCTGACCCAGATGGATTTCTTCTGATGACTTGGTGTCATGGTGTGCTTCCCATTGACGTTAACTCGTCAGCATACCGTCAGAAACTTTAGGAGGCGCTGATCAAAAATCGGAGCCTCACTGGGTTGGCCCCCGACTCACCATGCTTTCTCGGCAGCTCTGCGACTGCGATCCGTGGCCTTAATGAAATAACGCAAAGGATTAACAGCAGTTCATTTACAGTAAGGATTGGTCAAGATTGGATATGATAAGGTTGGTTAATTAGATGGTTTTCCTGTGTCAAATCACCAACCATCCTCCATTTTAATGGCGCAAACACATGTAGTTCACATCCTCACAGCTGGGTACGGTTCCACAGCTGGAGGTGCAGAGCCAACTGCCACGGCGTCCGGCGAGCAGCTCCTTCCAAGTGGGCTCCCTGAGTCCTGCCAACAACTCCTCTCGCGCTTTGCTGACCACCTGCTGTGGCACCAACGGTGCCGGATATCTGAGGTCCTTCCGGACCGGTGGACGTGGTTGGTAGGTTGATGTAAATGGATTGGCTGGTAAATTGGATGGTTGGATGATTGGATAGTTCTGATTCGATGGATGCACCCAACCAGTTTTTTGATACTTTGGATCTCGGTAGTACAGAGCGACCTTGATGCAAAACCGGCCGCATCATTCTATCAGGGGTGGTTCACGAAGACGGTACCTCATATCATTAGTTGCCTTACATGGGTGGCAACCAGAGTGAATGATAATTTTGAGTCAATGTATGGACCATAACTAAACCACCATGAAGTACGATTGCTGTGAATGAAGCCAACAAACACAATCAGAATAATAGCCATTGACAGCCATCATTCAACTGGCCTGCAAGCATCATTTGACCATCAACATCAATGGATTTACAAGTAAGCATCATTTGATCCTCATTAAGCCTTCTTCTAGAATTTGTTAAACAATCACTCAACGCTCATTGATCAGCAAGTGCCCCAACAGTCTTTCTGCATAATTAATACTGTCCATAGCTGCTGTTCTTTCCCTATATTGGCAACATCTTTGACACATCATCGAACCCTCATGGATCAATCATTTGAACAAGAGTTCCCTTTCGGTAATCGCCTCATCTTACCGTCAGCTTAACCCCTATGACTTTGGATAAGGATGGTTAACCATTGTTTAATCATCTTTGAACCATCTTTCCATCCTTAGCTATGGCTCAACCCAAAATGGAGCCCTTGGTACCCATGGCTGCCTGCTGCCTCTGCGGTGGTTAATAATGCGCGCAAAAGTTTTAATTATAGTGGTTCTAAGGATTAAATTTGCTTTGCTGGCCATGTATTCTCGAATTGTGGGCAGGGTAAGTCTTATGGCGAGAAAGGTCAAGTTTTTTAACCAGCAATTTATGGGGGAGAAGTTCACTAACAAAAATAATTGGAATACTGGCTGGGTTAATGATGGTACGCCAGGGAGACATGGTGAATTGACCCACAGCCATATCCCTTGGTCTTATAGTTAGTTGGTCATGGCCTAGCTACTATAGTTGGAGTTATGAAAATAGTTGTTTGTGATGAATTTCACTGCTGTTATACTTAGTTGTGACATAGCTCGATATAGTTTGTATATCCACTAGTTTTGTTGGTTATTTTCTCCTACTATCAACGTCATGATTGGTCATTGTTAGTCATTAGGGCCATAAAGTACTTACCTAGGTACTTACCAAGGGTGATAATTGGTCATGACCCATAACAACACTCAATTAAGTTGATCATTGATAGCTTTTGTTGGTTGGCTATTAACCTCTCTTGAACATCACTATGAACCATTCATGGCTGTTGGTTGGTTATGACCGATCCCCGATCTCTACTTATCACCTCAAAAAAAATCATCCAAAAAAAAAGTTCACAATCACGAAGTGATATGTGGCTAGGGCATCGGGACTTCAACGGTTTACTGATTGCGCCCAGAAATCTGCAAAGTATAAGCCCTCAATCCAAAAGAACGGATAATTACATGTAAGCATAACTGACAAAGCCAGTATTCCATTGAAAGTTTCAATACACATCTTCTCGGTTGAAATCAAATTGGCACATGATGTTCCGTAGAGAATTGATGGTGGCTTCCATATTTGTAACTTCAATGTTTTTCCGCTCGGCGTCTCGACGTTCGCCTCGAAGTTGTCTAGCCTCTTGTCAATTTCCAAGTCACGGAGTGCCTGTGACAAGGAGGCACGGCACCCGCTGCGCCATGGCAACGAAGTAATTGTTGCGAGCAACTGCGTTGAGGTTGAGCATGTCTGCGATTGCTCGCGCCTCCAGCTCACTCCCCCATGCGCCAAGCTGGCTCATCGAGCTGCAATAGCTTTCGGAATCGTCTGGAAGAAAGGCGCTGTAGTCCCCGGAATGCAGTCGCGTGATGACAACTTCTCTCACAGAGCTTGTCATGAGCGAGGCCAAACTGCATGCCACACGCGTGGTAAAGGCAGTTGCCATCAGCCTCCATGGTAGCAACGTGTAGAATAGCGGCGGCCAGCACGATCTGGTCATCCTGAACTGCATGGGACCAGCCAGTCGCCTTGGATTACCTACTGCCAATCACCTTGAATTACCTACTAGTTGAACCATGATTTTTGGTTATCAGCCCCTGTTATAAACCACTCTATTTCCCTGCAAACCAATAATTGGTTGGTGCTTTCAACCCCTTTGAAAAATATGCTTGTCAACCAACCTTTTTGAGCACACCTTTTTGAGATCTGCATCAGTCGTGAGCTACGCGGACGACTGAATGAAAGGAACATCATCTGAAATACTTGAAAAGACCCCCACACGGGGGGATAGCAGCAGCATCTGTCGTGGCCATCGGCAACATGCCCAGATCACGAGCCAGGTTAACCACCTGGCGGTCTCCCAGCTCTGTAATCATCCAATCGTGCACTTTCATCGCTTCGGCAGGGTTGATGCGAGTAGCCAAGCACATGGCCCACTTCTGAAATTTATGAAAGCTAGGTTTCACGTGACTGACTGACCAATCTGGATAGACTTGTCGAATGAACAGTTGCACATACGGTGAAAATGCATGACACTCAGGTTGCAGCTTGTAATCCGAATGCAAGTCAGTTGGTTTCCACTTGCCCTGTGAATGAATCTTGGTCAGCGATCTAAACCCTGTACCCATCTGAAATGAAAACAAGAGTTCATACCATGTCACCCATTGCACCGTCTGTCCCGCAGTGTTCGCAGCTAAATGATGCAACCAGGAAACAAACTTGCCAAAACCGGGAAACTGCAGCTTCGCGTCACTGTTGTGTGCCACCCGAGCGATGGCTGAAAAGTCCACTATCTGGTCATCCGCAGTCAACATAGCTGGCTCCCGGGGAACCTCGTCGATGTCAGGTTTAACATGGTGAACCGCAAAAGTACCTACTCTTGCAAAATGTTTGTGGCAATGCTGTTGCAGGTATCGTGTATGTTTTGTGTCACGAGTAGCTCTTGCTTGTGATTGCAGTACACTGGAGGGCAAACACTGCATGGCATGGCGTGCAGCCCGATCGGCTGCATCATTACCTGCAAAAACCCAAGCTTCCAAGTCAGAGGCGTTCTCAACTGTTTGATGGGAAGCAACCTTGATGATTTCAACGGAACACGGACAACGTCGCAGCATTTCGGCTAGTTGCTCCCAAAGATCATGGTCAGTGATTAATCTTGTGATGCGGAATTGTCCACGCTGTATCTTACGGCATCGCTTAACCACCAGATCATTGTCACACCAAATTCGGCAGGGTTTACCAAGACGGGAGGCAAAACTGATAGCGGCCAAAAGTGCGGTGGCTTCCGCTCTCAGCACTGTTTGCCATTGACCGGGTACTCCTCCTTGAGCCACTGGTTGAGCTCGTTGCACTGGGAATGCAGAAGAATCACTACAAACCACTGCCCATGCTACCAGTCGAACTGCAGGAACAGTTGGACCTACTCCAGTGCCATCTGTGAATAAATCCAAAACATTGGTGTCCCACGCAAAGGCTGGCACCTCATGTGCATGAATACTATCTGGAATGAGGCTCAGGCTGAGCTTGAAATCTGTCACGGACGAGGGTTCAACAAACCACCCACGTGCTTGTGTGCATTCAGGCAAGCTTGGGATTTCTGTGAGGATGTCAGGAGGCAACATCTTGCGCAAATGTTCCGTAGCCTCACATTCCCAGTGTCGGTGAACCAAGGAATCGCTCAACCCACAAAAACGACAAGTCTTGGTGTCTGATTGGCCCGAAGCGTACAACAGGTTGTTGGTGATAGCCGTGCCATTCTTCAAGGCACGCAGCAGTCCACATTCTTCTGCAGTCATATCGGGAAACTCCCTGTTACTGGTACTGGTGTCGACCCTATGGATGCCAGCAAAATCATGTCGATGTTCAACTTGATGTCCAACTGTCCGGCACCATGCTCGCTTCAACCTTTGCTTCAGCTCTTGCACCGGCAAAGCAAAAATGTCACACGGAACTGCATCATGGTCAAGGAAACTTGTACCAGCATGATAGGGCATGCCAATGTTGGACAATCTGGCCGCCAAAACACCGACAGGGCCTGGCTTCTTTTGTCGATTTGGTACCCAAGCAGTACTGTCAAGGACAACCGCTGTCTCTTCAGGGCACCCATGTCTGCGAAGTTGCATCACTGAATCCCACAACACAAAGAAACCAGGGTCCTGGAGGGGGTCACCAGTCAACGATAACTGAATCATGGGATTAGCACCCTGCTTATCCAACATCAAGCTCTTCATCGCTCCACGCCTCAAGGCTGTGATATGTGTCTCAGAGATGTGCACTGTGGATGCAGCATAGAATGCACGTGGCCATGCAACTGTGGTAAGAATCCGCTGCTTGTGGGACAATGGTGCTTTACTCTGTGCAAGGGATGGCCAAAGTTGGTCAAGGTCCTTCAACTTGGCAATCACGGAGGCATTGGTCTGCTGAGCATTGAACTGCATGTGGGCACCTTCGTCCTTCTTAGCTCGTTCCACCAAAGCACCCTGAGATCGAAGAAGCTTTCTGTCACTTGCTGAAATGGACCACGTAAAGGTCTTCTTGGGGTCCACCATCACTCCCAAGAATCGGCAAAACTCAGTCAACATATGCAACGTGTCAAGCACTTCGATTGGAGAGGCAGCTGTGATGGAAATGTTGTCAACATAAGTGGTCAAGGTGCTGGTTTTGTTGGATTTCCTTAGTCCTTATTCGTTGATGGTTTTGGTTGTTTTTTTTGCGATATTGATTGGCTTCCAACATTTTGCTGGATTTCCAACATCTGCTGATAAAAATCAATCTGGCATCATCAAACTCTTCCCGCTTGCTCATCTTGTTGATATATGAAAAACCAAAGATTTGGAACGCTATGAAAAGTGCTTTGTTTGAGATTGAACTATATGAAAGAACAAGTAGCCAACTTAAAGGCCATCCATGCACCAAATTATCACCTGCATCCTTCAGCTGCACCTGTTCTTGATATGAGAACTTTGAACAATGAACAACAGAGAGCTGGAATCACAAGAAAACACGTCCTCTTTTGAATATCACAATGTGAAAAAAAACACTTGGCCAACTTAACGGCTACTCAGGCACCAAACTCTCGCCCACATCCTGCTGCGGCCCCGAAGCAAGGCGCTGCTGGCCAAGCTGTGGGCCACGGTCTTGCTGTCGGCTGCTTAATGCGTTTTCCGCTTCTCTGTTTGTTTGTTTTTTGTCTTCTTTTTTTCTTTCGGAGCCACAGGCTTGGGAATTGATGCCTTTCAACTAGCTGGTTTTCAAGCGCGAACTTTTCACGGATCTATTTCTTGGCTCTCTTTTTGGGCTGCTCTTCTCCTTTTTCTTTGGGAAGTCTCTTTCCTTTTCTTCTGCCGTTGTTGCTGCTGCAACTACCTTTTCTTGTCTTCCTATGTTTTTTTCTCCTGACCGGCTTGATTTTCTCTCTTTGGTGGATTGAGCTTTGTGGCCTCAACAGTTGGCTCTTGAGACGTTTTGTTTTCGTTGGCTGCGCTTGCCGCACTGCCACCCATGGCGGCCATGGAACTGTCTGTCACGCCGCTGCTTTTTGCGGCTGTGTCTCCGGCAGGAGCAGCTCTGGCTTCCAGGTTTTGAATTGTTTTTTGCGATAATGATTGGTTTGCAACATTCCATTTGCTTTCCATGATCTGGCGATAAAGATGAATCTAGCAGCATCAAATTTTTTGTGATGCGCATTTTCTTGATATTTCTGGGAAAATTGAATTCTTTGAAAACATGTTGTCAATTGGAATTCAACAAGAGGAAAAAATTGGCCAATTGAAGCGCGTCCGGTTTCAAATGGGTAGCTTTCATGCAACGCAACTGCACCTGCCACATTCCAATCTCAGTGGTTCCAAGTCTTCCCTGCCAATGGTTCTGCGCTTGCCACGGCATATTTCCCCAACGTTCAGGTCGGCAGCCTTCCTGCCACAGGAACTGCGCCTGCCACGTTCCAATTGCAACAAAGCCTCCAGTTTTTCACTGCCATTGGTCCTGCGCCTGCCAGAGCAGAATTCCCGACGGGAGGCCTTCCTGCCGCACAAGTGCGCTTGCCGCGTTCCAAGGTTTCCTGCCTCAGAACTGCGCCTGCCACGAATTGCATTGCCTCCAGGTTTGGACTCCCAATGCTCCTACGGTTGGCATGGCAAACTTCCCCAATGTTCAGGTGGGCAGCCTTCCTGCCACACCTCTGCGCCTACCACGTTCCAAATGCAATGCCTCCAGTTTTTAAATGCCCATGTTCCTGCACTGGCCACGCCCAAAGTTCAGGTGGCACAATTCTCAACGTTCAGGTGGGCAAGCTTCCTGCCACACAACTGCTTGCGACGCTTGTGACGCTTGCCACGGTCAATGCTCAGGCGGGTAGCCTTCCTGCCACACAACTGGTTGCGACGCTTGCCATGGCACAATTCCTCAACGTTCAGGCGGGCAGCCTTCGTGCCACACAACTGCGCCTGCCATGTTCCGATTGCAGGGCCTGCAGTTCTTCAGTGCCCATGTTCCCGCGCTTGCCATGGCACAATTCCCAAAGATCAGGCGCGCAGGCTTCCTGCCACGCAACTGCTTCTAACACTTGCCACACGGCGCGAAAGTTGAAGCCGGCAGCTTTCCTGCCACACCACTGCTTCTGACGCTTGCCACGGCACAATTCCTCAACGTTTAGTTGGGCAGCCTTCCTGATCTTCCTGCCACACAACTGCGCCTGCCACGTTCCAACTCTGCCAAGGCAAAATTTGTCCCAGTGCAAATGGGCAGCCTTCCTGCCACACAACTGCGTCCGACGATTGCAACGGCAGAATTCCCCAACCTTTTTGGCGGGCAGCCTTCCTGCCACACATCTGCGCCTGCCACGTTCCAACTCTCAACCTTCTGTTTTTGACAGCCAATGCTCGCACGCCTGCCACAGCTCAATTCCCCACAGTTCAGTGGCCAGCCTTTGCGCCACACAGGTTGGCATTGCACACGGTCCAGGTTTACACTGCCAATACGCTTGCACTTGGCACACTTTTACTTCCAACTCCACATGGCCAGATTTCCTTCCCAACATCTGCTCCATTTCGCCACGGAAGCGCGCCTGCCACGCATCAATTCCAGAAGTGTGGGGCGGGCAGGCGTTCTTCCAAACAAGCGCGCGCCAGTGGACGCGCGTCCAAAACAGCCACGCACAAAGCAAACATGTTAACAATTAAACAAATTTACTTTTCCAGCATGCCAGCGCCAACTGTTTGCAAGATAATGTGACAACGCCAAGTCACTAATCCCCATAGCTGCGTAATTGGTACTGCCATTTTTTCCTTACACATAATCATAAGCTTGTAATGGCATCCAGGACAAAAATTATTCCATCTTAAGAATCAAAAAATTTGTTGTTTGTAGTTCACTTGCTCTGGCAAGATGTTGTGGCTTTCATCAGCCTTGCTATGTGTAGAAAGGCTCGGTTTGCCGGTATATGATTGTCTGTGTCTGGTTAAAATGTTTCTGTTTCTATTAGTTAAAATTTTGCGTAGTATTTGCGCCATGCCTGCTCTTCAACTTGGCCATCTTGGTGGCAGGCAGCAACAATGACTGAGCCATCTCAATCACTGAAAAACATAGATCATGCATCAGCAGCAAAAAAGATATTCAGCGAAGACAAAAACTGGCAGCTACGAGGATGACTCACAACAAAAAAGTTTGCAGGGCCCAGGATTGGTCTCTTTCTGAAACATGCAGGGCGATCATATAATTTTCAGCTACAGAACGTTGCACCACGGCCTAAACCCGTGGTAAATTCAATTTTGAATTGGGTTCTTATGTTTTTTTGGAATTTGGATACAAACCAATCCAAATTTGTCGAAAATATTTTGCTTCCATGGAAAATCCACAAAAACAAAGGAAAATAACACATTTGTACCTTAAAATGTCACATGTCCTTGAAATTTGCTGAGTTCCTTGTTTTCTCTTCCACACCGAAAAAAATATAGATTTTATTTATGTTGAAGATAAAAGCAACAAAAATATTGAAAAAATCATCAAAAATGTTTGAAAAACAGCCAGCCCGAACAAGCCCGAACAAGGCCCGAACAAGGCCCGAACAAGCCCGAACAAGGCCCGAACAAGTTCCGAACAAGCTAACATGCCTCACAAACATTAAGGTCATTTGATCTCAACATGTTAAGGAAAGTTCAATGCCATTACAAGAAAACAACTCATTTTTTTGTTTGAAAAATTGTGAAAAATCATTGAAAAACAACAAAATTTTCACAAAAAACATGAAAATTAAGAAAAAAACAAGAAAAACAAAAATTTGCTTGCATTTTGAAGAATATTAAGGTTTTACGGCTTTTAAGTTTTTTCCATGGCAAACAACGTGGGAACGGCTTTGTTGCAAATAATATTGTTTCCAGGGCTTCCAATTGGAATGAAATCCATAAGTTACACATCATGCCACTAGAATTCTGATGTTGCTCAGCTGAAATTAAATCACTGCACTTTGTTCATGATATCAAAATGCATAGTCTAGTATCAAGACATACAAAAAAAGAACACAACAGCTTTGATCAGCTTTGCATCTGACCAGAATCAAGCTCATTGAAAAACGCGAGACGCGTGGCAATGTCATGACAATTTGCCTCACATGGTGACCTACGTGTTTACCATTCGTCATTAGCATTAGAAACAACACATACATGTTATTATCATTGTTGAAAATATTGACAACCCCTGCGCGCAACTGATACTATCATACCAGCTACAGAAGCGCAAAACGACACTGGGAAGCAGCGATGCTTTTTCCAGCGCGCACTTGTGGCCCCGCGCTTCGGCTCATGCTGCGGGACTGGTTTTCCGCTGCCTTTTCCTCTTTTTTTGCGGCAATTACACACTTTTACTTATCGGTTTATGATCATCATTGGTATTAAGACAAACACGCGCGCGCTTCAATGTCGCTTATGGAAATATAACCAGAACCCATGTGCACTAGTCACACAAAATACGGAAGCGCAAAGCAAAATTGCGCATAAACGATTTTTTTCAAGGGAAGACTTGTTGTCCTGCGGTTCCTGCTATGATGTGGAACTTGTTTTCCGCTGCTTTTTCCTTTGCCGCTCTGATGCGGAACTTGTTTTCCGCTGCTGTTTTTCCTCTTGGGGCCGAGCAATTAAACACTGCTACTCTGCCTGCGGCCTTCGCCGCTACACCTCTGCGACCTTCGCCGCCCGCTTCGCCGCCCGGGTTTGGCGGCGGCGGCGGCTGCGCCCCTCTGCATTGTGATCTGGTCGCCGACGACCATGTCTGCGGGCAGCACTGCCTGAGCATTCTCAGCAGCGGCGTCCTGCGCTTCTTCTGCTGCGCCTCTTCTTTGCGGGGCCTTCTTCTGAGGTTTGTTGCTCAGAAGCGCGGCGGTTCTCCGCTGCTGCTGAAAATGCGTTGGGATGGAATTGCCCTTCTTGGCCAATGTTCTTTCGATAGCGCCTGCCCCTTGTCACCGGACTTATCTTCGTTCTTGCGGAACTTGCGGGGCTTGTCTCCGCAGCTTCTGCGTTGGCTGCTGTTCCTTTGTCAGGCTTGGATGCCTGGGCCACGTCGTCTGCGCTGTTTGGCCTCTTGAGCTGCACGCTCGGCTGCTTGCATTTGGCAGCAGCAGCCCAAAGCTTTCTGGATCCACTGCAGAGCTTCGATTTTTGTGTCCTTGGCGGGCGACAACCACTTCCTGCTTTTAAGCCTCGTAACTTCCAACGCGATCTCGACCGCTGCTGCTTGCTCAGCAGGATCCACGTCAGTGGCGCAGCAGAAGCGCTGCCCTCGGCACCACTTCGCTAGCAGTTGGGCTGGGTTGGGCTGGCTCCACCGCCAAGGGCTCCTGCGGCTTCTACCGCTGTTGCAGCTTTCTGTAGCCCCAATATTTTTGTTCCAAGGCGCGCGGCTTCGAATGTTGCTGCAAAAGAAGACCTTCCTTTTTTTTCAGCTGCACCTGCGGCCTCCGGCTTCGCAAGGGCCGGGGGTCTAATTTCGGGTGGGCGAAAGCACTTCTGGCTGCGGCGGCTCTTGTTCGCCGCTACTTTGGCAGATCTCCTGCCGCTTTTGCAACGGGATTCCACCAGGGCCTCGGCCGCTGCTGGCTTCTTGGAAACTTGATCCAAGGCGGGCTTGGCCTGCCCGACCCGGGGATCTGCTGTTGCCAGACACTGCCAGCCACTTCCTCCAGACTAGGAAATTTTGCCTTGTTGCGGGGTCCGCTGCCTTTGCGGCTGACCCCTTGCCAGCTAGGGCTGGGGCCCCTGACGCAACCCGTGGGCTTGGAAGACTCGTTTTTTCTTACAAAAAAATCGTCAAATTGATGATGCCAGAAAAACATGGGCGTACAAAATTGCAATGGCAAATCCCATTCTTTCTTTCGAAATTTCAATAACATGCCAAAAACATGGCATCAATTGTGATTTGGTTGTTTTGAGACAAGACCCAAGCAAGCCAGAAACCTTTGTATGTCTACTGCGGCGGTTCGGCTCCACGCAACCATGTCATCGACGCGCATTGCGCCAGGGGACTGCAAATCGGACGAGAAGCGAATTGGAGCATGAACCCAAACTGGGCGAGGAAATTTCAGAATCTTGACCACATGTAGAGAACAAGCGCTGAACAATGCAGATTGCTCAGGTGCGTCAAACATCCACTTGCGAAGAACTTCTTCTTCTTTTGGCCAAAGTGTCAAAGTTCCAGTTGCCAAACCAAATATATTTGTCATCCTTGCTGCCCTTAGAAATATTCTGGGGAGCGCGCTGGGCGCTGGGCGCTGCTGCCTGCGGCTGTGCTCATTCTCTAGCAAGGGCTGCAGTCCATTGTCGTTCATGAAGTCCAAAAGCCATGGAGGCTCGGGCATGTATCTTCTTTGGGTCGCAATGGCCCGCCTGTCTGCATCTTCCGCTGGAACAACAACCGCGCGAGCGCGGCGATTTGTTTTCAGCGATAGAAACAAAAGCAGCACCATGGCCAAGAACAGCCGAAGCGGTTGAGACATAAGGATGATGCAGCTCGCTCAGCTCATTCCCAAAAAACATTGCGCTGTTGACCACCAGCGACAAACTTCGCAACAGTTATCATCAAGATGTGACTTTCGGAGTCAGCTGTCCAACGCAAAACAAACATGAGCTGAAACATTTTATGGCAAGACTTGCGGCTTGCAGTTACGCACTGTTAAACTGTTCAGTTGATACTTGTGGAATAACTTGTTGGACTGTTGGATTCGTTTCATCTTACAAGAAAAGAAATTCGTCAAATTGATGCCAGAAACACACGCGTGCACAAAATTGCAATGGCAAACCCCATTCTTTGTATCGAAATTTCAAAACCATGCGAAAAACACGGCGTCAATTGTGGCTTGGTTGTTTTGAGCCAAACAGGGCCCAAACAAGGACTGGGGGAAATCGTACAGCTGGTTTCACATCGCAGACCGAGGTAGGCATGGATTATCAAGTTGCACAAACTCATAGCGGCCACGCTCAAGGCGCAGCCTTCGGGAAAGCCTGTGCAGCTATCCAGGAATGGTCCTGGCTGCTGACGGATCCAAAACACTCTTCGAATGTTTGTCACGGCTGAAGCCCAACCACGAATGATCTCAGGGCAGACACCGATAACTATCGCAGCTTGGAAAATCGGCTCCCTTGGTACCGTGTTGAATGCCTTAATCAAGTCTGTGATGGCACCGCTCCATGATTGACCATGGTGAAATGCACTTTCAAGTTGCTGCTGGGTATGCCACCAAATGTCCGTGGAAGATCTATGGGGCATGTTACCAACCAGTGTCGAAGGGGCTACTTTGGCGATGTGGCGCAATACAGTCTTGGATCTATATGAAGACCAGCATCTGTAGACCATGGGCAATATCGTTATCGGTCGAAAATGCCCAACTTCCTCTGAGACTGGAAGTTTTGCAAGGCTGTAAATGCCTCCCACCAGAAGCTGGGAGGGCCACTGGCCGTGGCGCTCAGCACGATTCAGCAACTTGATGATTTCACACTGAAGGGCAATTGGCATCGCTTGAAGGTCCTGCCGACTGAGACCATCCATGCCAACTGCAGCATGCTTCTTCTTTCGCTGGATCACATCCAGCCAAGGTTCAAGTTCAATTGGGACATATTCCATTGGCACACAAGGAAGGGCTGCCTCGGTGAACTGGTTCAGGGCGTCCCAGTGGGTTGGGGGCAGTCCCCTGTGGTGGTCCCAACGTGCTTGCCATTCATGTGCAAACTTTTCATGGATGTCAGCTACGGATCCAACATGTTCGGTGTTGGCAAGAGCGTCA
>VSDK01022257.1:683725-702815 GCA_009767595.1 Symbiodinium kawagutii | reverse complement strand
GATGCGGCTCCATAAAGGTCAGCTGTTGTTCATCCTGGCTATGGACTCGATGGTATCCCTGGGCTGAAGTCAACACATGGTTATGTGATTGCTCGACTGCACTGGAAGTTTGAATGGTGTGCTCATCAACTACCTCAGTGACCACCACCGCTTGTTTAGCTAAAACAACCTGAGCCGGCAATGCTCCTGGTTTGCGGACATCACGATACACTTTGTTTGCATCCTGTTTATATTGCTCTGTATGTCGTTCATTGTGGTGTTTGGACAAGGTGATCTCCAAGTGTCTGACTTCTCTGGTCATGCAGTCAAACACCTGCTGCATCACTTCAAGGCTTGGCACTTCCCGAGGCAGCAACAAAACATCTTCAGGTTTGCGTGTGGCTCGATGGGGCCACCATGCATGGAAGGAGGGATAAAACCCTGCTCCTTGACAAACCGCTCGCCATAACCGGATTTTGTGAAGATGTGCCTGGGTCGTGAGGCTATTCTTCATGATCAAGTTACGCAGCGACTGAAGTCTTCTGAGTTGTACAAACCATCTTTTGTGCTGCAAGTGCAATCCCTGAAATGTCGGCAAGAGGTCTCCTGGTCGAGAAGGCTTCAAAGGTTTGGGTGGCATTCGTTTGAAGCTACGTTCATGGGTTGCTGCTCTACCTCGTTGATGAGGCAAAACACCAGGGGCACCACGAGCAACTCGCTCTCTGTGGACTGTTTGCTCATATGCTTCACAAATGGCCTGCAATTGCGTGGTTGGATCATCATGCTGTGGCACAACACTGGGCGTCGCTTTCTGAATCTGGTCAACTTCAGAAGGGGAGGCAAAGGGTATTGCACTGGGTTTGAACCAGGTGGCAATTGGTGGAGGTACCTCAGGCTGGTCAAAAATGGCCGTCAAAACACTATGGTCAGGGAAAATTCCCCATTCATTGGATGCCGCACTCACCCATTGTTGAAGGGCCGGTGAGAGGTACAAGAAGTCTTTACGACTAACATGTTTGCACGTGTTGGTGGGAGTGACGCCCCACTTTGTTTGTGCAAATTCTTGGATTTCCACCCACCCACGAGCTTCCCATTCCCTTGTGGCCGCAAGAACTCCATAGTTTTGGTTGAAGTCTCCTGCAACAAAAGCCAGTGGAGCCGGATGCCTCACAACGACATTGGTGAGTTGGTCCAACAACTCATTGGTCAAGGCCTGCGTCTGCGCTGAATCTGGACTGTGGGCATAACCATATGCAATGCCTCCGATGAGCCACTGTGTGCCAAGCCAAAACTGGGCTGCTGCTAATCTACTGGAACTGAAAAGTTGCTCGTCCCATCCATGAGTGATAGGATGGACCGGCATGTCTGACAAAAAGGCAACTCCTACCTGCTTTCCCCCACAAGCTCGGAGCGAATTGGAACGAAATGGAGCTGGTGCTCCAGTGCTCATGTGGACATCATGTTTGTTGGCTTTGAGCTCCCCACGGAAGCGAGAGGCTCCCAAGGTCGTCATGTGCGTCTCACTGATTGCATGAATGCCCCGTGGCAAACTCTTATATTGGAATGCTTTGCCCGGCAAACCAGTCGGGTTCGAAACTGAAATACCCCACTGCTCTGGGCCCGGATTCTGAGCTTCTCCTACTCTCACCAAACCACAGAACAAGAAAAATTGCATGAGGATTTTGCCCACAGAAGGCAAAGGGCGTCTGTGCTTGCGTGACTTACCTTGTCCTAGTCATTCATGCTTGGCTCTTTTGGATAGCAACTCTTCGATGCGCTCCATCTGTGAACGCATCTGTGTGTCAATGTGATCTTTCAGTTGGCTGCCATTGTGCGAAATCTGTCTGCCTAAGTTCTCAACCTTCTGTTGCAAGGTCTGTGTCTGCACCTGATGTTGTTGTTGCTCTTGCTGCATCTGGGTCATCTGAGTCTCCAATGCAGAAATTCGAGCATCAGCATCGCAGTCCATCTGCGCATCTTCATTCTTTTGCAATCGGGCAAGCACACGAGCTTCAACTGAAGCCTCAATGCTGGCCATGTTGATTTGTTGGGCTGCCTGCACATGGGGCAACTTGGCGGCGGCACCAGCCCATGGATCTTCATGGAGGGTCTTGGTGGGCTGCATCAGCTTCTGTGTGTGAACTGAGGCTTCGACTCTTGTGCTAGACGAAGCTTGTTGCATAGGCGCATGGGCTTGGACAATCAGCACATCTCCATGTGACAAGTTGTAAACATAGTTGGGGGGTGGTCCATCCGCTACCACATGCCATTTCAACCCGGTGCGGTCTGCTGCAACACCTGCTGTCTGAAGTGGTTTGGCACTCCAATTCCATGTAGTGAAGAGCTTGATCAAAGCTCTACGTGTGGTGCCCCATGGCATGGGGCCAACGATCCATGTGGATTTGACACTGCTGGCAAGGAATGGCTCCATGGGTTTGAACTTCTCATGAACCACTTTGGCTTGGGTGGATGCAACATGGAGCCCATATCGGTATGTAACACGAAGCAAGCATGTGGGCACCTCGATTTTGGTCTGGGCAGCTCTGGCTTCATCATACGACATCTTGGACAACCACACCGTATGCAGGGAAGGGTCCTGCTGCTTGGCATCATGGGACCTGGCTTCGATGTAAATCCCTGCCTGGCCTGAACTCCTTTGCAAGAAAGTGAATGCTTCTGTGGTAACCCTCATCATGCAAACCAAGAGGGCAGCTTCACTGGGTCGGCTCTTTTTGAAATGCAAGTTCAAGAAATCCCGTTGCCAAACATCCAACAGTGGCTCATGTTCAGTATCACCTTGGTGCCATGCATCACATTTGCAGCCTTGTGTCTTGCAAATCTTGAGGCCCGGCCACAAGTCAAGGATGCATCTCACCGGCTTGTCTGCCACCTGCTCCCAGTCGGTTGGGCACTGGTCTCGGTAGACCATGACCTTGACTGTCTTGGTCTGAATCTGTTCCACTTGCACCTGCTGCTGTGGGGTGCACCTGGATACCTCCATCTGTCCTCGTTGGATGAGGACAGCCGAAATCAGCATAGGTTCACCGGATGCCACACTCTGAACAGGAAACCCCACCAATTGCCCCAGCTTCTGGAGGTCCGGGGTGCATGGAACTGGGATCAACATTCCTAGGCCTTCTTTGGTCAATGGTTGGGAGGCCTGGTACGGTTGGAACTCCTGCTCTGTCAAGACAACCACGCCACGGGATGTGGGATTGATCTGCCGCACCTGGAGTTGGCCCACAATGGTACCATCAGACTGGCGAAACACACCCTCGGGGATGGCAATGTCAGCCGGGGTAATCATCACAGGCGGAACCGCCATCTTGTTCGATTTGTGGCTCTGTTTCTGAGTGGCAATTGGTTTATCTTTTGCCCGCCCTTTGACAACCTGAGCAAACTCATCTTCATGGATCAAACGAAGTCTGGGATGTTGACGATTGGCACGATCCTTCAAAGCTTGCCATGGCCTGGGACCATTCAACAGTTGATGGATGCTGGAGGCTCCGATGCTCTGAATGACTTGCTGTGCCCTGTCCATGACACGGTCAGGGAACACCCCATGCTCTCTCAACAATGCTGCAATGGCCGTCTCAATCTCAGACGGGTGTCCTCCCAATGGAATGTACCCGGTGAACATCACTGGCTGGGTAAGCAGGTGTTGCCAAAACAGAAACCTCCATTGGCATGCCCGTGTGACTTGCATGGGATGATACTCTTCATGGTGAACTTTCTGCATGATCCACTGCACCGCTTGAAAACCACAGTCACTTGGGAATTGTGATTGGATGGTGGCTCCAACTCGAACTGCGGGTGATGTGCCATGAAGGTGAGGACTCATCAGCTGCCAATACTGCTTCCCTTCTTCTGTGAGGAACACTGTGGGCTCATCTGTCAACTGCAAGACTACCGGTAACCAATGTTCATTCACCAGCAGAGCGGATGCCGCATACTCCACTGGTTCAGAACTCAGTGCATCCCACCATTGATACAACGCACTGGGAACATCCCCAAGATCATGAATCACCATTGGTGCAACAACCTTGACCGCATGTGATTGCATACCAGAAAGGTAAAACATCAATTCATCAACTGCCACTGCTCCTCCCTGACTCAGCAATGCGCTTTGCCGATCTCTGTGCATGTTATCGGCTGCTAGTTGTGTCAGGCCTGTGGGTTGGACGAATGTGCCTACCGATTTCATCAGCAATTGGTGCTGACTCAACTGCTCATCTTCACCGAGAACGTGGCCAAGGCAGTTGTGCAATGTCACTTGCATGTGAGCCAGACCCTCTTCAGCCGCAAGGTAGTGTTGAACTTTCATCCCCGGTTGGTAGTGCAACATGGTTACCTGAAGTTCATCCAAGTCAACCACCACCATTTTACCTTGCAAAATGTCATGAGCAACCGCATTGTCTGATTCCGGAGGTGCATCATCCTCCATGGGAACTGTGGGTGCAATGACTTCTTCACTGTTGACCGCATGTTCATGTGGATTCCTACTCTCACTATCGAATGCATTGGTTGGCGGAAGGACAGGATCACTGATGGAAGGTTCGTTCATGCCTCTTGCCTCGGACGAGAAAGCTGTGACCGCTCCAGTGACCTGATCAACTGGTTCTTCCTGTAGCATGGACCTGAGGGCAGGGGTGAATGCAGGCGATCCTGATTCAGTGGCTGCTGGTGCACCTGTTGGCATTTCGGGTACCATGTGTGATTGCTCAGGGGCTGGCATGTCCAGCACCTCTGTGGCCATTGGGGCCGGGTCCTGATGAGCATGAGGTGATTCTGCTTCCATGGATGTATCTGGCTCCGTTGGCATGTGTTGATCCGAAAGGCATTTGGGCAACCTTTCAGTTGAACCAATGGGCACGTTCAACAGCTGTTCAAGGTTCGCACGAAACACTTCCATGGGTACCGTGATGTAGTTGTTGAACCACTGATCTCGCAAACCAAGAAGGTCTCCAATCACATTGGCTAAGACAGCATTCGGGGAACATGCCTCAACATGGGTGAGCTGTGAGTCGACCAGTTGATTGCGAAGGTGTGCGAAGATCCATGACGATTGAATGGGTGAGGCCAATTGGCCTACTCCAGCCAACAGCAAACGTGAACAGTCCTCGAAACCACTGGTCTTTGGAAATCCCACCAAGATGCACAACTCCTTTGGTGAAATGTGTCGAAGGTCTTGTTGGTACACATCGAATGGTGCATTCATGAGTGCCCCATAGAGTCCATGTTCCTGCAACCTTCCTTCACTCAAGGGGCCTCGGCAACCGCACTTGCATGGTGTGCACTGATTCCCCCAGCTGTGTAGGGCTGTTGGCAAGGCATCTGCAAAGTCAACCAACATCTGTTGTACCCCCTTACTGTAGGCTTCAAATTGGCGTCGTTCATCCGAGGTCAGAATCAATTGTCCCAGCTCCGCATCAGTCAAATCGATTGGGTGGGGGATGACACATGCTACCGATGGAAGTCCTTGAAGCTTTGGTAATGGCATCAACAATGTCTTTCCCAGAAAACACGGTGTGATGATGGTCCACCACCTGCGTCGCTTGGATGGCCACATGTCGTTGAGTTCCAGCAGTATCTCTGAACGGTCACCCTTGGTTGCTTGCAAGTGTTGTTGCAAACAGCGTTGCACCCATGGACTTTGGGATGCATTGGGAACGCATTCCAAAATGATGAGGTCCTTCTGCATGAGGTATGCTGCATACAAGCCATAGGGTAATGTATTGGCCCTTGGGTCATTGCCTTGTCTCTGGTCTCCCAATGACGAAAAAGGTTGGCATGAAAAACCCATAGCAATGGATCCCGCTCCTGGTGCAGCCCGATGGAGAGCTGCCACTGTTTCCAACTTGCAAATGCCACCATGAATGACAGGTTTTCCGGTGGTTTTCCGAAGGTGCTGGCAAAAAGGTTCAGCAACATCATTGTAGGCTTCCACTGTCCATCCAGCATATGATGCTCCACATCCCAAAGCACCAATCCCACTGCATGTCTCAACCAGTCCAAACAATGATGTGATGGGCCGTGCATGATGGTGAAGCATGTCAGCATACTTGTCAACTTCGATGATTGGGGTCCTGAAGTGCGATACCAAACCATTCAAAATGGTAATCTTCGAACAGCTATCGGGAATGTAGCCTTTCACTCTGAACTTCTGTCCTGTCAACATGCCCTGGCAAAGATGACCATGTTCTGGATCCCTGTGACCCACCATTGCCACCAGTGTGACACGTGAGCCACATTGCAATTTGTGCAGATTCGGTTCATAGTCCGGTAGGCCCTGGTACCTACCCTCCGTATGTAGGCGAACTCCAAATTCCATGGCAACTGAAGTCTCACAACTAGGCACCGTAGTTAGCTGCGGACCGGGAGGCCCGACTGGTAGGCCACGGAGCCAAAACACCCTTTGTCAACCAACCATTTGTTAATAATTACATTTGGGAAAATAAGAACATGTCAATCAAACCACCAGCTGTCAACCACCATAATCCTCCTATAATCCCCTAAAAAAAAACAACAACATCATAATCCCCAGAAACTCACTATAATCCTCCATATCAATCCATTGCAATCACCTAGGTCTCCGTATATGGCAGTGGGTCAAAACCCCGTACCCCTGGTTCCCCTTCTATTAACCACTGTTTTCCCTATAGTTTGTTGGTTATTATCCCCTAATATTGGTGGATTAATATTGACCCATAGCCATATCCAACCTCCATAACCTTGCCACTGCCCGTTGGTCAATCGCGCCGCGCCACGAGCACCTTGGGCGCCTTGGCGGCCGAAACTTCTGCCGCCGGCACCGCGTCCGGTGCTGGTCTCTTGGCGGACGCCTGGGACGCGCCGGGGGTCAGTGGCATGGGGGAGGTTGCCCAGGTTGACTACCAGGTGGGGCCGCCAAATGTGTTACCAAGGGTTGGGTAATGTTGGTTGATAGCTGGTGAAGATTGACTATTTAACTTCGTGGTTATAAGCTCTTTAGTTCGTAAGTTGGTTAATCAGTAGCCAAATTTCAGGATAAGTTGGTCAATATTTACCAATGTTGGTGAATAACGGTAACGTTAGCGTCGGCTAATAGTGGTTGATGATAGTTGGTTAAGATTCGCTATTGAACTTCATGGCAAAAGGGTTTGTAATAGTATTAGCCTAAGTGGGTTAAACAATCTGCTATTGAACAAGCTGGTTTTAGCATTCATATCTCCAACAACTAGTGGTTTGAGAAGGATACTTTGTCACTGGGATAAGAAATGGTCGTAACCAAACTGCTTAAGGAATTGATGCTTAAAATGCTTACCCCAAATGTTCGCTAAGTTAGTAATAACCAAGGATACTACCAGTTGTGGTAAAAAGAACTATCAGTATCGTTCAATGGCTTGCCAACAAGCTTATAGCGGGGTGGGCCTCACCGTCTAATGATGATTGATGGCAAATGATAGTTCAACAAAGCAACTTTGTCATTTGACTGAAGCTTAGTGATGGTCAATGGTGGCATGCAATAACGGTCGAACCATCGGTCACCACTTGGTCAGAGCTTGAGGATGGTTCGGAATGGTCAGCACAATGGCCAATGATTCATTAATAGTCGTAATCAACTAATTAGTGATGCTCAAGATGCTGACACGGTGGGGCATAAAGTTGGATTATAACTAGGGCTAGCTGTTGGTTTTGGCAGATACAACTATGGTTAAATGGTTTCTTACCCAACTTATAACTGGGGGGCCACCCTTGTAGGTGCCTTCACGATACCTGCGATGCGTGAATGATTAAGAATGCAGTGATTAAACAATGATTAGTAAACAATACCTTTGGCGCCAATAAAGTGATTAGTAATGAAATGATAAACCTTTTTCCCTATGAACTTGTTGGTGATTATCCACCCTGAAATTGGTTGCTAAGTATTGACCCAGTTCGCCAAATGACAAACCTTGGTCAACACTACGAGGTGGGACCCTCCTACAATTCAAAGTTGCTTATTTCGACAAGAGAGTCCTATCTACCATTTGCCTCGTAGCCAACGTTTGGAACTCCCACCTACCCTGGAATTCCAACAAAATTGAAACCATGTTTCTCATCCTTTTTGGTAGATTTAGCCCCTTACTTAAACATGAGCTGTTGCGGCAAAAACCAGTAAAACAATGGTGGTTGGAAACCAAAGGTATAATGTTTTTTTGGTCACCAAATCAACAAATAAACTAAGGAACTAAGGTTACAAATTTTGGTGGGTAATCATGCTGATTGTTGCCAATCAAGTAAACTAATTACTAATGACAAGAATCGATATCCAACAGTACATAGTTCAGTAGCCAATGGCTAATTGATGATCAATCCATGGTCAGTGATAATGTACTGCACATGCGGGATGAAGTATGGAAAAGCAAAGTACTGTTTCACAGTAGTAGAGACTCAGTAGAACTTGCTTCGCACACATGATTTACACAGGAGAAACAAGTGATCAATGTGGAAAACGGTGAGGGGGTGAGGGCCATGCATCAAACGGGACAACAAACACATGCTTATTAAGCGTTCATCCGTTCGCTGTTGATAGCGTCATCCATGATTTTTGTTTCCGCAGAATTTCATCTCACCACTGCCAGCTGGAAATATGTCAAGCCGTAAATCCAAAGGCATGGTTGGATGTTTATCCACCATTTGGTCAGTGGCCCCCTCCGCGTGGCTCCTTTGATCTCGCACCTTAAAGGGACTGGATCCTCCTGGCTCCTCCCAAGCACCAGGCAGTTGATCCCACTATCCTTGAGGGGTCCCCGTCCAGCCCTGACGGCCTTGGCCTTGGGGCCCGTCTTCTTGCTTTCACCCTGGCGCGACTAAAAGGCGCACTTTCGAGATTGATAGTTCCAAAAAATGTATGGCTATGGGTCACAAGCTTCCAGTTTTGGTGGTTATTTTTGGTTCTTATTCTCTATTATTGGTTGGTCAATATTGACCCATGGCCCTGTAGGCAATGGAGAAATCATGAGAAAAATGATACCCTAGATGCATTCCCGTCATATGAATCACAGCCATGAAAATACCAAGCAGCATTCTTGGGATTGTTGGTGGCTCTTGGGATATGATTAACAGCCTCATTTGTAACACTTGGTGGTCAATATACAGTGGGTTTCTCAAAATAGAGGTACCCGCAAAATCATCCAATTGATAATTAGAACATAATAAAGGAACCATTTCTTGGGTCCATGATTGATACTTCATACGAGAAAATGATAAATGATTAGCACCCCCAAAATCATCCAATACTGATCATTCATGATTCATATATACTAAACCAACCCTGCACAGCAACGCCGCAACGGCCGGGCCTTGGCTTTGGCGAATGCCAGAGTGCTTTGGACCTGGTGCAGACTGACCTGGACAATGATGTTGGTAGTCATAATGATGGTATCTGGTTGGTGGTTTCAACCCCTATGGTACACTAGTGGCTAATAGTGGCTAATAGTGGTTAATAATGGTTAATAATGGTTAATAATGGTTAACTACTGGCTAATAGTGGTTAAGAATGGCTAACATAATGATGATTATAATCAATGGTTGACACTAGACTGGTTGGTGGTTGAACCACCCCTACGAAAACTATTGACGCGCCAAGCAATTGTTAATAACCAGCGGGGGAAAATAAAACATGTTTGAAGTTATTGTTAGCACTATGCTTAGCACTATGGCTACCAATAGTATTGGCATGATTTCCTGGTCTTCTTTACTTAATAGTTGTTTGGCTGGTTACTTATTATTGCTTATCATGTTTTATCATGGAAATCTTCTTGCATGGTTTGCAGCCTGGAATTTCGGAGCTAACCTTAGTTTGGGGGGCCCTCCTGGCCCCTCCCAGCCAATAACCACTCAAATGCCACAACTATGAGTGGCTATTACCATGCTGTGAATGGTATGGCAAATGGTTAATGATGGTTCCATTGGTAGATTGGTAGATGTAGATTGATTATGGTAGTGTTGATGATTCAATAATGATTTATCAAATTGTATTATTAATGGTTACTGTTGAATATACAAAATGAGGGCATTATCATTATTAGACATGATGGTCTGGGACAGCACCAGGACACAAGTGATCAACAAGTGGAACCCAGGCGACCCCTATTTTTGGGTTGCTGACCCCCAATTCTATGGGCCAAACCCTTCAAACAAGGGTCACTTAGGCTCTCGGTAAATATACAAATATACAGTAATTACCTAAACACAAAGATCATCAAACATTAGTTACATCAAATTAACGACTGACACCACTTCGATTGCGTTGCGAGCAGCTCTGCTTTGATACGTGCTTTCTTCAACCAGCATGCATTTCATGCTCCAAGCTTTTGACAGCATGCGCCGCAGAATCGCAGCTTCGTCTTGCACAGGATCCGCAATAGACTCATGCCCACATGCCTCCACAATGACGCCAAACACTCGAGCAAACATCCTCACCTCCAAAGTCACTGTATGATTGGCAACTTGCACATATGCCCGGCGACCATTAAATCATCCACGTGAACAATCAAAGAGGCATGAACCTTTCCCGTGGGTCCCCGCAAATAAAACAAGGCACTGCCAACCGCGCTTCGCCGGAACATAAGTTCTTCTTCCAAGACACGAGCGAGCTCATCGTATCATGCACGTGGAGCATCGGGACGGCCATATACAGGCTTGATGAGACGAATCAATTGTCCTGGTTTCAATCCTGGGAGTCCTTGTTTGGGTTGTCTCATGTACATGGGCTTACCTTGGAGCGGAGCTCCTTGAAGAAAAGCATCACCGTGTCTCCTCCGTGCTCTTGGATGCCCCTTCAGAGACAGGAAAGTACTGCTTCTGAAGGACTCCAAACCAACACGATGCTACCTACCACAGCAAAACGCCTGCCACAGGGGCATGATCATCTTAATTTCAATCATGCCAAATAAAAAGATGTGGTTCATATCAAACAACCACGCTAACGGTATGACATCATGAACATGCTCGGCAATCGCCAGTTAACAGTTTGATTGCGAACCCAGGTGGTTGTTTGCCAATAAACAAGGATCCTTTTTGGAGACTTGCCGACTGATTGTTGTCGATGCCATACAATCTTCACTCTAGAACCACTTAACTGGTGGTATAGACCCTACCCTCGTTATCAAAACACATCGTGTTCTGGATGCTATCTTTCTGGTTGGTGGTTAAAAGCCATCAGCCCCCAAAAGAGAATAAAACAACCAAAAATCTACAACAAATGTTCATTGGAAACTGCAATTAGAAACATATTCACACATGTCAATCACAAATATTGGAAACCAAACATGTTTAAAATGAACAGTTTCCAAAAACATTTACTGATTGGTGGAACCTGGCTCTCCGTAGTGACCGATCCCCCGATGACCAACCTGCGCTTGTGTAGAACTGCCGTCTGCGAGCTGCCACGTTCACCAGAGTAAATCACCGTGCTTTTCCACAATTCATCGTGTCTAAAACCACCCGTCATCTTGGTCGACCACTCATCCCCAAGCAAAATCAATCACCCTGATCCATCAGAAGTATAATCATGAAATGCCATATTCCCCACAGTATCAATCACTAAATTGATCATCGCACGAAGCACCACATCAAGAAGTCACATGAATCACCACATGGGTTTGTCCCAGGGTAGCCCTGAACCTCTGGTAAGTTTCCTGAATAATACGGCCATCAAGTTGCTTAGTAGGTACCACCACGGCGAACTGGACAGAGCCAGGTGGCTACTTGAAACATAAGTTCATTGCTTATAATCGTTATAATGACCTATTATAAACCGTGATTGTAACCAGTATTAGCCCGTATCAAACCAACCATCTATGAATAACCACTGGTCATAGCTGGTGAGTTCAAGTGAGCTTCCCCAATAAAATCCTCATAATATTCTATAGACTTTTAGTTTCCATAAATTTGCTTCGTAGATACCACTATTCTCTATGACTAACAATTGGGTGTAAATACTAGTAACTCTTATTAGCCACCATCAAACCACCATGGCTGCGGCCAACCATAGCCATATAGTTTGTATATCCCCTAGTATTATTGGTTGTTATCCCCTATTATCAACCATTAAGAAGCTATCATTGTCAGTTAAATGCTTGACCCCCTACAATTGCTAACTATCATCCCCTAGTATTAACCAGCTAAACGAGTTATGTTTGCTTATCATAAGCTATTATTGGTAGGTTAAATGCTTGACCCAGCTCGCCATAAACCACCATATAGTAGTTGTTTAAGCATTATTGTTGGTGATTATCCCCTATGAATCCCTATTATTAACCAACGTGGTGGTGATTATTCACCATTGTTAACCATTGTTAACCATGGTGGTTGGTTGTCCTATGAATCTATATGGTGATTATTAACCATTGTTACTGGTTGGTTAACTGCTTGACCCGGTCCCTTGCCATATGGACTGCTCCACGACTCACCACATGACTCGTTCGTCGCCTGCTCCGCGCCTTGGCCTTCGCCTTCGACTTCGGTGCCATGGCCACCAGTGTCGCAGCAGCCTGTGACGAAGGTAGCCAGCGTGCCCCTTCAGATGCCGGTGGGTATGGTCAGCGATGGTCGATGATGATGATGATGATGATGATGATGATGATGATGATGATGATGGTGGGGGTCATGTTTTTGGTGATGATGACACAATTCAATGACTCTTGAAAATGGTAACCAATATTTGATAGTGGCTAACGGTTAATTGCTGGTTGAAATGACAGTAAGTAACGAGTAGTTGTGGTTGAGATTGGTGAGGTTACACAATCTGCGTTCCTGAATCGTCAGCTTTGATAGTCAACTATGAATGGTCATATTACAATACCTACATATTCTGCATAATCATGCAAATTTGCCCTTATAAATCTCTCTATATATATATATATACCAAAACACATACATGTATGCTGATGATCAAACGGTTCATCTTGTCCCTGATGAGTTGACGCTTCGACCCTTGAAATTGCTTAAGTGTAGTTATATTTGCTTATCTAATATAGATCGTGGTTGCCCTCGTTATGACTTAAAGTATGTAATTGGAGAAACATCCTTTTGTGGGTCATTCTGAAAAAACAACAGTCATCCACAACACGTTGCTAGTAGTGCAAAATCAAAAACATACAAAGGCAAGGGTGATAAACATAAAGTGCTGAAACCGCTGCAGTATCCATTGGCTATTCATCATGAACCATTCGTGTTGGTATCACCTATCATTCACCAATATTGACAAACCACCTTGGTTAGTGGTAACAATGAACTAAGACAATAATCAAACTAACTAACCAATCAACTATAGTCGTTGATGACAAAAAATAACCAACCAGAGAAGTGGTACCCACTTTTTTCTTCATCTTGGCTCGCAGTCAGTGATAATCCCTTGGGAACAAAAAGGAATCCTTCAGAGGCAATACATGCAAAATCATGTTGCATAGATTTTTCTTTAAATATCTGCTTTCATTCTAAAAAGGAACGCGAAAAAAATATGTTTTACATATCATTGCAATATATTACAATATCTGGAAATAAACAAATCCATAAACATCATGTTTTTTGCGCTTGTGCATGCACAGGAACAAACATGCAGTGTGCACTACAAATATCAAGTGCCTGGATCAAAATATGCGACGATGCCAAAAACGTAGCAAATATTCAACAACATGTAACATTGTTTCACCCGCTACTTCGGCATGAAGGCTCAAACAAATTAGGCTGTGATATGTCTTGAGAACCTTGTCTCACCAACATGTACACAACTGGTGTGGTTCTTGATGGCACATGTGAGAGACACCAAACATGATGCGGACATGGACCAACCATCCTGCGCAAGCAAGCTTAGAACCCCTTGGTTTCCCTCTAGGTTTCACCAAAGTTGGGCGATTTTTAGACCATCATTGGGACTCCCGCCATGGTGGTGTTGGATCGCTCCCAGCCGGTGGTTGGAAACGTTGCCCACCTGTGCCCACGGAAGTCGAGGAGATCGCGTGGAAGGCCTGCAACAGCCCCAACTTCCCTGGCAGCCCTGCTGTTTCCACGCGCAACCGTTACCCTAGAAGCCATGGAAAGCCCTCCACAACGCCAACCTGTCAAAATCTACAGAGGACATTACCCTCCAACCCATACTCATCCCATCCCCATGCACCTCGCAAGAAGAGAGGTTGTGGCCTGCAAGCGGCTGGGAAACAACCTCCAGGTTTTGGCTTGGAAGTGGACATCTTCAGGTCGACGCTGCGCGGTTGCCAGGTCCTTCCAAGCTTTCAACGTTGCGCGGCAGGTCGCCCTAAAGCCTTCCATAGCCGGTTTAAGGTGAAGCTGCAGGCAAGGTGTTTCAAACTGCCATGCATGATCTCCTCTCCTTTCATCCTCCTTCTCCGTACGTGGATTGCAGCACTCCAAGCAAGTCAATGGAAGTTTGGAAGTCAAACGTCCGTGTGCCAAAGGCTTCCTATTTGGAAACTTCCGCCAATGTCCGCCCTGCCTATGCTTCTGCATGCATTAATCCACCCAACCCCATTCAATTCATTTCAATTTTGCAGGGAAGAGGGTCTGCAAAAGAACCGAAGGATGGAGAAACAGTGAGGTTGGGATGCCTGGCCCAAATTGATGCACCAAAAAAGACTATGCAGTTGCATGTTTGTCCTGAGTGTTGGACGCCTCCCATTTCAGGTTCAAGAACTTTTTAATCATGCCAAATATATGTTCCACAAATTTGACCCTGGAGCCGGACTGGTGGAAGCCTTTAATCCCTAAATGGCACTGATGACGTTCAACTGGCTAGCCTGCCTGCCTACCAAAAACCTGGTAGCAAAAGAACACAGCAGTGGGTCACAGTAAGAGTTCTCATTAACAATGGCGATGCACACACCCCTGAAGAAAAACAACCTGGTGCAGTCATGTGTTGTCTGATCCGGTTTAGGTAGATGGGGCATCTTTACTTGGTGGTTTAACCTATCCCCGACAAATGTACAAGTGAGATACAAGAACCAACATACCAACTGGAAGAAATACAATGCTCACCCATCCAACAGTTGCGGCGGCCTCATAGTTGGTATACAAGATATGTAGGCAAATATGAGTATGTAGACAAATCATGCGTATACAATTGTATACATATAAATGAAACATATATATATATACATGCGTTGGTTGGGCCTCTGTTGGCCTCTCACTCAATCCCACCCATCAACAGCCATATGATGCGCCTAATGACCCTATTAACCCAATAAATATATTGGCCGGAATTTTGGGGCTGTTGCTGAGAGGAGAGTCATTCTACATTACATGTCTTTATCTGAAAATAAAAAGCATATAAGCACACACTCTTACTCATCTAATTGCATTTGAAATAAAAAGAAAGCATAACATACAAAATGCAAATATAAGACCAGCTTCTGTGTATCTACAAAATTCAAATCTCTATACAAGTCTTTGACCATATATAGACTCATAAAGAAACTATCCTGGCCTGGAACCAGCCGAGTGGAGATGACCATCCAATGAACCTGACTCCATAGACAAACCACCAACAATGTACACATACCCCATCGGCCTATTTCAGCTATGTTTATTTTCAAAATGACCATGGTTCAGTTCAACAACAATCAACAATGAACCCCATTTACACTGTTGGTTTACTTCAACCATCACGATGCTTTTTATTTCGTTCATTCAATCCGACGGTTTACGGTGATGAAAAGACACACATAACACATACATAGCTACAAAGCATTGCTATGGGTGAACCCATGAATTAACATAAGTGCAATGCAATAATGTCTGCATTGTGTCTAATTTCAATCCCTAACCGTTCATTAACAAGGGTATAATTCAACTAGATGCCATTGACTCAATTGGATGAACTATAATCCGCTTAGGGCATTTAATTGAATCAAGGCAATCCCCAAGTCTAACATTGCAATGGCAAGCTACGATCTTTTAATGTTGGCCTTGAAGCCGCTGCGCACGCTATCGTTGTAGCTTGTCACGACTCTGGTCGACACGAGGGATTGGCGAAAAGTATCATGTCAATCATCCCCATTCACAAAAAGGTTAAAAATGTGATGATCACACAATTAATCATCAATCATGGGGGATGATAACCAACAAACTCGCAGGGAAAATAATGGTTGATAATAGGGGAACCAGGGGTACAGGATTGTGACCCACAGCCAAATAAGGATAGCATCAATAATAGATGACAATCATAATGATAGATGGTGACCAAATCAATTGTTTTTGATTAATGATAGATGTGAATCCTAATGGGATAAGTGCTTCTCAGAAGCAGTGTACTTATATTATTGTCTATCATTAGCATTGCGAGTCATCGTCATAAGGAACAAATCATTTGTCAATAACTGCCATCGTGACTAAAATCAATCATTAGTAATCATATTATGCTACCAGTGCTCTACCACATCAGAGCACTGTTCACATAACTGATCATGGAATCAAATCATGTCAGTGGTCTCAACAGGGCAACAATAGTTTTGTCTGGTAATAATTCACACATAGACAATTACCAGTCAAGTGATATAGTAATTGTTGGAATTCACACATAAGCGTTGTTTTTCCTTGGCTGTTGCCACCACTGCCAATGAAAACTCCGTAATTATATGTGTGTTTGTCAGAATAGGGGACCCTCAAAATGATTGGTTTAGTACTATCAATGGTGAATAATTTATAATTTGTGGTAACCGTACTTAACTTGAGAAACACCCATTTACGTGCCGAACAATTCAGCCACAAAGGGGTTCACATGCTGGACATCGCAGAACTGGCACAAATGGCGGTGGATGAGTTCGTTCCAACTTAATTACAGTAGTCAGTTTTTGCAACCAGGTTTTTAGGATTTGGTTTTGCCCCTGATTAATTGTGGTACATGCTAACCATCCAATCTAATATAAATAACCTTTATTGATAGGTAAACCATCAATTTGTGAGTGATGACATGATTTTTTGGACAATCCGATATTCCACACCATTGTTGGCTATTCCCGCCAACGCTAACTAACCATTGTCAACCACGGTCATCATATACTATAAAACATCTTAGGCCAGCATTCTAACTATCAATATGAAAACTCTTTCCACTTCAAATATTGCCCCTGTAATGTTGAACTATCCACAGTGTTCCTACCCGTTTCCCATCCCGTACGAGGAAACCCTGCGAAATGAGAACATGTCAACAGCCCTGCTGGTCAGTTTCAGTGATGGACAAGGAATCATTGCTGCTCAGTGATCAAGCCCTATGAAGCACGATATGGCTTTGTCCACAAATGGTGGCGCGTACTGACCATCCAATCCAAGAGTAGCTATTTATACGAAAAACAACAGTTTTTGGGGTACACTATCTTTGGACAATCCCATATTCCACACCATTGTTGGCTATTCTCGCCAATGCTAACGATTGTCAACCATAAACATTATTTGCCACCATTCTAACCACCATCAGCGATGATTATCAACCGTCACTTTAACTATTGTCAGTGATGGTCACAAAACACCATAATTTACCACCGTGGTTACCATTCTATCTGTCATGTGTAACGCTTTTCAACTACGAGTAATATAAACCCAGAGGAATTAATCATCATCAACCAAATTTCAAAGTAAATCAGATTCAATCGTAGTAAGTTCATCATCACGATGAATATATATTCATAATTCACCAGTGAATATACATCATTTTTAATTTGATGCTACATTTACCGAAGTCATCATGTCCAGCTCAAACAACCAGTACTACGTAAACATTATTTACTCAATCGACCATGACCAACCAGTCGATCATCACCAACTCGTCAATGTTTCCCTGTCCGCCTGTGACTTCATTGACCATGTATACGAGGTTGTTGACGGAAAGTTCTACCAAAAATGAACCAAAAAACAACAACAAATTCCAGTGGTTCATAGTGGGTAGTACTGACTCAATCATTGGTGACATGTTGGTTCTTGATTAGTGGTTCATGATCATGAAACAATGGGTAAATGGTTGTCAATGCCTGGCTATCCCTGGTTGATCGTGTTTGATTATAAGTGCTAGCTACCAGCAAAGAAGGTATAGTTGAAAATTTGGCACATGTGATGCTTAACGACGGCTACCGATGTTTTATGATAGTGAAGTGCTTAATTTCTGGTAATGCAAACAGCTCAAGTTATGATACCAATAATGATAATGATGAAAGAACATGGTGGCTGAAGGTGAAATACGCTCGACATTGTAGCTAGTAATGATGTTTAATGATCGCCACTGGAGATTAATCATGGTGAATACACGGTTCCCTTGGAAGAGAAAAAGGCATCCTTGAGAGGCAGTACATGCAAAATCATCTTGTGTTTTCTGAAATATCTGATGATGTTGTTGAAACAAACACAATAAAATATGCCGTACATATTGCCGCAATATATCGCATTCAAACCATAATGAATGTCATGTTCTTGCGCTTGTGCATGCACGGCAACAAACATGTAGTGCGCACCACACATATCAGGTGCCTGGAGCATGATGTGGGACGATGCCAAAAACGTAGCAAACGCTCGACAACATGTAACATTGTTTGCCCCAGTACTAAGTCATGAAGGGTCAAACAAATTAAGTTTTGACATGTGCGGAGAACCCTGTTTCACCAACATGGACACAACTGGTGTGGTTCTTGATGGCAATTACATTACATGTGGGAAAAAAAGGCACCAAACATGATGCCATAATACATGGACCAAGCACGTGTTTAAAACCCTTGCTTTCACCATCCTGCGCCAGCGTGCCTAGAACCCCTTGGTTTCCCCCCTGGTTTCGCCCTTGGTTTCCCGCTCGGTTTCCCCAAATCTTGGCGATTTTTAAAGATCATTGGGGCTCCCAACATCGTGGCATTGGACCCCTCCCAGCGGTAACGCTGCCCACCTGTGCCCACGGAAGTCGAGGAGATCTCGTGGAAGGCCTGCAACGGCCCCAGCTTTCCTCCCAGTAAGGAGACGATGGGGGGCCCTGCAGCATTGCCAACCTGAGAATGTATCTACAGAACGATGTAAAAAAAAATGAGCATGTCGGGCTTTGCCCTTAACCATGTGGGCCATCCTGCCAACCCCGATGCACCTCGCAAGAAGAGCG